>JARFJB010001256.1:1345000-1400000 GCA_036346205.1 Vesta saturnalis
ACACACGACACACGCACACACACACACACACGCACACAACGCACACACACGACACACCACACACACACAACACACGCACACACGCACACACACACACAGCACACACACGCACACACCGCACACACGCACACACACACACAACCACACACACAGCACACACACAGCACACACACACACACCACACACACACACACAGCACACACGCACACCACAGACCACACCACACACGCACCACACACGCACATGACACACCCGCACACACGCACACACGCACACGACAAGCACACACACACAACGCACACACACGCACACACGACCACACGCACACACACGTACACACACGCACACGCGCAACGCACACACGCACAACGACAACGCACACACACACGCACACACACGACACACGCACAGCACACACACACACGCACACAGCAACGACAACACGCCACGCACACACGCACACACAAACACACACACCACACACCCACGCACACAGACACACACACACGCACACACAGCACACACCACACACGCACACACGCACACACACGCACACACGCACAGCACATCACACACCACACAACGACACACGCCACACGACACACGCACACGTACACACCACACGCATACACACGCGACGCACACGCACGACACGCACACACGACACACACACACCACAGCACACGCACACAGACACACACACCACACACAGCACACACACACACGACACACACGCACCACACGCACACCACACACACACACCAACACCGACACACACACACACACACACGACAACACACCACACACACCACACACACGCACACACACACACGCACACACACACGCACACACGCACACACGCACACCACACACACACACGCACACACACGCACAACACACACACACACACACCGACACACACACACACGCACACAGCAACAACGAACAACGCAACACACACACACACGCACACACACCATACACACACGCACAACGACACACGCACACACACACACACACACGCACAACACGCACACACGCACACACGCACACACCGCACAGACACACGCACACACACACGCACCACACCGACAAGCACCACACGCACACACGCACGCACACACACGCACACACACACGCAACACACACACACACAACACACACACGCACACACGCACACCACACCACACACACACACCACACATGCACACAACACCACCCACGACACACACGCACACAGCATACCACACACACGCACACACGCACACACGCACACACCACGCATGCGCACTACGCAACTACACGTTACACACACGACACACCACACAACGCACACGCACACACAAGCGCACACGCACGCACACGCACACACACACACACAACAAACACGCCAACACACACACACAACGACACACGCACTACACACGCACAGCACACGCAACACACGCACACACACGCACAACACACACGCACATACGCACAGACACACATACACACCCACAGAACACACACGCACACAACGCACAACGCAACACACGCACACACATCGCACACACCACACACTACACATGCACCACACGCACACACACACAACCAGCACACGCCACATCACCCACGCACACGACACCGCACATCGACATATGCAACTGCGCAACATGGTAACATAATGAACGTACACCATAAGCATTGAAATTAAAATTTGTAACACATTAATAATAATATCATACATATATAAAAATAAAACACATAGAACGTCACGCACACGCACACGCACACACACATACACAACGCACACACCACACACACACACACACATCACACACACACACGCACACGCACACGCACACGCACACACACCCACACGCAACGCACACCACCGCCACACGACACGACACACGCCCACGCACACAAACGCACACGCATACGCACACACGCACACACGCGCACGCCATGCCACCGCACACACACGCACACAACGCACGCACACACGCACAGCGCACACACGCACACACACACGCACACACGCACACCACGTATACACGCACAAAACACACGCATACACGCACACACACCCACACATACACACGCAGCACCCGCACACGCACACACACGCACACACCACACACGCACACACGCACACACACGCACACACACGCACACACGCACACACGACGACACACAGCACACACACACACGCAACACACCCACACACGCACACACCGCACACAGCACACACACACGCACACACACGCACACACACGCACACACACGACACATAGCGCACACATACACACACGCGACACACGCACACACGCACACACGCACACACGCACACACCGACACACATACGCACACTCACCACACGCACACATCGCACACCGCACACACACACACACACACACGCACACACACGCTCACATGCACGCACACGCACACACACGTAGACACGCGCACAAACGCGCGCGCACGCCCACGTACGCGCACGTACGAGCACACGCGCGTACACACTTGCACATGCTTACATACTTTCACACGCGCGCACACACGCACGCACACACACCCACGCACACACTCCCACACCCACACCCACACCCACACCCACATCCATATCCACATCCACATCCACATCCACATCACACGCACACATCCAGACATCATGGCCGATCTTGACGAAACTTGGCCAAAAGTTGTAAAATAAGTTAATAACTCGATTTAGCGATAGTGAAAAAGTCGATTGCATAACCTTCTATACACACACAATATATATATATATATATATATATATATATATATATATATATATATATAATAAAGTGAAACAATTTGACCTACACACGTTTATCAACAGATAATTTATAAAACACACTGCAACAAAATACTTCTGACATACACATGGTCAATAACGAACAACGCAAAATATAAATATAATAATAATATAATAATGTAATTAATATAACATAATTTATGTATGTTGTTTCACACTTGTAAATTTAATTTATATTCCTGACCATGTGCATCCTTTCGTATTAGTCCAAGAAGAAATAAAATATTTCGAGATATCGACAATAGTGGAATTTAAATCTTTAAAATTAACAGCTGTCGACCTAATAAACACAATATATATATATATATATATATATATATATATATATATATATATATATATATATATATATATATATATATATTAGGTTGGAAGGTAAAAATTCTAGAAGAACCTTTTAATACCTGCTGTGCAAATATTTAAAATTTCTAGAAAAGCAATCATTTTAATTTCAATGTGTACTAAGTTAGTGGCATCTCATTGGTGCACCCCTCTACTAGGAGTAGATATTCCCGCTTTGGACTCTAAGGGCATTGTTTTTTTAGTCAGTAGTAGAGTTTTTTAATCAGTGCGGTTCATAGCACAATATTTTTTGTATTTAACATGTAAATACAATTATGGTTCGGTAATTATACCTTTAGTTTTACCGCGGTTACTCGCTCGCTGTACACTCACTATTTATTTATATATTTTATTATTATTTTATTTATTTGTGTAAAGCAGAAGGTATGCAATTAACGTCTGGTAGAAATATTAAAAGCCCTGGTTTGCCACAACGGCTCGTTTTTAAGCACCACCTATTTAGCATACTCTAAAATACTCCTACCACATCTGTGACTATCCTCAGGCTACTATTGCGGCAATGCCTTTGGCAATTGTACTGATTGTACGCCTGCTCAAGTACATTCTGTGACGCAGACTGTCCATTTTTCTCTCTTCCTGTACAGTTATCTTTTTGGTTGACAATATTAAGAGGTATAATTTTGGTTACCAATTTATGGTAAATTTTAATGAAAATTACCGAATTTGGAGAGCAAATTTTGATTAATTAATTGAAAAAGTAACTAATTATTACACAGTAAACTAATGTTTATCAACCTGAGTGTCAATCCCAATGTATCATACGCTTTTATCACATTTATTTGCATGCTTTTGTCTAGTTATAAACGGAAAGTAATTTTAAAAGTAGTAGGATTTGTTACTTATCTATGAATCTGATATAGTTCTGCCATTTTATTATTATTAAATATCTAAATGATCTAAACTGTTAACTGATCTAGGCAATTATTAATTTTAAAATGTGAATGGTACACAAAAAAATGTTAGGAGAATTGTAAATTCTCCGTAACAAATAATATGGTCTGATGAAAGCACGGTTGCTGTTATGGACTATTTTGTATTTATATTTATTAACCTGTAAACTTAATTGTAAAAAATTAAGTATGTTTTTGGGAATACATGTCATTTTTAATTTTTTGTAAAATAAATATATATTTGCCAGAGATATTTTTACACTTTATTTAAAGTGTGTAATACAGTTACGAATAATAGTGTTTTCAATAGACGAAATGTCCATTATTGGAAAACAATCCGCGTTTAAACGAAAAGTCGATTTGGATGTAATATGCGGTATTTTCGGCACAACGATTACATGACCTTTCTTTTCCATCATAATGTACTTTGATGTGATGTTTGTTTTCTTTATTAAATTAGTACATCTTTTCAGTCATTGGATTACTATTAAAAAACTTAAATGATATACACTGTTAATACATATAGGTAATTATTAATTCTTAAAAAATGAAAAACTGTACCGGGTGGCCCATTATCGATGGTTTTCTTGGGTATCTCCGTTATTTCAAGAGATAGAGTGTTGCGGTTTTAGCGTTACTATGCTACTTTTTTGTAAAACAAATGATGGTGCTAACAGATTTTGCCTAGTTTTCTTTGTTTCTGAGACACAGGGCGATTTTGAAAAATTACACAATTGGGACCCCCTTTGTAACTCGCTTATTTAATAATTTTTTGGCAAAGTAAATTCTGTTGCTTATAGATGTTTTCACGCAGAATTCAATAGTGTAGCTAGATTTTTTCTAATGAATGTGGTTTTTGAGTCATAACACGGATCTATGTTTTTTTTAATGCAACACCCTATATATTTTGATTGAAATGAAACCCATTTTAGTGGAGGCTTTCCAAGAATATGAACTTTCATGGCAAATTTTATTTATCCAGAGAAATATTGAATTTTTATTTTATAGTTTATAAGGTTTTATTAATATATTGTTTATTGTGTTGTAAATGTATTATTCTTATGGAAAGTAACTGAAATAACATGATAATTGAAGACACATTGAAGGGCCCATGTACAATTAAGTTAGTTTTGAGAAAAAGTGGTTTAAAGTTATTATGCTCGGATTTTTTTTTGGGGACTATTTAAGAAAACGATTTTTTTACGCAAAGTTCTTTAATCCAAATATCTAATATTCAAAAGATTGTAACAAAAAGATACTTATTTTAGGAGACAAAAATATAAAGTGTACTTGTGTGTAGTTTGTGTATTAAGGAACTATGTACATTTTAACCAAAACTACACTAAATTTAAGCGTTGTTCTGAAAGTAAAACCTGACTTAATTCGTAACCTATCTCGACTTTCTTTTTTCACAGCTTTTTTTATTGCATTGTTTGATTCCTCATAATCTTCTAAAAACTTTTCATAAAAATACTTGTATTCTTCTTCGACAAATTTCAGCTGCTCCTTTATATTTTCCAACTTTTTAGAAGACACTAAATTCTTTTTATTTCATATAACTTTTAGTTCACAATTTTGCAGCTGCCTTCTGGGTAGTTTTTTTTTTTAGCAGACTGACCAAAAATGGACAATTCTCATCTAAGCTCTTTTTATATAGGTAGCTTCCATACTCCTCTACCCTTAACCATTTAATTCCATCTCTGAAATTTACCTTTTCACCAAATAAGTTTGTTTTCCAATTAATAAGTTCTAAGTTTTTTGGTAAATCTTCAATATATTTAAAGTGGTTTTCCATATCGATTATTACAGCAGATTTGAGGTTTGAAGACCAAATCACTTCCTGATACTGTTCAGGAATAAACATTTTTTCGTGTTTACGTAAGTTTTTCTCGATTCTCCCAAAATCGTGGTTGGAATCTAAAAATGAGCGGCCAACCGTAGGGAACTTATGATCTATGCATAGAATACAGGCATAGAATATTAAAATTTTTATTTTGACCTGAGCAGGAGACTGACCATATTATCAAACGTTTCGAATGCTTTTCCTCTTTACTGTTTTGAAAGAGCTGTGCAAATGTATGGAGGCTGCTGCCAATTTCAAGACTACCTTCATTTGCTATATTCTGTGTCCAGTTAAAAAAGTAGGGAACATCGCCATTACATGTAACTGTATGCACGCTGAAGTTATAAAACCATAACTGCCTTAAATAAAAGGCTTTTGACATTGTTAATCTGGGTAACGGATGACATTGTTGTTAACCCATTGTGATGTAATACGTACCATTTTTCGCGCGGGCATTTTCCCTAACTTTTTTGTGTTGCTCAAAAGCAAATTTATAGTTTTCTTCATTTTCCGCTGAAGTCAGACCTGCATCGCAAGTCGAACAAGTGTCACTTCTTGGTGTACCAAAGGAAAGATTGTAATGATTTAAAAATATTTTCTCATAACTGCACTTTTTTATCTTAAACCTTTCAGGGAGATTTTGTTCATTACACAATTCAATATAATGCTTATACATTTTAGTAACATTTAATAACTGAAAAACATATCATTATTATTATTATCGATGTAAATTTTGTCTTTATGTATGTAGAACTGATGTAAATTCTAAATATAATGAGATTACTATCAAATTACCTGTATTAATGGAATGGGAGCCTGCAATATCGTAAGGATTCACACATTGTTAAAAAAATGTTTACTTGTTCTTCTGTTGTTCTCTTTATTAGCAAGTTCCACGAGTAACCTACCCCGTGTAGACATTTCGAAATATCACTCTTTGTCGCAAACAAATCTAACCACAATAATAAAATTAACAGAAAAAAATCACGTAAGTTTCAATTTTTTTGTTTTCTTCGGTATCTTAGCCTCGCCAACTCAGGTTATTTAGTCACTTCTAGTCTAGACTTCTAGTCGAATTGTGAAATAAATCATGTCATTAAAACTTATTATCAAACGTTTTCACGAAACACGAGGTGCTAAAATGACGCGTTCTTTGCTTGGACCGCCTGTTGAAGCATGCACGATTACGCGCGGTTTCGCGATTAACTGCAAATTTCAGCTGTTATTAATTTATTTGTAAACTGTCTTTGTAGTCACGTACATAGGCCCTTCATCTACTATCTAGACAGCGGAAAAGTTTGTATCATTATACACATAAACGACCTATGAGCAAAAGTACGAACATAGGTCCTTTATCCACTATGGCATTCTATTATTTTTTATTTTTAAAGGATAATTTGGGACTATGTACATTAAAATGATGTATACGCCCATTATTCACTAATTAATAAACATTTTGGTATGAACATCCTTCATCCACTGCTATTTCGTTTTTTAATTGAACAATTGATTTGAATCGTACCAGGGCAAAATTATATGTACTTGGGACTTTCATTTCCACAAAAGAATGAGTCCTTCTTCCACTTATATCTTCAATTTTGAAGTGCAAAAGCGCGAAAGTAAAAGTTCAATTTTCTTCGAAATTGATGGTGGTGAACATTGCAGAGTTTATATTTTTACAGCTTATATGAAGAGAAAATTTAATTTCAATCAAAATATGTCGGGTGTTCCATTAAACAATTAAGTTTGTGTTATAACTCAAAAACCACACTCAGAAAAAATCTATCTACACTATTGAATCCTACGTAAAAACATTTATAAGCAATTTTTCAAAATCGCCCTGTAACTCAGCAACAAAAATAGGTAGGCAAAATCTGTTTACACCATCATTTGTTTTACAAAAAATCAGCGCAGTCGCGCAAAAACCGCAACCTTCTATCTCTTCAGATAACCGAGATACCCTGGAAAACCATCGAAAATAGGCCACCCTGTACAGGTCCGTAATAGGAATTTTCTTATTTAAGGTAAAAAAAAAACTAAAACGCAATTAGAGCAGGTTCGTAATAAGAATTGTCTTGTTTAAGGTAAAAAAAAAAACTAAAACGCAATTAGAGCATAATGTGTCATACATCATTGAATTCGCAATAAAAAGGACTTTAATAACCTGACATCGGAATACCAGGACCATATTTAAAAAAAAAAAAAGTTAATGATGGTTTTGCAAAAATGAAAATTCGGATTAAAAAACTAATAATGCCACTTGAAACGGCATTGAAAGTTGCTGCAGAAACGTATTATCGGTTTTGGTCTAAATCAAATATTAACACAAGACAAAAATTTTCAAAATCCTAAAATTCAATTTTTTCAAAAAAACTTAAAAACCAAACATTTTTTCAGGGATTTCTAAACGCCATCTTCTTAGGCCTTTGAGTATGCAACTTTTCTCCCATTTAACTATATCTGCATCTCTTACCATTTCCAAGATCACCATAGTGGCCCTCGTTATGTTGGACACCGATTATATCCAGAACGAGTGTAATTTCTCTGGCGGTAAATTGCAACTATCCCAACTTCTACTATTTGCGAGCTAAATATAGGTCTCCCGTCCAAATACTGTTGACGCATTAGTGAACAAAATTGCAACGATTCAAATAAGTTCGAATGAGGTGAAAAAATGTTAGTTAGCTTACAACATTCCTAAATACTTTTGCAAAAAAATAACTTCAATGCGGCACGAGGGACAAGTCATTATTATTGACAATAAAAGAACCATTAACTTTTTCAAAATTTTATTTTAGATATGTTCAAAAAACTTTCTTCCTCGTAAGTTCTGTGGTGCCGAATATATCTGTGGTGCCGAATATTAAAGCCTACTATAATAACTTTATCGCCAATAATTTTCGTAAAGCTAATTTACTAGGTCTTTATAATGCACTTGCTAATATCAATCGGCATCACCTGAAAAGTTTTAATAATGTGAACTGTGCATGTGAATATTTCTATATATATATATATATATATATATATATATATATATATATATATATATATATATATATATATATATATATATATATATATATTTTTTTAACCAATTTGTTCCAACTTATGGTATCAGGAAGCGTACTTACCCACAATGGTATAATAAGGAAATTATTAATGATATCGGTACGAAATTTTCTGCTTTAAAAAGATTTTGAAAATCTTATTTAGACCGTGATCTCCATTGCAAAGACCATCGACGCCGCATCAAATCTATGATCAAATTAGCATCCAATAAATATCAAACTAAAGTTCAAAACTCTGTATACATTGATAGTAAAAAATGTTGGTCTGTTGTCAAAACAAAACGGCGAAACTTAAGAATACCTGGCGAATTTTATTTAAATGATATCATATACTCTAATGCTGAAACTTGAAGGTGTAGTGAACGGATTCAGACAATACTTTAGTAGTGTGTTTGCCCCTCCACATCCTTATAATCTAAGGTTTGATTCAAAATCCTCAATGTACTTAAAAATGGAGATCCAGGAAATGTGGGGAATTACATATCCATCTCTGTACTTTCAAATTTTGCTAAAATATATGAGATAATATTACTTAGTGTCATTTATTCATCTCTCTGTGCTTATATCTCTAATATCCAACATGGTTTTGTTTAAAAAAGGTCAATCACAACTAATTTAACTGTCCTGATCCAATTCTTAGCTGAATCACTAGATAAGAACAAACAAGTCAATGCCATTTATATTGACAAAGCTAAAGCTTTCGATTGCATTAATCATGCGTTGTTGCTTCATAACCTTGACGGTTATGTGATTAATTCTTCATTAATTAACCTGTTCAAATCTTATTTTTGTTCACGATTACAATGTGTTGCTTACAACTGGTTTACATCTGTGCCATATGTAGGTACCTCGGGTGTTCCTCAAAGTTCAGACCTAGGTCCACAATTATTTATTCTGTATGATAATGGTTTGTCTAAAGCTATAGAAGTTGATTCTTTACTGGATGCAGATGATTTAAACATTTATAGATTGATTGGATCACTGAACGATTGTCACAAACTACAGGACTGTATAAATTCTATTGAACAATGGTGTATTAGTAATTATCTACCTGTAAATGTTGCTAGACATACAATCCTATCATTTACACGTAAACGTGAACACATCGCATATGGAAGGATTCGCGACTTGTATCTCATGTTACTTCATTCAAAGATTTAGGGGTTACTTACTATAGCAAATTGTCTTTCTCAATTCACATTGAAAATATAGTTAATTTATACCTGAAGATGTTAGGATTCATAATAAGAACCTACAGAAATTTCTCTAGAGAGGATGTATCATAGGTGGGGAAGGCATGTATACCCAATGCCTCCCGGTACAATACCACCACCTTTACCATGGGCTCCTTAATATTGGTGCTCCAATTTTCTGAGTTCGGTAAGTGCTGCCGGTCACTTTCTCCTTTAACCCTTATGTACTCGCCAACACGCATTAGTCCAGCGCGGCGTTTGAACGGCCAAAGCCTTGAAATAACGAGTTCTAAAACAGACGCAATACTCCAGGTGAGTAGGGCGAGAAGGAATAAAGTTCTGTTGTTCTGTTGTTTGTATAGGCCTCCCAATGATAACTCCAAGATCTTTTTGATTACCTTAGTCTGAAATTAAACTACCTCTTATCACAGCTTCCATCTTGTGATATTTCAATTTTGGGAGATTTTAATGCCCACACCTCCAATTGGCTTCAATTTTCATCTATCACTAATCCCGCAGATCACAGTGCTGAAGCATTTACTGTATCCCGTGATCTCACACACACCATTTCCGAACCAACCAGAATCCCAACCCTAACCATACTCCACATCTCCTGCTCCTATTCCTTACAACTAACCCACTTGTCTATAAAGAAAGAGTTCTTTCCCCACTTGGTCAATCAGACCACTGCCTAATCGAAATTACTTCCTCTGCACCCAATCCCACTGTTACTCGATCTTCCTCTTCAAACATTGCTCTTTCTATAACTGAAGTTATCTTGATGGGTATGGAGTTACACATTTCCCAAAAACATAATCGTCTAGGTCATGCCCGTTCCCAACCCTGGTTTAACAGGGCTTGCACTGATGTATTATCGCAAAAGCATAAACTCCATACCAAATGGAAATCAAATAAATTTGTCGAAAATCACGCCGACTATATTTCCGCAAGGAACAGTTGTAAAAGCATCATCACCAAGGCCAAAAAGATTTTTCAAGAACGTAAAATGCAAAGAATTAGTCTCATGTCCTTTGGGTGGTCGTAAATTTTGGTCATTAACTAAAGCCATCAGTAAAAACTTTAGTACATCTTCCTTTCCTCCCATGACGTCTTGCGACGGAGCTGTAGTAGCTGATCCTGCTGAAAAAGCTAACCTCTTTGTCGATTACTTTGAATCAAATTCATGGTTCAATGATTCTGGTAAAATTGTGCCTTCGCCAAAATCTACCCCATTCGCTATTAAACCAATCCACTTTCGTTACAAGCTCATCGAATCAATTATCAATAAACTTGACTCAAACAAGGCGACGGTATTCCAGCTATCGTCCTTAAAAATGCTACCCCAAACTAGTACCTGTATTGTCCAAACCTTTTTCGATCTCCACGTCATCTGGAGATCCCTCAAACTAGCGACCAATAGCTATCACTCCCATTCTGTCGAAAATCATGGAAAAAGCCATCAACCACCAAGTACTTTCGTTCCTTGAATACAATAAACACCTAAACGGCCACCAGTATGGGTTCAGACAGAGTCGTTCAATGGGTGGTCTTCTTTCATATGTCACCCAACTTTGGAATAACACATTAGAGAGCTTCGGTGAAACAGTCGTAGTAGCTTTAGATATTTCAAAGGCTTTTGGCTAGGTTTGGCACAAGTGCCTACTTGCCAAGCTCACTTCGTTCGGCTTATCCGATACGCTCATCAATTGCATATCTAGCTTTCTTGACAAAGGACGTATACGCGTTGTCGTGGATGGCTTCTTTTCGAAAGAAACTATTATTAACACTGGCGTACCCCAAGGATCAGTGATAGCTCCCACACTTTTCCTGCTATACATAAATGACCTCATTTCCTCAACAACTAACACTATCGATTGCTTTACAGACGACAGCACTCTACATTAAAGTTCTTCTCAGTTTTCCCACAACAATTAGTCTAGTCAGGACGTTAAGGTGAAAATCGCTGCCTCATTCAATAATGACTTAGAACGTTTCCTTGATTAAGGAAGGAATAATCTACTTACGTTCAACGCCGACAAAACCTAGTCTAGCCTTGTGTCCGCTAAGAAAGACCAATTATTTCCTGCTGCAAATATGAATGGCGTAGATCTCAAGTTTTCAAGCTCTATTTCTATGTTAAGGACGCCCGTATCAACGAACTTTTCATAGGTTGACCACTTGTTGTCAGCCAGTAAAACAGGTGCCCATAAACTGGGCTTTCTATGCAGATCTAAACAGTACTTCACATCGCAACAACTCTTTTTACTGTATAAGGCTCAAATTCAACCTCATCTGGAATACAATTCCCACCTCTGGGTCAGGCTCCCCAATACGCCCTTGATATGGTAAACCGCATCCAAAGAAGAGCTATAAGGCTTATCAATGGCCCGTCTCTGACTTCTGACCTACAGTCTCTTGAACATAGAAGAATAGTTTCGGTTCTTTCCTTGTTCTATTGCTATTAGCTTGGCAAGTGTGCCTCCGAAGTACACAACTTAATACCTTCGTAGGCCATATTCGCTAGGAACACTCGGTTTGCCCATTCACATCATAATTACGCACTCAAAATTCCATCTTGTCATACTAAACACGCACAATCTACATTTTTCCGCACAGCGACCAAATTGTGGAATGCACTACCCAGTTCCTGCTTTACTCCAAACTTTGACTCAAGAATTTAAGGTAGCCATTCATAAACATTTTTAGGTAGCCTAAAAATATCCTTAAATCCCCACAGTGTTCCTGAGTGCTTTAGCACATTAAGCAAAACTGTTCGGGAATACTATAAGTAAAAAAAAAGTTCTTTTTTAGCCCAAATAACCGCGAAAAGTTACACATTGCCAAATTCGGTGGGTAAGGAGGATGTTCGATTACATTAATCTTGTTTGTAGCCAAACACTGCCGAGTTAGCCTTGCAGTGTGGATAGAAGCATTATCCTGATGCAGAATAATTCCCTTCTTTGGCACTTTATTAAATACTTCCGGCAAACATTGTTCGACGTACGATTTAGGTTGTGACCGTCTTCTGTTCCTCTAGCTTAATAGCGCTCACTCATTGCTCGCTGTTTTCTTATTATCGTTGGTGTGGCCTCGTCTTCGTGGATCCATACGCGGTTGTCTTGTCGAGTGGGCATGTCAAAAAATGGTATCTAAGTTTCATCATCTGTTTCTACAAAATTTTGTGTCCACCATTCTTAAGCAATGTCAAAGGTTTCGTAGTCAATTCGTACTTGTTCTGCTTTTTAAAACCTGTAAGATGATGGGGTACAGAACGACTTACGACTTTATTCAGATGAAGGTGGTCGTGTACTATTGTTTTCACAGATCAAGATCCAATGCCCAGTTTAGCCTTTATTACGGCGTAACTAGTTCTGTTATCTACTTTCATAATCTTCTTCACAGTCGCAATGCTTTCCTCTGTTACAGCGGTAATGGGAGGTTCTGCGCCTTTCTGGTGATCAACTGTAGTTCTTCCGCGTTCGAATTCCTTGTACCGCCTGTAAATTGTTGCCAAGGAAGGGGTTTAATCGACAAATGTGGATGTCAAGTTTTTTCCGCAGTCATGCGCCCTTAAATCTTTCTTAAAGTTTTAATAAATGATTATGCGAGAATGTTCTCGGGTTAATTCTATTTTTTCACTACACTTGCGAAACTTAAAACGACAAATGTCAGGTAAAGAATTACTCTTACTGAGGCTAAATTTTTTGTTTTCCATGGCCTGCCTAATTTCGTCATTCTCAATAATAATGACTTGTATTACAATTGGGAATAGTTTATTTTATTGTGGTTATTTGTTAATTTATTGCTCTAATATTTGCACGAAAGTAATATCATTATCTGTGCTTTAATAGAGAGCACATTCTTATTTTAAACTGATGGAAAAAGAAAACTAATCAAGTTAATGCAGTTTCGGGCTCTATATAGCCCGTCTTGAAGTTTTATTACCACTCATAACACGTTATGAGATAAAAATCATTTTTAATACAATTTCACCCTAGGTTTTGTTTTTATGCACAGATTTTTACAAAATCCTCGAAAAAATTATCTAAAGGTAGATTTGTTTCATGCCTCAATTAAAAATTGAACAGTATAAAATCGCTGTGCACAATATAAGATCTAAAAATTGTCTTAAGACGTCTTTAAGACGTAGATGAATAACTAAGCAGTTAGCCATTTTAATGATTATAATTTGTAAAAATGTTGCTAACAATTTATTTAGTTTTACAAGTATGTGAAAGATAAGAAAGTGAGCTTTATTGTGTTCGTAGTAGATTTAAAGCAGTATTTCGATCAAGCAAAAATCGTTATCTCGGTAGTGAACTTTTTCCTAATAAGCAAGAGGTTGTGAGAACGACTCCCGCCTAAGGAAATTTTAAGCACAATATAATCTGCAAAATACGTTCATCAATCATTTTTCAATCTACATGCATTCGTAAGATTAACATAATGTATTTTTTAATTAGTTAATTTGCTGAAACAACCAAATAAGCAATTATTTTCGGCCCATAATACGTAGTAATAAATAAAAACACAGATTAAGGAAAATCTAATGTACGACGTCGTTTTTATATGACTCGGGGGTAAAACTACTCACCATAATTAAGAAAGAAATATGAGGTATATTTCCTTACACGCTTCAAATATTTTTGGGTCAATTGACTTTTGTTAGTAAAATGGGAAAGCCTGCTTTAGTGCTACATTTTACTATTGAAATTTCAATTATTTAAAAGGTGAATTTTCTTTTTGAAGTTTCATCAAATATTTATTTGTAAGCGAAACTTTGTAAAAGTTGAAATACATTTAGATCTGTTGAGCTAATTAAGAAACACACAACTTTATTTATTTATTTACCAACAATATTTTGTTATTTCAGTTAGCTTGGTTTAGTCCTGTTCCTGTTTATTAGAAGAGTTTTTTTCTAAAATTACATACCAACTGCACTACCTTTTAGATAGTGAACAAAAATGAAGACTTTTACACAATTGTGTTACATTTCACGTGTGAGACGTTAATTCGGAATTACAGTAAATCAATTCAGATAAAGAGATGTACTAACAACCAACAGTAACTTTAATACAGTTTATCATATATCAACAATTTGGATATAATTCACACGTATTAGTTTCACTCCCATATATAATTCCTTAATCGTTCGTAAAATAATAGTTAACAATATCTCCTATCATACATAACTTTACAATGGCAATAGTGTAAATACCTAATTTGGTTTAGTAGGGACGAAAAGTATGTGAGATGTAATTAAATAAACCCAACGTCGACCCACAATCTTTTTAATTATTTAATTCAATAAATAGCAAAAATTGTAGTGTCACGTATGGATGAAATTTGTCGTAGATTTTTTTCCAATATTAGGACATTTATAGTATTATAAGTTGTTAAGGTTTGTTTTCGCAGTTTCGGAAGGAATTGAATTTCACGATGGATGAAGAGAGTTTTTAAGAAACATAATGTGTGGCTATAAATTTGTTTGTGTTATCGTGGTTGATAACGAAAAGGATCAATCGCGTTTAAATAGTTCTGCATTTTTTCGAGTTTGCCAGTTTATTTATACATTGAGTTGTTAGTTGTAAAATACAAAAATTGTTTGAATAACAGGGCCTTATTGAAAACCAGGATGTGTGTGACCCAATTCTCGGTAAAAAGACTGTTTTTACCACCCTCCCCATGTTGGGCGCCAAACTTTATCTGTTACGGGTGAAAATGGCAGTAAAATTGGAGGTAACACATAAGGAAGGGGTCTATAGCTCAATGGAATAAAGAGCGTGGACGGGTGATTAATTTTGTGATTAGGATAGCTCTTAATAGACAAAACACTATAAGGGGAAGTCAGAAATTGTATGGGCACCAGTTTCTTTATAATAGACAATATATTCGAGTAACGTATCTCTCAAAAGATTTGGCGCGAAATATTATATTCAGTTCAATAAACAAATATGTTTTATTTAAACTTACAGCTATCAAACATAATTTATAGACCTATAATTAACAACATTGGGAACTTAAACGAAGTGGTCCGTGATTTTCAACAAAACGCAATTTTCTACGAACATCTCGCATAAGGTTTTTGGCAGCTGTTAATCTATCTCTGGAATTTTTCTATATATCTTCCGTCTTAACTGTTCTTCATTTTCGACTTGCCATCCTCCATCATAATCTGTGCTAGTCAAAAGTGCCCAAAATTCTTCTATTGGGCGGGCCTGTAGTAGATTATGCTATTAAGTAGATTATGGAGATTGTCCTTTCGTGATACGAAAGGTGTGTTATGGGTATTGAGCCAATTCTGAGTTTCCCTGGATTAATGGCATGGTGCTAAGTCTGGTCAAAACATATCGTCTTCAACGTTCATTAATGAAATCATTCAGTTTGACCCGACTTTCTGAATATAGTGCTGGCTATCCAACGCTTCGCCTCTTACACGCCCCACATAAGGCCTCGATATTCCTCTTGCAGAAATCGCGCACCACACTAAAATTGTATAAGAAAATTTTTCCTTTTCTTTATATTTAACATTATCTGTGCAGTTTTCTATGTTATCAGTATAAAACTCATCGCTCTCCGTAATTTATGAGTTACTTAGAGTAAAATATTTTTCATCATCAATAACAATGACTTTGTTGTTGGCAAATTGCATCCGCCTTAATGTCCGACAACATCATAGTATCCGTGATAACTGATTTGGCGTATATTTTGGACATTTCCTTCTTTTTAGATATTCTTGGCCATTCTTTACCAATTTCCTCCAAACTGTATCCATAGAAGCTTTATACTCCCTTGCTAATTTCCTGACTGACATTCTAACCGTATTTGTTGCTCTTCTTGCTAACCTGTCTGCTCTGGCGGGGATAAAAGATCTGGGTCTTCCACTTTTTGGTAGATTTATACTTGGTATACGTTGTTCACAATTGTGCGAAAAATAGTTCTGTGGGGAATATTTTGATTTTCGAATATGCGAACTATTTCACGCATAGTCATTGGCCCAACTAGACCGTAAATGCTTTTACGAAGATCTAATTGGTAAGTCACTACAGTACAACTGATTTCTAAAACTGAACTGTTGTTGAAAACAAACTTTCAGAGTATTTTTGTTTACAACGGCAACCTAATATTTTATTATTCTCGCGTACTTTACATCCATTGGGTTTTTTGCCAAAACTATTGAGACATACGTTATTCCACAGCTAAGTGCAAAGCAAACAAAAAACTTGCTTGCCTTACGTCGCATGAAACCAGGTGAATCAGTAAATTTAAAAACCTCGATCCGGCGTTTCCTGTAAAGCTTCAAAATACTTGCTAGTAGACCAGCTGATCGGTCATTAACCTTATTTACTAATAATTATTTCATAATGAAATTTTATCACAAAAAAACAAATAGTAAATAATCTAGCAGATAAATCTCTCACAAATGGGTACGTTAAAAGCTTTCATCAAAATCATTCAAAAAATAAACGAACGTTGCCACTGTAAGGTTGTGTAGATCAGTAATTTGAACGTAATCAAAATATCTTACCTTTTCAATCTAGTACTATGTAAATAATAACGCTGTGAAGAAAGAATGAGATCACATCTAAGCTACACTCAATAAGGAAATAATATTCTCAAATTCATTAACACTATACATATATTACGACAAAAAAAACAATCAGGGTATCGGTACAGTTATCGTCAAATTACAAACAAATTTACTTCCGGAAGGAGTACAGCCACCTTTCTAGCGTAAAATTCTAATTATTAAATCGGGATGACTCTTGTAGGGTTCAAATTCCCAAAGTCATCTATCTTAATTACCTTAATTTTATAATACTGACGTCGAAAATATAACTTTAACAAATTTTCGTAATGTGAACTTTGGTACAAAGTAATAAGGATGATAAAAATAACACACAATATGTATCGGGGTGAATGAATCCTTTTTAAGATCTACACAAGGTGAACGGAAAAATTCCCTCACGGTAGCTTCAAGTAACCCGGATAAAACGTAGGTAAATTCTGTGCGCTCAACGCCACATCACACACTCAGCGTTTGACCACAATCCTCCACAGCTTAACTTTAGCTAACTAAAAGAAACACCCAAGGTCTTACCCCCCTAAAATCACGTCATATTTTTAGTCGTCACACAAGAAATCTTCCATGCTATAACTGCACAATAGACATTTCTCAGGAAAAAACCGGTCTTGCTACCGAGAATTGAGATATACACATCCTGTTTTTCAATCGGAAACTCTGTTACTCAAATAAATTATCTATTAACTACTTAAACGCGACTGAACATTTTCGTTATCAACAACGTTAACACAAACACATTTATACCCAGACATATTATGTTTCCTAAAAACACTTCATACATCATGAAATTTTCAGTTTTATTCATTTCATTCAATAGGATAAATGAGATACTATATAGAAAATGTTTGTTCTTGACAGAAAACGCGAGTTTAATAAAAGTTCTGCTCGATTTTTAATATTATATCAATATTATATCAGTAGAATCTCGGCATCTTTACCACCATAGTTTTTAAGAGGGTTTTTGATTGCTTTCTGATAACTAACGGAGAAATTCTCAAGATCGCTAATGAGCTTTTAACTGGTTTCTAATGATAGCCGAGCAAAACTTTCCTTAAAACTTACCTGTTTTTCTTAGTGTGGTTTTTTAATCATTACCGTGTATTTCCCAAGAACACTAATAAGTATTTGATGCCCTCTTGAAATTTCACTCAGAGTTCACTTGCTTCTTAGAATTTCCCCGAAGCAATGTCAAATACGAGGCATCGATGTTTTTCAAAAAAAAATAAAACTTTATGCAAATGCAAATATTTTACATACATTCTGTTAAAATGCAACTAGAACTTGTTTATAAATATCTGGTGTCGAACAATAAACGGCCTTCCAACCTACAAAGTGGAAATAAATGAAATGATGGGAGGTTTGGGTAGGTTGGTTACTTCGCTGTAGGTGGGTGCATGCGTGCGTGTGTAAAAATTATGTCCAAGAAAATTTAAAATTCTAACGTCCTAATGTACTTTTAGAACCAGCAAAAAAATCGGGATCCATTCACCAACTGCCTGAAGGGGGGTTTAATATGGTTGTGATGTTGTCATTTACAATGCATACAAGTTTACATGATGAAAAAACATTCTCTGGTGCTTGTAACACAAATAACTAATTCGCCTGGTTATTACGTTACGTGAGTTGAAATACTATTGTTCAAAATTGTAAAAGATGTGTTTTTTTTTATTTTCTCATGTCATATTATTCCTCATAAGTCTACTGTGTAATAATGTACAGTATTCGCAAAAATAAACAGTACTGAAAACAACAGCTTTATTAATTAGCGTAATTTACATGTTCAAAATGAGTACTATTACGGTGTAAACAAGTTTCATACAAATTTTGCAGATCATTGAACATATTCATAAATAGTGGTTGACGCAGTTGTTGGAAATAAGTTGTTATTGTTTGTCGTAGTTCTCCAATATTCATCAACAGAGTTGAATACTGACTCTTTCAACATTCCCCAAATGTATGCATCAGGTGGCGTCAGGTCAGGTGAATGTGAAGGGTAATCGAAGTCCGTTCCACAAAAAACTATTCTGTTTCCAAAATGCTCGCGGAGAAGTTCTAATGAGCATCTGGCTGTATGGATTGTGCCGCCATCATGTCGAAACCATTGCCTCTTCAACTGGAAATTTCGTGCGCGGCAATAATTTCTTAAATCTCTCGCAAAAGGTATGATGATGTTCTGCCTGTAACGCTCTTGATTAACAGTAACTGTGTGTTGATTCCCGGCCTCGACAAAATAAGGATCTATTATACCATGTCCAGATACAACACACCAAATCGTAACTCGAGCACTGTGAAGTGTTTTTTTACAATGAAGTCAGGGCATTCAAATCCAAGAAATCGAATTGTTGCCTATTGATACCGCCATTTAGGTGAACATGACTTTCGTCTGAAAACCATACATTTTTCAAGAAATCGGTGTTTTCGGATACTAGGCTCAACACGCGTCCACAATAAACTTTTCTTGAAGGTTTGTCCACAGCGTTTAGTCGTTGTCCAGTTTGAATACGATATGGATAACCACCAATGGCTTTGAATATTCTACGTATGAATGTTTCACTGATGTTTAATTTATACGCAGTTCGTCGAAGACTTATTTGTAGAGACTGCAAAACTTATTCATTATCGTTGGTAACATTACGCTTTCACTAGGTGCAACTTTACTGAATTGCTCCCTACATTTTTCAAAAACTTGTTTCAATCTTGGACCATTTCCCCGTCCACTTTGGTTCTACTATGTTTACCATATGTTTATGTGCTGGGTAAATTTGCGTTTCAGCACTGCAGGTACTAAGTGTCATGTTTAATTTGAACCTGAACAGCTGTCAAATCTCCATATTTTTTTATTTCTGCTCTAAATATAGCTACAATACAAAACCTCTTTGTGACAGTGTCATTTGGATTTTGTGTAGCAATTATTCGAGAATCGTATTTTGGCAGTTGATATCCATTACTTGTAAAAATAATATACAAATAGGGAGCGGTATGGTTGCTTTGGCAACCGCTATTCATGTACATTCACTCTATTTGTTCTATACCACTGGACGTTCGAACGTTCCCAGTATTTTGGCTGCTGAATAATGACTGGTAAGTTTACACAAGTTTAAATCTCATATCTAATTCCGAATATTTGGATATGCAGGGTGTTACAATTTACAAGGCCAATCCGCTAACCTGAGATTCTTTGTGCTAAAATAAATAACGTCACTTTTCCATTTGGTGCTTTGTACTCAGTACAAAGCGAAAGGGGAAAGTAACATAAATAAAATCTATATATTATCGCACAGAGAATTTCCAGTTAACAGATTGGCCTACTGAAGTGTAACACTCTGTATTGCAATGTAAATTATGGTAAAGATTACACCTATAAGAAAACTTTACGTGTTGAATACTTTCTGTTAACATAAAATTACCCAATACTTTTGAAACTAATTAAATTTCAACGTCGTTAAAATTTCGATACGTTAAGCTTCCGGAAGGATCAAAACTCTGCACAATGGAGGAGAAATATGTAAATCAACTGAACTAACTTAGTACAACTTCTAGTAAACAAATGAACATATCTTTTATTGTACTACGCTTCGTAGCTTAATTTGCCTTTTGTTTTTGATTGTTTGCCACAACATACAACGTAAAATCGAAAATGAAAAATATTACAGTTTAATATAATAAATTAGATAGTAACAAAAAGAATCCTAACTTGTAAAAAATTCAATTTTTCATATTTCTGTTACTAGTTATGTTAAAAAGAAGGATTTAAAATATAGTTAACCTATATCTTCAGTCATACACACAAAGAACATAAAGAGCGTACTTAAACAACTCAATTAAAAAATACGTCATACTGGCAACATTACTGATTGTTGAACAGCCAATTCATTTTAGTGGAGTTGATCGGCCTATTTCCACAGTTTATGCTTTTTGAGCGCGACGTTTCGAAAGCGGACTCTGCTTCCGTCATCAGGCTTAGTCCAGAGAAGGACTATTTTCGCACTTGAGTCGAATTCATATCTTATATATAATTCTTATATATAATTTTTCCCCAAGCACTTGACTACTCTCAGATTCGAACTTGGTACCTTTCACTTACTAGTCTGACACCACTTTTTCGTGGTTGCGCAGAAGTTTGTTGCGCAGTAACTTCTTGCGCCGGTGTATTGCGCTTCAGCTCTTCGCTCATTATTGGAATTCATATGGGTTTCATTTCTACACTTGCCGAACATGTCTGGAACGAAAGACCACCGCGTCCAATGGGATAACATACAGATAGTGGCAAAGGACGAGAACACAACTCGTCGAAAACTCAAAGAAGCCACATACATCGCACTAGCCGAAAATCCAATAAGCCAAGCTAGTGTAGAAATGAAAAAATGAAACCCATATGGTAACTGCGCAAGCATTACATATATATATATATATATATATATATATATATATATATATATATATATATATATATATATATAAGTTCTAAAAATATATATTGGATTACTCAGTGACTCAGCGGTAAAGGTGTCAGACTAGTAAGTGAAAAGTACCAAGTTCGAATCTGAGAGTAGTCACCTGCTTGGGAAAAAATTATATATAACATATGAATTCGACTCCGACTCAAGTGCGAAAACAGTCCTTCTCAGGACTAAGCCTGGTGACGAAAGCAAAATCCGCTTCCGAAACGTCCCGCTCAAAAAGCATAAACTGTGGAAATAGGCCGATCAACTCCACTAATAGGAAACTACAGTTACAAAACACTTATAATACAGAGCTAATTCATGATTAACAAGTCTTTTACAAGCTTGTTCGTTTTGATTTATAATCATCTTGCTTGAATAAACATTATTCAAAAAAAATAACTGAAATTTGTGTGTGTGTGTGTGTGTGTGTGTGCGCGCGCGCGCGTGCGTTAGCTCGTATTCGTTATCGTGCTCGTACTCGTGTGAGTGTGACTGTGTGGGTGTGGCTATAGGTGTGGGTGTGATGGCGGGTGCGGGTGAGAGTGCGCATGTGCTTGAGTGAGTGCCTGCACATGTGTACGCGCGCGTGCGTGCTTGTGTATCTGTAGTTAGGTAACTTAAAAAATACCTAACTGATTATAATAAAACTCTATATTTAGTGTTATTTTTAAAGTACCTCGGTTCTATTAAATTTTGGTTAAAATCTATTTACAAATAAAGGTACTTTATAGAAGGCACTAAAGTATATTTTGTGCATTTCTCGAAAATTGTTGAACATTATTGAAAAAAGCGAAAGGACCTTTATTAAAGACAATTAATTATTAAAATCTCTCATCTTATAACAAATATTTTAAGCACTTTTTTAAAGATATTTCAATTTTAGGTAAGTTTCTCGTACAATGTTTTAAATAGGCGTTAAAAGTTAATATATACATCTTATGTAAGTAGTCAACAGACAAAAAAATTTACATTTAATCTAGCCTTGATTTTCATATTTGGCGAACGAAAATGAAACGTCAGTATATATTTAATACAAATTTAAATAGAAATGTGTATTTTGTGGTGAAGTGAATGGCAATCGAAACATTATGTATATTGTGTTATATAAAATAATAAACAATAATTAAATAAATTTAGCCAGGTTAGGGCGTATACAATATGTATTACGTTTTTACAATACAAACATTTACATACGTGTATATGTTTAATTGATCACATTTGTTTTATACATATAAGAGCAAATGCGAGTAAGTTAAAAATATCAGTATCACACAGACTTTTATGATTAAAGAATTAACTTCTTGGAGCAGCTTTGGGAGATGAAACACTCTCCGATCCCAAGGAACATTAATATTGCATGTGGAATGATAGAGATCTATCGCCACGTCACTTTTTGGGGTTAAGGCATTTGTGATTATTAGATTACTCAATACTTAAGCTTAGAAATATCGTAGTATTCCCTACATCCGTGTGTGCGTGCGCGAAGGCGTGCTTGGGTGCGAGCAGCTTTCCGGAAAATCGGACAATAAGTTTCTGTTTTGAGTTAAAATATTTACTGTACAAGGAATTTAGTTTCTTAAGGATAACTATTGGTAACGGAAACCTGTTTGAACACCTGCTTTGAATTAAATATAAAATGCGTTAATTTCTTTGTTTTCGTTACTTAAAAAAATTTCATTACTCGCCTACTTAAAAATACCTATAAGAAATAGAAAAATGCAATTCATTTTCCTTTTAACTAAATAAAATATGGCATGTGATACATCGTTGAATTTGTAATAAAAATTGAATTAGATACAGGGTGTACATTTTTTCGGGCCATATAAAAATAAAGTTAGTGATGGTTTCTTGAAAACGAAACGTCGGATATAAAATCTAAAAATACCATCATGTAGTACCTTAAAAGTGCCAATGAGAAAGTGTTGTTAGTTTTTGATATTTCTGCAAATAAAGTCAGAAAAAATAAAATCGATATTGTCAAATTCCGTTTTTCCAAATATCTCAGCAGGGCATGAAAATTTTCAAGTTTCTAAACGGCATGTAAATAAGCTTCAAAGAACACAACTTTTCCTAATTTAACCTAAGCTGTATCTCCAACAAGTACTGAGATTCCCATGGTGAGGATCCTTATCTTGGACAAACTGTATATATATATATATATATATATATATATATATATATATATATATATATATATATATATATATATATATATATATATATTATATATTACCGTGAGGTGTATTATCTACACAGATAAATCGACTATAAGAGTGTAGGCACACAAGTGTTGTACAAATGTACAAAAAGTTTTTTTTAGATTTAGAGCGTGGATTAATAAATGCAAATAAATGTCAACAATTAACTTGTTCAAAAACTTAAAAATATATGCGCTTTTCCAACTGACCTTGATAGAGTATTTTACACTCCACGTGTACCAGGTCTTGTGGTTTATAGTTTGACATGAGTGTTAGATACGTCACAAGGTTAATTTGAATATATACTCAGTGACATGGAAATTGCAACTACTAAAAGGTAGCAACTGATTAAAATCTCAAAGAAAAAGAACAAAATATATAATTTTTATTAATAATGGGTTGCCCCTCCCCTGTTGGTTACACACTCCTTCACTCGTCGTGGCATCGATTCTAGCATTGGTCGATGTGCTCTTGAGGTATCGTGCCCCAAGTAACCTGTAATTCATGCTGTAGAGCTTACAGCTTATGTGGTGGATGTTTCAAGATTCTCAGTCTTCTCCCCATAATGTTCCAAACATGCTCGATGGGCGAAAGGTCGGGAAATCTGCTGGGTGGAAATGGCAAGAGATTAACATTATCCTCTGCAAATTGGCCCAAAAACCGTCTTGCAATATGGGACGGGCATTATCCTGCTGCAAAAGTGGGTCTTCCGACTGCTGAAGAAGTGGAAGAATATGGGGTTCTACCACTTCATCCACATAACATGTGTTGGCCGTTCATATTGCCAAGGATGAATACCAAACGACACCTATTCCCATAAGTTATAGCGCCCCATACCACAATCCCTACAGTTTGGTGGGCATGCCTCGTCACAGAAAATTCAACATTTCGACATTCCGCACGTCTTCGTCTGACCCTCATACGGCCGTCATGCATCCCCAAACATAATCGGGATTCACCAGTCAACACCACCCTATGCCACTCTTGGTATCAGTGCAGTGGCAACCTACACCACTCCAAACGTTGCCGTCGATGTTGAGCCGTTAGTGGTAATACAAGATGTGGCCGATAGGATTGTACGCGGAAAGCTCTGATTCTACGGTAAACCGTTCGAACGGTTACAGCTTCGTTAGCTAACCATTGGTGGGCAATTGATTTGGTACTTGAGAATCGGTCTCTTGTTGCCATAAGTGGAAGATGGCGGTCCTGCACCTTATTTGTTCTTCTTCGCCCCCTGGTTCCTCTACTGCGGCGTTCTTGACTCTCCCTAGTCTATGCCTGACAGCAGCGCATAATGGTGGTTTGGTTCCGGTTAAGGCGATTTAGGATTTCTCTAAACGAAAAACCACCTTCGCGCAAGCCAACAACACGACCTCTGTCGAATTCACTTACTTGGCGGCAATTTCCACGTTCGCGCACTATAGGCATGATCACACCATCAAAGCAAACAATCACAAGCGAAAACAATAAAGAACTGAACACAATCTCGCACAATATACACCTGACAAAATGGTTCGAAAAAACTGAACGAACTGCCAGATAAGCCATTACCACTTGATCCATATGAATGTAATTTTAATCAATTGCTACCTTTTAGTAGTTAAACGTTTCTGTCAAGTTTGGTCAAAAAACTCCTACCCCTTCTTGGTGTTGTAATTTCCATGTCACTGAGTATAAGTGAAGCACTACTTCTAATGTACTCGCGATTACATGCACCAAATATAATAAGGTAGACAACGTACTGCTGGTGTACTTCCGGGTAAGCGTAGCACTCACAAACCCGCGATTAACTCCCAGCTTCGGTACTCGGCTTGTTGACAACAAACGCGCGGTGACATTTGTGCGCAGGCGTCCCCTTTTGACTCCTATCCCAACACTATATAGGTCCAAGGCATTGTAAAGTCCCCTGAACTAAACCCCGATGAATTCACTGGCACTCTATGTTAACTGGTTAACGTGTTTCTCTTCAACTTTTTAGTGCGTTAACATCCTATTGTGACCGTTTATAAAATATCTGATGTGAAACACGAAACGACCTTCCAACCTACAAAATAGAAATTAAAAGAGATGAAATAAATTTAATAACAATTTTTTTAGGATAATTATGCAACCACTTTTATATGTTCATTACGAAAATAGGCAACATTGTAAACACAAAAACAATAATCAATGCTAGAATGGCGTTTAAAACTTCATCAAATAGAAATTAATAGACATAAATACATGTTAACTTAAAAAAAATGCGAAACCCGCCCGCTTCTATAGGATATCAATAATACAGTTTATCCAGTCTCATTTATATTTAATTAATTTTTAGACCTCTTCGAGAGAAAACCATAAACACAAGTTATGTAAAATAAACTTTTCTTTAAAAAATATGTCGACACTTTTTCTTATAAAATTAATCGTTACTCAGATATTGAAAAAATTTGAACTAACACTTTCTATTCTACATTAGGAATTGCTGCTAAATTACGCGTTGTATAAAAAATTACATAGAACATAATTAATCGAATTGCAGCTGTTTTAGAAATATTTGATAAAAACCAAAAACTGCCCCTAATAATCCCCCTCGCTGCCGCTGGATTTCTCCCAAAACCTAATCAGCTCCAAGCGAAATGAAAATAAGCTTAAACACAAAATTTTAAGTACATAAGTGTCTTCGTTCTAGAGTTATCCACACACACGGACACACACACACATACATGGACATACGGGCACACAAACACACTGACACAGACACACGGGCACACGGACACTGACACACCCACACACGCACACGCACACACACGCGCACACGTACACGCACACGCACACGTACACGCACACGAAAATGCTCACACACACACACGCACACGCACAATCACACACTCACACATTCACAGATTCACACACTCACACGCTCACACGCTAACACGCTAACACGCTAACACGATCACACCCTCACACGCTCACACGCTCACACGCTCACACGCTCACATGCTCACACGCTCACACGCTCACACGCCTCACGCCCTACGCTCACACGCTCAAACTCTCACATACTCACACACCCACACCCTCACACACTCACACACTCATACTCTCACTCACTCACACACTCACACTCACTCACAGTCACTCACACAACTGAGGGCCTTTTATTACCCTAAAAGCAAAGTTACAGCTGGATGTATCAACGTATCTTCAGTACCCCCAAATCTGCCTTTAGTACCGCTATAGATCCCCGGCGCTATGATCGCGCTCTTGATACTATGGGTACGTAATCGCCTCCGAATACCTCAGTTGAGAGTTCGCTACAGCGGGGTACGACTTCACCCCCAAAAATCGGCAGCGTTGCATTGCAAGGCGCACACTTTAAAAACATGAGGCTTAATTACTGTTCGAGGCTTAATTACAATTGGTTAAAATATCACATATGATTTTAAGAAATAATGATTATAGTTCAAACGACTTTATAGCATATAAAAAGGTAAACTTTTACCATTATTATAAATAATTAAAATATTTAGCTCTTGGGTTTTTATATGGTTTGTTTTTGTACTATATATAAAGCCTAACAATCTGACTTATGTACCAATTTTGTTGGGGAAACTGCAAAACGGATTTTTTTCGATAGATTAAAACGATTTTTAAGGCGTGGGTTTATTATTTGGAGCGAATTGCAACAAAATAATTCATTTATAGACCAATGCCATTGAGAAAACAATAAGACGTGATTCAGAAATGGGCAAAAAGTGAATGTTATGGTTTTAAGGTGGTCACTATTTGAGGCCAAAAATGCCCAAACATTTTTTTTTTAATATCTTAAGGAAAACGATTAAACCCGTGTACAAAATTTGTTGTTATGGTTTAAGGGCATTGATTATTTACACGGTGTCAAAAAATTTTAAAAGAATTATTTAACGCGACTCTCGTTAGTGAACTCACCGAAAGCATTTCTTTGAGCAAACCTTTTTGGTTTATGGTTTTTGATCATTATTCAGGGTCAAAGAAACCTAAATTATTTATTTCGATGACACTTACAGTTATCTTCGTCAGAAGTAATTTTATTTATTAAAATTGTTAAAGATGTTGAAAAAATTTTGTCAAAGTTGAAAAATTAAAACAGAAACATTAGCCTGCTATTAACCTAACAGTTTGAGAAATGTATAAAGCCAACTATAGAATTAAATTTGGGTAAAAATGTGTAAAGTTGTGAAAAACTTCAATTTGAAATTAATAGAAGGATTCACAAATATAAACATGGCATCAATTAAAATAATCCTGTTAAATCTAACAAATAAATAGCGTAGTCAATAAATGCAACTGTTATTAACAATGAAAAGCATAATGCATAACGTTTTTTGTATTTTTTTAGTTTTAATTGTAATTTCAACTACTTATATTAAATTATAGTGCTGTGGTAATTTAACATATAATTGGTAAAGCATTTGCTTCAAGGTCTAGGAAAAAACACAGCAAAAACCTAAACATAGCAAAAGTCAAAATTAAAAGAGACATCAAGACGTATCATTATGCCCTTTTTTCTAATTATAAGATGCAAAACCTATTTAAACGGAGATTTTCTTCTTGTCTATTAAAATTATTAGAGAGTTTATATATCTCAGTAGCTTCACGTTGTAAACGAACATAATAATGAGTTTGTCTCGACAATATTTCCATATTGTCAAATTGAATGTCATGATTTAGATTATTTAAGGCATGGTCAGCCATCGCAGACTTTTCTCGTTGACCTAATCTAAAAAATCTTATATGGTCTTTACGTATTGTATTAAAACTAGGTTTGTGGTTCCAATGTATACTTTTCTACATGAACAAGATAACTTATACACTCCGGAAGATGATAATGGGTTTGAAACATCTTTAGGTGATCTTAAATGTTCTTTAATTTTTCTTGTAGATTTATAAATAGTCATAATGCCATATTTAATGGCGTTTAGTAGTTGGTTAATTATTATGTTTACTTTGTTATTATGTTTATATTGTATATTTTATACTATGGTTTTCCTTAGTGGTATATAGTTAAGAATAATTTTAATAGATCACCTTATCATCTCATTCACAATATGTCAATCAATTAATTTGTTCACCAGTAATTTGCCATTTGATTGTAAGTTTACATATGTTTTATAATTAGTATGTTTTTAATTCCATTTGTAGATGTTTTTCTAATGAAGGTTAAAATTTTTAACCGAAATATATAAAAAAAGACTGTAATAAATATTATCACATTTTGGTTTTTACCTGTATGCCTACTGGACAAGGAAATCCCAGCATTGACCTTATATATATATATATATATATATATATATATATATATATATATATATATATATATATATATATATATATATTTGCGTACAATAAGAACTATTTGAATCAGCCCCATTAGTAGATTTTGAAACAAAATCTAATAATTTATGTCCATATACATCCCACTAATTAAGGTTATCACAAATTTTCAGCTTTACATTTACATTTGTTCATGCGGCAATATTTAAAGCATCCAATGTATTTGAAGATTGTAGTAAATAAGTTAAATTCGATTTAGCTACATTGAAATCCGTGCCCCAATACCTCGGTTAATTATTGCCAATAATTGAAATCATGACAACTGAGCTCTTACAAGGTCCAAGATTCTAATTCCAAACATTTATTACATTAAGCAATTTGCTTTTAAAAAAGTTAACTTTAATTTTAAAAACAGTGCAAGGCCGTATCAGTACAGTGTGTCCCGATTTCGCTGTTTTAGTGATTTTTTAAAGATATCTTTATTATTATCAAAGATAGAAGTTTGCACAAATGTTTTGAGAAAATTATCCCTCGTCTTCAACTCGGGATAATTTCCAAAACATTTGTGACTCGAAAAAATTTTCGGAAATAAGTGAAAAGATAGTTAATAATTATGTAACATTACCTGTCCATTCCATTTTATAATCGAAACGTAAATTCTAATCCTAAAAATCAACAACCCCATCAATTATTTTCAAAAAAACATATATCTAAGCATACCCTATTTTTACTATCAAATATACAAACAGTCGCACATATTTACTAAATAGTTTCCATTAAACCCGCCCTCAAATTAATAAATTAAAATATATAAAGGTACAACAGTTGTGGTCCATCACTTACAGAAAAATATTCGGAAGCGTCGTTATCACCTCCGAAGAGACTGCAACACTGCAAGTATCACCTCAGTATCTGGTCATATACAATTTTTTGAGGTGTCAAAATACCCATCTTGTACCCCCATATATGATCCCAAAGAATTCAAAACCCTTTTTCCATCTCAAAAAATCTGTATTCCTATGATTCCACCCAGCACATACTTTCTGTTTTACCCTAATTGTAGCGGAGGTCAGTATATATATATATATATATATATATATATATATATATATATATATATATAATTTTGATCAAAAAAATATGGGCCAATAATTCCATGGTACGAAACCGCACACCACACATTAACTTTTTTCAAACATTGTCTGCGACTAGCAATTCGGAAGTTTGGATTCGTCCTACTCCAGTAACGGCAATGTTGGGAGGAAATGACTCCGTTAGTTGAAAAGGTCGATTCATCTGAGACCATTATTCGTTTATGAAAATTTGAATCTTCCAAAACTCTATTGCCCATTTCCGAACAAAAATCCAGACGTTTGGCTTCATCACCGTTCTCTAAAGTTTGCCTAAATTGCGGCTTAAATGGGTAAAATTTTGTTCTCCTTGAAGATTCTTTGTAAATGAGATTTACCTATCCCAATTCGTAGTGCCCTCCTTCATAAAGACAACCTTGGAACTTCTGTTGCGGAATGAACGGCGAGAACAGTAGCAGCATCTTCTTCATCGAACAACTTCTTTGGCTTCTTTAGGTTTAAAACCGAGCCTGTTTGAAGGAATTTAGTTACCAAGTTTTTTGCTCCGGCATTCGAAATGGCAACCTCGGGGTTCCGTAACATTGAATTAGATAAATTCTTTGTTGTAAAGTCAACATTATAGCATGCAATTCAAATTAGCATGAATTAATTTGCAGTTCAACAGAATTATCACATTTGACAATTTCTGTCAGTGGTGTTTTTCAATGAAATCCGCCTACTAAAGTTACTTCTAAAAATTAGGAAAAACATTCCAAGTCCAATTTTTCAAGAAAAATGATATTATCTCGAGAACCGTACGAGCAAAATAGAAAGTAATTTGTGTTTCGGGGATTTGAAAACAAGCAGGGCAAATCATCAAGAATGAAATTTTCTGAGAAATCAAAAATAAGAAAATTTTCCCTCTTTAAAAGTCGATCCGGGGACATACTGTATATATATATATATATATATATATATATATATATATATATATATGGATTACTCAGTAATACTAGTACATATAATACCTAGTTCTTATAGTATAGTATAGTATTATGGTATAGTATGCATTGGAACCACAAAACGCAGCTTTAACGCTACATGTAAAGGACATGTGAGATGTTGCATATTGAATCAACCAGGTAAGTCTGTCGTAACTGACCATGCATTAAATAATAACATTCAATTTGATAATATGGAAATGTTATCAATGGAAACTCATTATGTTTGTCTACAGTGAGAAGCTATTAAAAAATATAAAGATGCTAATAACTTGAACATGCACGAAGAAAATCTCAGACTAAATAGGTTTCGGCATCTTGTAATAACAGAAAGACAAAATGGTATGTCTTAATTTTAATTTTAACTGTTGCCGAGATTTTTGTTGTTTGTTTTTCCTAGACCTCGAAGTAAATGCTTTACCAGTTAAGTATGTTAAGTTCTAACAGCATTGCATTGACGTCGTATATAAAGTTGACATTAAGATAAGATTAAACACACACACATTATGTTTTCATTCTATAATAATGATTACAGTCGTTCAATATCAACAGATAATTATTTCTTTGTTGAATTTGTGATTTAGTTGGTACGTTAAGTTTTTACTTGTGAATACTTTTACCTATCTAAAATAAAACAAACGTTTTTCACAGCTCTGGAATCACATTAGGATTTGATTAAATTTCGTTAATTTTGTTTTTTGGTTGTGCCATTTTTCATTGTTAGCCTTCGTCGGTTAGATGGTGTTCTGATTTGTCATATTCAAGCCGGTTTGGTAATATTTAATCTATTAAAGATCTATTATTATTACTCTAGCAAAGTACAGGTCGTAGGTTCAAATCCCACTCGAGGTAAACTTTTTATTTATGTCTTTAATAAAATTAATAATAATTTTTATTAAAGATCTAGTTAATGTTTACTAAAATAAAATTAAAAACCGTAGTTGGATTTTTCATTTCCTAACTACTGTAGGCTTATATTTGTGCTTTCAAAAACTATTATTATTTACTAAAGAAGAGAACTGTAACTGTCCTCCATCGTTTAAATTTGTAAAAAATTAATAAAAAGTACATGCTACCATAGCTGAAAGGTAGGTATCTTAATTGTGAGCGATGATGTGAAAGTTTCCACTTTTATAAGTAAAAAATTAGTGCCGGGCACTCACTACCAAAGAGATATATGCATATAATACTAATAATCTTCTTACCTTATTAGGGCTTTGGTAATTCAAAAACAAGAATAAACAAAATTAATAATTAAAATGAATTAAGTCAAATAACAAAAGGAGACAGCGTCGCAGCTGGTTAGATAAAACAATACTAAACAGAAAAATCTTGCTTCAAGCATAAGCGACCAGCAAAAGCTTAATTTGTTTAAAACCGAGTGAAACATGGCTCAGGAAGAGCTTTCCTTAAAACGTTTATAAACTACCATGAACAACCTTACATTTATTGCTGTTAAACATCAAGAAAACGAAAATTAAATCTGCGCTATACCTACGTGTTTGTTGAATTGAAAATTAGAAGAAACTTCGATAGCTCTGGTAGCTGACTCGACCTCCACTTTTTTTTTATTTCTACTAATGTTAGTGTAAAGCTACATTTACGCAGAACACGCTTGTAACACGCTATTTATTAAATCTTAATACATACTTAGTTTATTATACAAAAAATACAATGTTAATTAAATAAAAATAGATGGAATTTTAAATCACTACTACATTCTCGAACACGACTGTAAGCTTTAACGATAAAATATAAGGTGAAGAGCATGATCACAAAAGGGACCCCATTGAGGTACATCCTGTCCTAGACGTAAATAAAGGGCTAGAGCAGGCGCACAAAAATACAAAATTATTTGAAATGCGTATATAGAAATAAAAAAAAATTTACGAACCATGTTTGATAATTAAAAATTATTCTAAATTAACACTACCCTAGCCAGATGCCCCACATATTATTTATTAAATTAGCAAAATAAAAAAACAAAGCTACATATAAATATAAAGCAACCAGAAGGGTGGTTAATGCAAAAGCTGGAATGCTCTTTTCCTGAGGGAAATAATTTTCTAACCTGTAATCGTTTAGTATTACAAAAATTATACTATTTATTTAAACAGCGAAAGTTTTGCATTCGTCAAAGTAATACACTAGATATAATACATAAATAAATATTTAGAAATTATTCGCTTTTGATTAATCGACTTACAGCGAAAAATTTTTCGCATACAGCAGTATACGCAAAGGATAAAATTTAGACGAAATACAAATAAGCTACCGCACTATGTATTAAAATCTGAAACACCCTGCATAAATTATTTTAACCTACTGGCATGGTAGTTCTAGAATAACGGCAACTTCACATAGTTAAACGTTTGACAGTTTCCTGCGCTGAATACGGTTCTACTAACAAGAACAAACAATGTAGATCAAATAATGCTAAAAGGAAATAGGTTACTAAATTTCTATCCAAGCACATTGAGTAAGTGTAACATTTATAGTTCGTAAACCTATACTGAGTTTTAATTTCTTAAATTCCAGACAAAGCACATCACAAGCAATTCATAGCGTTGATCAAAGTCATGCAAGAACGGCAAAATATTAATTTGTTGTTACGTTAAAGCACTCTTCAACAGTTAAACATAACATAACATAACATTCATGTCATTCCTTTGCGGGGCAGACAAAGCAATCCTTGCCTCGTCTATTTTGAAAGCTTTCTCCATGCTATCCTATCCCTGCATACCTCCCCAGTTTCCGCAAGATTCATACATTGTCTAGGATATGCCTTTTCATTATTAAAACTCCTTACCTTTCTTTTCGTTATGATACATTCTACTGCATTTAGTCAAGTTTCACGTGGCCTACCACGCACGGCCTTACCTCTAACTTCACCCACATAAATTTGCTTGGTTAATCTTTCGTTGCCAATTCTTTCGATGTGACCGAACCAACGTAGTGTAATACCTTTATACCTATGTATCATCGTCTTTTCTTCCCCACACTCCTTCATTATACACTCATTCTTCATCTTAACCCTTCTCGTTTTACAGCACCCACTTCTCAGGAAACTAAAGTTCACGGCTACGCTCGTGCTTTCGTTTTTCATTATTGTCCACATTCTTCCAATCACTTTCCTTCCAGCATTGACCCGTCGCTCTATCGATTGTACCATCTGCAGTCAACATTCTACCTAGATATACCAACTCGTCCACTTGTTCCGCAGTTTCATCATTCAATGAAAACACTCTACTCTCCTCTTCACCTTCCCGATTGAACACCACAATCTTTGTTTTGCTCACGTTTACCTTTAGGTCGATGCTCTCACAGACTATATCAAACTTTCTCAGAGCAGCTTGTAGTACATCCGCATTAATAAGACTGTGCCATCTGCATACACCCGTACATTTACGTCACCAACTATAACACCATTTTCATCGGTACATGCTTGCCTAACATATTTATCTATGTATACATTGAATAAGCACGGTGAAACCACACAGTCTTGTCGCACTCCTTGTTCAATATTAAAGTATTCACTCACACCCTAACACATGCCCGGCTACCGTTATACACTGCTCTTATTCCGTTTATTGAACCTTTACTTACGACATATTCATTTAATATTTCCCACAGCTTCTTCCTTGGTCATACGCTTTCTGCAGAGTTACAAACACACAGTACATCTTCTTTTTTATACTTAAAAACTTGCTGGAGAGCAACCATCTGATCAACACATCCTGTCCCTGGCATGAAAACGCCCTGCATGTCCCAGATCTTGGTTTGGGTAGTTTCACGAACTCTATCAATCAGTACTCTTCCAAATACTTTACCAAGTACACTAAGCAAACTTATCCCTCTGTAATTTTTGCACTCGGCACATTTTTTCTGTCTACCTATAGTCACTCCTCCACATATCTGCACGGCACACTTAACAACACAGTCTTTCAAGCTTATACATGCGCTTTAAACGTCATTGTCTTTTGTTTGTTCAGTCCACACTGCTTCATTCATATTCAACTCTTCACTCACAGCATCTGCATGTTTCATTCTCGCACCATCATCTGCCAGTTTATCTACCCTAATTCTGGACGTTTGCACTACGTTTGTCTTCCTTCTCCAGACCCACTTTAGTCCTAAACACACTCTCGATACAACCAACACGTGGTCCGGTCCACACTCCGATCCGCGCATTACTTTTGTATCTCTCACCAGGTTTCTAAGAAGTTCATTACACACTGTCAAGAATCATACTTATAGATTCATCTCTTTGCCATGTATGCATATGTACATTTTTATGCTTAAACCACGTATTAGATACAAACAGGTTTCTTTCCACACAGATGCTCACCAGGCGTTCACCATTCTCATTGACTCTTTGGTCTCCGAACTCTCCTAGGACGCGTTCATTATGTTCTCTCTGTACACCGACCCATTCATTCATATCTCCCAATATAACACCTCCTTCGTTTGGCTTACATACATTCAACACGTTCTTTACATCATTCCAGAAGTTATCACACTCTTAGTCTTTTTCTCCATTCACAGGTACAACGAGAAAAATTTTTCGAAATTCCACTTTCATTCTAACCCACATTAACCGGGGTTAACTAATTAACTAATTCGTACTTCTTAACACATATTTTCGCTCTTTTACTCACGATCACTCCAACTCCTTTAGTGCCATGCATTTCAGTCTCAACGAGTGACCATGGTGCTAGACTGCCATCTTCCATCTCAACGGTATCCTTTCCTTTGCACTTTGTCTCCGATACTCAGAATATCAAGCTGCCTCTCATTCATTACATTCACAATTTCGAATTATTGACCATACATACCTCTAATATTCCACGTACCAACTTGTACCCAGGTTGATCCGAGGCATTTGTATTGTTATTGTTAGTAATTAAATTAGCAGGCAGACGGGTTACTAACCAAATCGTGTCCCGGACGATGTAGCATTCCCTACTCACAGCATCGTCCTACTACCGGTCAGTGCTGGCACTTATTTGCCTATTGCCCCGACAAGAAAGGAAGTAAGAAGTAGAAAATATACACAGAGATGAGAAAGATATAAATAATACAAATGTGTATACTACTATTATATATATATATATATATATATATATATATATATATATTATATAATCCTAAATAGAGGATAATATACAGGTAGAGAAAGTATTCCTGCACTCCATAACAACTCATAGGTTTACTGCATAGGTACGTGAGTAATAAACAGTTCATTACTGTTACAACTGATTGCTTTGATTTTCAGCGTAACAAAGAAAAATATAGCTCACCGATAGCTTTGTTGTGTATGTGAATAACAGAAAATTTTCTTGGTTTAAAACACTTGAGTAATTGTCAGAAATCAAGACAAATACGGAAAACTATTACGCGCTGTGACTAGTCGTCAAACCTAATCATTTCCTAACCGACGACCAATAATTGTGAAGAGGTATACTTTTAGCTACTTCCACATTTTGGAATGTGATTATAGCATGAAGACGTACAGAATTAACCTTAATAGTCAATATATTAGTTACTAGTAGGTACCCCCTAACTGAAGTGAAAGGTGACAACTTTATGAAAACGTGTACCTGTACGAAAAAAAAAAGAAAAAGCCGGTGCAAATTGTATCGATACTTCCACATCAAAAAATCGTTTTTCTTTTTTGTAAATAACTCGAAAACGACTAACTTTACAGAGAATGCTTCTCGATCAGAAATTTGATTTTCTGTCTAATACCAAAATTTCAAAAAAATCGTGTGGACAGGTTACAAAATCGAGTTTTTTAGAAATATTTCGAAAATAACACTTTTTGTGAGAAATTTTATTTCCTGTCTAATGGAATTTTCACTTTTTGAATATGTTACGTAGTTCTGGAGATATTTAGGAAAAACCGGTTTTTTAAAGTGACGGTTTTTTGCTAATATCTTGTAAACCGTTTGTTGTACAGAAGAATTATAGGAACAAAAAATACTCATAATTATATTACTAATCGCATATTAAGAGAAAAAAATCTAACAAAATCAAAATTTGCAGAAGGGGTAATTTTACCCCTTTTCCCATACCCCACTGACCCCTAAAACAATCAGTCGCTTTGGGTAGTTGATATCTATATGTGTGCTAAATTTAAAGTTGATATGTTAAGTCGTTTACACAGACACACAGACACGCAGACAAGATTTTTTTGTTCAAATTTTGTTTTTGGGCGTTTTCGAACATTTTAAAGCGATTGAGCAAATAAAACTTTTTGAAAATTTTTTTACCGATACAGTACTTCCCATCCGTTGGATGTGGAAGTAAAATCTACTATTATTATTTAAATAAGTGCTTGAAACAAAACCACTCTAACTGAATGTACAAGATACTCGTAATATGTAAAATTGTAAAATACGGTAAAATTTCTTGCACATCTCAATTTATTTTTCTACCAATCCAAAATCATTTTTCTTCTCAAAAAATTAAAAACACCTCGAATAAATTCAAGAACCCTAATAAACCCTATACGCGACGTTGCCACGTGTAATGTTACAGAAAATACGTACGTTAATTAGAGATCTTCGTTTAATAATTTTTGTAAGTCATATTAGTACAAAAGTATCTGAAGACATTTTGTTGGCCAAGGCCGTTAACAAAGAATACACACTTTATTGTTTATCGATCTAAATAAAGTGATTCTCATAATAATACAAGGTGTTTGCTAAACATGCCACGTCTTGATTTATTTGCCACACACAAATTTTGGTTTTGGTTTTGATTATATGCAGGTTGTTTCAAAACAAATGCGAAAAACTTAAGGGGGCGATTCCTTGTTCAAAACAAAGGAGATATCGCGGTACAGAGATGGCAAAAAATAACATTTTTATTTTTTATCTTACAAAAGAAAAGTGAATAATGAAATTCTATGGAAATATTACTATTATGAAAACACACTTTCTACATATTTTTTCACTTTTTTAGAATAAGAAGAAAGGGTTGACTAAACTGTCCGTTAACAAAATTTAAAGAAAACTTACTCAACGACTTGGAAAAAAATAAATTTCGATAGCCTGGTTTGTTTAGAAACTTTTTCATCTCTTGTATTTTTTTTGTAAAACTTGCCGATTTGAAATAAAAAAATAAAATGTAAATCATTACGTGTCGAGACGTGAAATTTATTTTAGAATAAAAATAAGCAAAAAAAAACATTTTTAAAAAACGCATTTATTTACAAATGTACTAAAAAGAATAAAATAATTTTTATATCTACCCAGTAACATCAAAAATTTTTGTGACTAAAAATAAAAGTGTGGGGCGCTCTCTGTAGTGCCTTGCACTTCATTGTCTGAATGTAGGTGTTGATAGGCTTTGTTATAAGCATAAGATATCATGTATGCCCCACACTTTTATTTTTAGTTACAAAAATTGTTGATGCTAATGCGTAGATAAAAAAAATTATTTTATTCTTTTTAGTACATTTGGAAATAAAAGCGTTTTTTAAAAATGTTTTTTTTCTTTTTTTTATTTTCTACTTTTTAGTCGCTTTAGTCTAGTAAATTCCAACAAAGAAAGAAACTCAATTTTTCAAGATCCTAGTTTTATAAGCAAAACTTTCGACCATATTTGGCCGCAACGCAGCCTTCTGACCTTGAAACTAAACTTGTCGCATATTTTTGCGCATGGTATTATGCGAAAAGCTTAAGTCAAAAATTTTAAGGCCCTAGCTTTATAAACAAAAATTTCGACCATATTTGGCCAAATTTGGCCGCAAAAGTCAAAGCAAAAAACACAATTTTATTAATACAAAAATGACAGATGCATTTTATGTACGGGAGAGCAAACAGAAATTCCTTGGAAGCTTGTCGTCTTTATAGGCAAGCGTATCCTAATATAGTAGATCTCCTCATCACAGCATGTTTAACAGGCTTCATCAAAGGCTACATGAATCTGGAACTTACAAAAAAAAAGTTTTTATACCAGCCGACACTGCGAAGTTCGAACACCAAAATTATAAGTTGCTATACTAAACATTATTGAAGTACCAGGAAAATTTCACAGAAATTAAATACTGTTGCATCAACTGTATGGAGGATATTAAAGAGTAATCCTTAATGTGCAGAAGGTTCAATATCCTTACCAAAGATTTGAATGGCATTTCGAAAGTTAACAAGAATCTAATCCTTACCCAGAAGCTAGTTTTTCAAGAGATGCAATTCAAAACATCATAAAAGATTATGGCTAAGTAATGCACATTCAATAACAAAATTGACATCAACATCAGTTTACCGTATGGAAAACGAAGAACTTAATTGGGCCAATTTTTACCTAAGATTAACTGTGTCATTTTTCATTTTTACAAGAAAATTGTCTCTTTTTGATTTCTATAATCAGATTCGCATTTCCGGATGCAAGGCTATTTTCAAGAATGCTAAACTATCAAACAAGCATGTATGAAGGCTGAAGCTACTGAATTCGAAACCAAAATCTACATCAATTGCATCAGTCGGTGATGTGAATAAGAAATTATCGACAGAACATTTAATTGGGCTCACATTTTTACGCTATTAAGATTACACTGTAGTCATATTTTCATTTTCTACAAGAAAATTGTCATCTTCTATTAGAACGTTTACCCTTGATTTAACTAGAATCGCTACTTAGTTTCTGCACGTTTGAAAGCACTTTCAGCTTAAATGTGCGAAGGTATTTAAATCTAACCTATGATATAGCCGCTGGATATGATAAGGCTCACCTGAGATATATCGAAACCTGAGATAATCACATATATATGCATCATGTGATGTAATATAGAAATAATCTGGCAGATTCCAGCGTCGTTAGGAAGACTCACTGATGCGCATGATATAATACATGTATTACAATCGTAAGGCCGATTTTATCAGACTTACCCTTTGTTTTGAACAAGGAATACGTTTCATCCTTATAGGTGTTTCGCATATTGCAGACACTCAGCTATAAATGTATATTAGTTAAATGAACCCTATATTATATATATAATATATATATATATATATATATTATATGTATGATATTAATATATAGTATATTAATATATATATTGTCATTAGTGGCCGTCGGCAAGATCCTGGCATTTATTATTAAAAATGAAAAATGTTATAGCGCCGATCTATATCAGACTTAGATGTTGCATCGAATTAAATAGTTTCATCCTTATAGGGTGTTCGCAGTAATTGCAGGACCGACTCAGCTTTGTTATTGTTAAATGGAACCCTATATTTATTCTAATTATATATTATTTGTCTTGTTGAATGCTAAAATACGGTACTTCGTTTAAATTTATATTGGCTTGCCAAGTTAGAGCATTTTTCTTTAAAAAGTGAAAATTTATACCTTTACTTAAATTATCTGAAGACTTTAATATTAACAGTAGAATCTGTAAGGTTTGGCAGATTCGTAAACAAGACCTTGTCTTTTGAACCTTCATACTTCCTGATTATACTATAATGCGTGTTTACAAAATATGGTCAGATTTTTGCAAAATTTGAAATGACCATAACTTTTGTTTTAAATGGAACACCCTGTATTTTATCATATCATCGTAATGTCTTGTTAATATCTCTTACATTTTTATAAGCATGTAATGGATACCTAACGTTTACGCGTTCTCGAAATATTTAAGATTTGTTAAAATATAATATGACAATTGAGACAACTGGACGGTCTATAGCAAGTTTATAAATGCAAACAAAAGAATTTGTATTTATAATCAGTAAATTATTGAGAAAATTATAATAAGTTTACTAAGATGAATATACTGATGGTCACGCATTTTCTTGCAAAAAGAATCTTCAACATGTTCCAGCGTATTTTCTAATTTTCGTATCTTCTTTGGTGCGTAGGACGATTCTGTATACTAAGGATATTTAATATAACCCCACAGGAAAAATCTAATTTTGTCAGATCAGGAGTCCGAGCTGGCCATCATGCCCTCCTCTCCCAATTAATTTATTGGGAAACGTTCTGTCTAGATGTTCTTTAACAATGCGACTATAGTGGGGAGGCGCACCATCCTGCTGAAACCAGATCCTTTGACGTATGTCTAACGGCAATTCTTCAAGGAGCGGAGGTAACTCATTTTGAAGAAATTCAAGATAGGTTTGACCTTTAATGTTTCTTTCAAAAAAGTAAGGTCTAATTATATGGTTCCCTACTATCTCGCCCCACACATTCAAAGACCAGCGATGCTGATGATCTATTCTTCTAATAGCGTGGAGATTTGTATTGTCATAATAACGGAAATTATGCCTGTTCACAAAACCATTCTTGTGAAAGGTAATCTGTCGGTCATCAAAATGTGGTTAAAGAAATCATTGCCCTGTCCTAATCGTTCTAGTGCCCACTGGGAGAATTCCAAGCGTCTTTGAAAATCATTTGCATTCAGCCCTTGGACTAGTTGAAAATGGTATGGATGAAATTTATTTTTTCGAATAATCTTGGAAACACTAGTTTGACTAATACCTAAATCAGCACTGAGGTTTCTTGTACTAACGTTTGGATTTTCCACTACACTGGTTAGTACCACAAATACGTTTTCTTTGTTTATAACCCTTTTTTCTTGTTCTTTTCTTTCGTATTGTACATGTCCTGTTCTTTCAAATCTTTCCTTGAGTTTTTCAAATATCCTTGGATCAGGATGCCTGCGCTCAGGAAATCGTTGTTGATAAATTCTGGAAGCAAGAAATGAATTTCTTTCACCTTCACCCAAAGCGTAGACCATGTCAATACATTCATCTTGTGAAAACTTCATTTTTCACACTAAACTGAGGAACTAGTGAATGACGTTTAAGCCAAACGTCAGGAATTATAAATCGCAGGCCTACTGGATGTCCTTTTTACACTTATTGTCATATTATAAAATTATGATTTTAAAAACTCGAATAAGAAGTAAACCTTCGTCCATTAGTGTTTATTGGACCATATTGTCAACAAGACATTTACGATTTGTAAATATTCAAAGCAAAAGTCATGATTATTTTATTATTTTTGCAAAAAATCTTAAATATTTCGAGAACGCGTAACGTTAGGTATATTACATGCTTAATAAAAAGTAAGAGAATTAAAAACAGAACACGATGACATGATAAAATACAGGGTGTTTCATTAAAAAAACAAAAGCTATGGTCATTTCAAATTTGCAAAAATTGACCATATTTTGTAAACACCCATTATAGTATAATCAGGAAGTATGAAGGTCAAAAGATAGAGCAAGGTCTTGTTTATCCGCCTGTCAAACGTTACAGTTCTACTGTTAATATTAAAGTCTTCAAAACAATTTAAGTAAAGGTATAAATTTTCACTTTTTTAAAGAAAAAATGCTCTTAACTTGGCAACGCCACAAAATAAATTTAAAGTACCGTTTTTAGCATTCAATAAGACAAATAATAATAAAATTAAATAAATATAGGGTTCCATTTAACAAAACAAAGCTGAGTCCGGTCCTGCAATTATGGAACACCCTATAAGGATGAAACTATTTTTATTCGATGCTCATCTAAGTCTGATATAGATCGGCGCTATAACATTTTTTTAATTTTTAATAATAAAGCCAGGATCTTCCGACGGCGCACTAATGACTCACCCATATATATATATATATATATATATATATATATATATATATATATATATATATATATATATAATTTATATATATATATATATATATATTATTTATTATTACATTTATAGGGTGTTTCAAAACTGCGAAAAACTTAAGGAGGCGATTCCTTGTTCAAAACAAAGGGTAAGTGTTAAAAATGCCTGCCTTGCGATGTAATACATGTATTTATCATGCGCATCAGTGAGTCCCTAACACGCTGGAATCTGCCAGGATTATTTCTTATTACATCACATGATGCAATTATGTGATTTCTCAGGTCTTCGATATTCTCAGGTGAGCCCGCCTCTTCATATCCAGCGGCTTTCATAGGTTAGATTTAAATACCTTCGCACATTTAAGCTGAAATGTGCTGGGGCACCATCGTGCATGTAATACAAGTATCTTCTAGTTTTCAGGGGTAAACGTTCTAATAGAAGAGACAATTTTTCTTGTAGAAAATGAAAATATGACTCACCAGTTAATCTTAAAGGTAAAAAATGTGGCCCAATTAAATGTTCTTCGATAATTTATATCCAAACATCACCGGTAAACTGATGTTGATGTCTAGATTTTGTTATTGAATGTGCATTATCTTCAGCCCATACATGCTTGTTATGATAGTTTTGAATTGCATCTCTTGAAAAACTAGCTTCATCCGGAAAGAGAATTTTTGAACAAAAAAAAAGGATTATCGGTATTCGTTCGGTTAAACTATTGCGAAATGCCATTCGAAATCTCTTGGTAAGGAAATTGAACCTTCTGCACATGGTAAGGATATAACTGCTGTTCTTTTAATATCCTCCATACAGTTGATGCAACAGTATTTAATTTCTGTGAAATTTTCCTGGTACTTCAATAATGTTTAGTATAGCAACTTATAATTTTGGTGTTCGAACTTCGCAGTGTCGGCTGGTATAAAAACTTTTTATTGTAAGTTCCAGATTCATTGTTTTGATGAAGCCTGTTAAACATGCTGTGATGAGGAGATCTACTATTTAGGATACGCTTGCCTATAAAGACGACAAGCTTCCATGAATTTCTGTTTGCTCTCTAGAATAAAATGCATCTGTCATTTTGTATTAACTAAAATTGTTTTTTTGTTTATGCGGCATTGAAATATGGTCGAAATTTGTTTATAAAGCTAGCCTTAAAATTTTGACTTAAGCTTTTCGCATAATACCATGCGCAAATATCGACAAGTTTAGTTTCAAGGTCAGAAGTGCTTGCTCAAATATGGTCGAAAGTTTTGCTTATAAAACTAGGATCTTGAAAATTGAGTTTCTACTTTGTTGGAATTTACTAGACTAAAGCGACTAAAGTAGAAATAAAAAAATTTTAAAAACGTTATTCAAATGTATTTAGAATAAAATAATTTTATCTACGCATTAGCATCAACATTTGTAACTAAATAAAATTGATACATGATATCTTATGCTTATAACAAAGCATCAACACCTACATTCAGACAATGAGTGCAAGGCACTAGAGCCACTTTTATTTAGTCACAAAATTTTGATGTTACTGGTAGATAAAATTATTTTATTCTTAGTACATTAAATAGTTTAAATCATTTATCTAAAAATCTCGACACGTAATGATTTACATTTTATTTTATTTCAAATCGCAAGTTTTACAAAATACAAGAGATGAAAGTTTCTAAACAAACCAGGCTATCGAAATTTATTTTTCCAAGTCGTTGAGTAAGTTCTTTAAATTTTGTTAACGGACAGTTTAGTCAACTTCTTCTTATTCTAAAAAGTGAAATATGTAGAAAGTGTGTTTTCAATAGTAATATTTCCATAGAATTTCATTATTCACTTTTCTTTTGTAAGATAAAAATAAAATGTTATTTTGCATCTCTGTACCGATATCTCCTTGTTTGAACAGGAATCGTAATTTCGCATTTGTTTTGAAACAACTGCATATAATCAAAACCAAAACCAAAATTGTGTGGCAAATAAATCAAGACGTATGTTTGAAACACCTGTATTATAGAATCACTTTATTTAGATCGATAAACAATAAAGTGTGTATTCTTTGTTAACGCTGCCAACAAAATGTCTTCAGATACTTTTGTACTAATATGACTTAAAAATTATTAAACGAAGATCTCTAATTATACGTATTTTCTGTAACATTACGTGGCAACGTCGCGTATAGGGTTTATTAGGTTCTTGAATTTATTCAGGTGTTTTTAATTTTTGAAAATGATTTTGATTGGTAGAATAAATTGAGATGTGCAAGAAATTTTACCGTATTACATTTAATTACGAGTATCTTGTACATTCAGTTAGAGTGGTTTTGTTTCAAGCATTATTTAAATAATAATGTAGATTTTACTTCACATCCAACGGATGGGAAGTACTGATCGGTAAAAAATTTTCAAAGTTTTATTTGCTCAATCGTTTAAAATGTTCGAAAACGCCCAACAAAATTTGAACAAAATCTTGTCTGCGTGTCTGTGTGTCTGTTAAACGACTTAACATATCAACTTTAAATTTAGACATATAGATATCAACTACCCAAAGCGACTGATTGTTTTAGGGTAGTATGAATAAATTACTTCTGCAAATTTTGATTTAGATTTTTCTTAATATGCGATTAGTAATATAATTATGAGTATTTTTGTTCCTATAATTCTTCTGACAACAACGTTTACAAGATATTAGCAAAACCGTCACTTTAAAAACCGGTTTTCCTAAATATCTCCAGAACTACGTAACATATTCAAAAGTGAAAATTCATTAGACAGGAAATAAAATTTCACAAAAGTGTTATTTTCGAAATATTTCTAAAACTCGATTTTGTAACCTGTACGATTTTTTTGAAATTGTATTAGACAGAAAATCAAATTTCTGATCGAGAAGCATTCTCTGTAAAGTTAGTCGTTTTCGAGTTATTTACAAAAAGAAAACGATTTTTGATGTGGAAGTATCGATACAATTTGCACCGTTTTTTTTTTTCGTACAGGTACACGTTTTCAAAAGTTGTCACCTTCACTTCAGTTATACCTACTAGTAACATATATTGACTATATTAATTCTGTAGTCTTCATGCTATAATCATTCAAAATGTGCCCATCTAAGTCTGATATAGATCGGCGCTATAACATTTTAATTTTTAATAAACCAGGATCTTCCGACGGCGCACTAATGACTCACCCTGTATATATATATATATATATATATATATATATATATATATATATATACACGTTCTTTTTAATCAGTAATATATTACAGGTGTATGCTACTTCTATAGTTTTTAATCGAACGAACTATTTCTCCATATTGCGAGTGATTCGTACATTAGAATGAAAACTAGATGTTGTCACACTAAAAATCCGATTTAACTGGTCAAAATACTTACTATTCAACTATGAAACGGCTTTTTGCGTAGAATTACTTTCTTTCGGCACGTATATGCAATATAGGGAAATGCAAGTGTTCCCGAATCGACAAATATCCATAATTGTCATATAATGATATACAGGGTGATCAACTTACACTTGGGAGTTCGATAACTCCGTTACCTTGAGAGTTACGAAAAAAAGTTTTAAATAAACGTTATTCATAAAGTCAAGCTGCACGTTTTAAAGTTATTTAATAATATACAGGATATACCATAGTCACAGCATATCACATTTATGTTTTTTTAATGATACCCTCTGTATATTATGTCAAATTTCAATTAGTCTCATTTTCCTATTCCAATAATAAAGGTCTTTTAAATATATGGCCATTTTTATGTGAAAATCGTAATGAAATCGTCACCCTACATTATTTGAAATAAACAATTGAAGGCTAATCTTTCATGGGTGAAATAATTTCGGTAGTCTGTTGTTAAGATTCAGTTTGATAACTTTTATTTTGTATGATCCAAAACTCACACACATGGTTATTTTAAATGGAACGCCCTCCATTTTATCTGTATTATATCATCTCTGAAAAGTACTTAAGAAGTACTGTTACTCTTCTTAATCATTCCCTATACCTAAATCTTACAGTTATTGATTTATTTAGATTTTTAAAAATAAAAGCGACATTTTTGGCATAACTTGAAATTTTTTTTTTTATGGCTGTAATCTATTGTTTGAAAATACTGTAAGTTTAATCAGCTCTGTATCAATACCATTATTGTCAGGTGAAAAAGATATACATCAAGTATAAACTATTGCAAATAAAACCACAAATTGTTTAACAAAACTAGGTATAACGGAGACTAAATGAAACAAAATTTTAAAAAACGAGTAACAAAATAATATTTAGGTAACAAAGTTTTGATCTGAACATTAAAACATTGTAGATTGAGCAAAATACATACCTGCACTTTAAAGAAACACTGTGTTTCCTCGACCGATAAGTGTTGTTGACCACATATACGTCATCAGGAGGGTGAACCTAAACGTTTTAACTAGTATTTCATCACTCGACTGTCGTTTCGTTGACACCACATCGTCATCAGAAGGTTGAACATAAATCAGTTTAAGCATAGTTACGATATACAGTGTTTCGTAGAAGTGGTATTTATATTAACTGTTCAACGTGTCATTACATTTAAACAATGTTGCAGTCGATCTTCAAATTCTCTACTTACATTTCTAGCCATTGGGATACTAACGTTTCGGAAAACCACTCTAATTCTAAAGTAGCTACAGGTAATTTATATACTTCATATTTCACATACCCCCACAGAAAAAAATCTACTTTTGTTAGATCAAGCGATCTTGCAAGCCACGGAATTAGCGCTCCTCTACCTATCCATCCTCCTGGAAACTGATCGTGTAGTTGACCGGGATTCAGTGCGTTGTTATGTATGAGAGCCCCATCATGTAAATACCACATGCACTGACGTATACGCAGGGGAACGTTTTCAAGAAGCACAGGCAACTGATTTTCCAGAAAATCTAAATCAACTTCACCGTTTACCGTTTCCTCGAAAAATATGGTTCAATCACGCAATCGCCAAGAATACCACCCCAAACATTTAAAAACCATCTTGTTTGTGAAGTAGTAACTATTACATGAGGATTTTCTCTTGAATAGTAATGAAAATTATGTCTATTTAAACATCCATTTTTATGGTATGTCGTATCATTCCCGAAACGTACATAATCAAAAAAGCCTCTTTGGTTGCGAATTTTTCTTTGAGCCCAATTATAAAAATTATTCTTGGTCGAAAATCATCATCCAATAATTCCTGGTGCAATTGAATATGATCTCGTTTTTAGATAGAATTTTTTATACACTTGCATAACTTATTTCTTGTTACCTGAAAATTGATCTTGTACTTCTATTGGGATCATTGTAACTGCCAACAATAGATACATTCAGTTCAATTTCCTGGGTAACAATGGTTTTCGTTTTTTCTTTCTTTCCATATACTACAGCACCTGTATAATTAAATCGATCCATCAATTTTCCGAAATTCCTGTTTTCAGGTAATCGGCGCTCTGGAAATCTCTCGTGATACACCCTTACTGTTAGCAAGCAATTTTTATGACATTCACCTAGTATCCAGATCATATAGACTAATTCCTTATTAGAAAAATTCATGATGAACTCAAAATTTGTACGTAAATAACAAGGACATTAACAGAATAAAACTAAAATATTAATTTTACAAGCTTGATAGGCAAATAATACTTCCCTCTGTCAAAGAATACTTTAGAGTTGGTAAACTGTAAAAAACTTGCAGTGCCAAAAATATCGCTTTTATTTTGAAAAATCTAAATAAATTAATAACTGTAAGATTTAGGTATAGGGAATGCTTAAGAAGAGTAAAAGTATTTCTTAAGTACTTTTCAGAGATGATATAATAGAGATAAAATGAATGGCGTTCCATTTAAAATAACCGAGATAATCTGGGTGTGAGTTTTGGATCACCCTGTACAAAAAATAAAAGTTATCACAAAACTGATAATTTTTAACAAAACCAGACTATCACGAAATTATTTTGCCCATGAGAGATTAGCCCTCAATTGTTTATTTTAAATAATATAGGGTGACGATTTCATCATGATTTTCACATAAAAATGGCCGTATCCTTAAAAGTACCCTGTAGAACCTATTTAAAATCTTTATCATTGGAATAGCAAAAATGAGCCTAATTTAAATTTGACATAATATACAGGGTGATTCGCGAGGAAGTGGCAATATTTTAAAGATATGTCGAGGAAGCCAAAATAAGTAAAATAAACTCATATGTTTAAGTCCGATTTTCATTTGTTTCAGGGATAATTGACTTTTTCTTAAAATGTCAAATCTCATCAATTTTTTGCCTATTACGAAGTATGTTGATGTATTGACCTTATGCACGTAATTCTGAGAGCGAAATCCAGAAAGGAAACTTTTAAAATAATTATTGCCCTTTTAGTAACTTTAAATTTGGCGGCTAATAAATTCTCACCAAGAACGTTCTCACTATCGCCAATATTTGCAAAATTCCCTAACAGGGTATTTATTTTTAAGAGTTGACTTTCTGGATTACGCAACCAGAACTTATGTGTAATTAGGTGAAAGTAGGCAACTGAAATGAAAACTGAGTTAGTTGTTAAAGTGACAGTTGTTCAACATTAGTTTTATGAAGTTGTAAAAATGCCCCACAAATTTAGTTATAAAGAATATGCCGATATGATATTTGTTTATGGGTTCTGTAATGGTAGTAATGTTCGTGCAGTGGAGGAGTATCGACGTCGTTTTCCGAATCGAAGAGTTCCTAACAAGCGAGTATTTCAAACTGTTTTTACACATGCCGGGTACATTTCCAAGTGCAAGTATTGTTTCTGAAAGAGAACACGGAATCGCTGTTGGACTTGAAGAAGATATTCTGGATGTGGTAGACGAAAATCCAGAGATAAGTACAAGGCCCATCGCAATCCAATTTGAAATACCACAAACAATGGCTTGGAAAACGCTTAAGCAACAAGGTTTGAACGCTTATCATTTGCAAAAAGTACAAAATCTCCACGAAGGCGATTATCCTTTAAGGCTACAATTTTGTCATTGGATTCGGGAAAACAGAAGATTGTGTGAAGACATTTTGTGGTCGGATGAAGCTCAATTTACGCGAGATGGAATTAACAATTGCCACAATAATCATCGATGGTCGGACGAAAATCCCCATGCTACTATAGAACACAATTTCCAACATCGATTTAGCATTAACGTTTGTTGCGGTATTCTAAATGATCAATTAATCGGTCCTTTCGTATTAGATGCGCGCCTTACTGGACAAGGATATTTACGTTTTTTAGAAGACCATTTAGAAGAAATATTGGACGAAGCGCCTTTAAATATTCGACAACGAATTATCTTCCAACATGATGGAGCGCCTCCTCACTATTCAAATAATGTACGAAATTTTCTGAATACCACTTTCGGCGATCTTTGGATTGGCAGAGGCGGTCCGCTTCCTTGGCCACCGAGATCACCGGATCTCACTCCCCTCGATTTGCCTTTGGGGATGGATGAAGTCGTTAGTTTATGCTACCAAAGTGGAAACGAGGGAAGCGTTACTAGATCGCATTCTTAATAGCTATCATTAGAGCGAACAATCGTTCATTGAAACTCGCTACTAGTGCAGTTTATAAACGCGCAAATAAGTGTATCCAAGTCGGCGGTGGTGTTTTCGAAAATTTTTCGTAAATTAATGCTTCTAACATTTTTCGTAAATTAATGCTATTTTGTTTATTTTTGTAATTGATTTTGTAATAAATTTTTGTTTGCTTTTTAAATATCTCTGAAACAAATGAAAATCGGACTTGAACATATGAGTTTATTTTACTTATTTTGGCTTCCTCGACATATTTTTAAAATATTGCCACTTCCTCGCGAATCACCCTGTATAGGGTGTTCCATTAAAAAACATAAATTTGATAATCTGTGACTTTATGAAATACCCTGTATATTATTAAATAATTTTAAAATGTGCAGCTTGACTTTATGAATAACTTTTTTTCGTAACTCTCAAGGTAACGGAGTTATCGAACTCCGGAGTTGATAACCCTGTATATTAATTCCGCAAAGTGATGATCCAAATAACACTGAAATTCAAATTTAGCATTTTTAATATGTCAGGGCGGAACTCACAAATTTTCATAATAGTTTATTGGGGCCATAAAAAATTTTAACTATCCTGAATTTTCTCCTAAATTCAGTAAAAAACACTTTACAATTTGTAAATTGATCTAAACCACGCAAAATGTTTGTTGTAATTTTGTTCAAATACATAGTATTAGTTATTTATGTTTTAAACAATTTGTTTACATTTTGACATTAAAACCACTATAGGAATGGTACGGTAAATTTGGATTACCTAACTGACCTTTAATGTAAAAATTGTTCAAGATACATTAATGAATGAAGAAATTTCAGTGATCTGGATCATTTTTTGTTGAATGGAATATTAGAAATAAGTTATTGACCTTCTCATGAGATTGATAGATGTGGTTCTTGGAACCCTTAACCCTATCTTTTAGGCTAATTAAAATCCGTATCATTTTATGATTCAGAACATTATTGTAATGTGTTATTCATTTTTTTTAGTGTGGAATGATCACATTTGAACTATTACAGGTTGTCCCATTTTGTGAATGGTTTATTTTATTATCCACACGTTCTTACCATTTCAGGGTATCATTAAAATTTTTATGAAACTACTTTGAAACTACCATTTAAAATTTAAAACGAATTGCGCATAAAAATTAAGTGTGGACCTATCAGTTCTGTAATGTATATAACATAAAACGGATAGTACATTTAAAAACCATTTTGTTGTAATCAGATTTGATTTAATAAAACACTTTTTTTTGATACAATTGTGTCTTTCTATTTTACAAACTTTAAACATTTGCTGCGGTCTTTCGCAGTAAGAATAAGTTTAAAAAAATTTAAAATGATTATATACCTTGGCATGAAAAAATTATAAACATAAAAAATTAATCCTGTTATCTTGGTAATGGCATATTTGCAACCCTACTACTGAATGTTATATTCATTCTATTTTTTCATTTCTAACATAATACCTTTTGACATTAACTTTTCATACAGCATATGCATATTGTAAAAGCACTACATATTTTATCAAAACGAAACATTCTTTAAAAAACTTTTTTTTGGCTTGAGCGTTTTTTCAGCAGCCTTACTGTTCAAGTTCATTGCCGTGGCAATACCCGTAATGACAATTTTTTGTATAATGTCAAGTTTATCTCTAATTTTTCAGAAGCAGGAACTCATCGGTGTAAATTTCCTTGTCTTATTTAAGAACCTTCATTTCATACTAATGTGCATAATTTTATCGAAAAATTTTTCTGTCCCTTCGCTTTTGTTGCTCTCTTTTGTAATGTCTTATAATAAGGTGGATTTATTATACCGGTACCAATGTGAATATAAAAAGGTATGCAAGAAGTCTTTGGGGTCGCGTCAAAAGGACACGGGAATTTGGACGCACGACAAAAGGACGCGGGATTTTGGCGCGCGACAAAAGGACGCCGGCGAGAAAAGGACGCGCGACAAAAGGACGCCCGACAAATGTACGCGTAGGAAAATAATATGTCTTAGGTCTCAAGATTGTATTTAGTTAAAAAGCTGAATAAAAAGTAAGCTTTAGTACATTGGCATTACCCACAAATTACAAATGCTACCAATCGATCATCAAAAGGCATTTCTTTAAATATCATTTTTAAGGCGCAAAAATAAACTGTTGAATCAAAACCTTCCTTCACACTTTATCCAGGCTTAGGACTGGCAGCACATTGCTGGCGTGTTTAAAAGTTTTTTAAATTAAACTTTTTTGTATTTTAAAATTTTAATTTTTTTAGTTTTTCTAATTTTGGCTTTTTTAGTTTTTCTTGTTTCTATATGTATTATTATTATTATCACTATGATATTACACTTGAAGTTGGAAATTGTGGGCAATCCCTCGCAAGTATTCTAATGTTGGCCTGTTCTGATAATCTGCTACGATGACCTTTATTTGATCTGCGGTGTCTTTATATACCTTTCTACGCGCTGGCACATTTCCTGCGATATACTGTTCAATTTTTACCATATTCAAACTGTCCTCTTTTTTCAGAGCGTCTATAAATTTCCAAATATTAGGATGTGCTGCATTAAGTGTAGACGAGAAGCTGTTGTGCCATCCTTCAACAGCATTATTCGTGCGTGGTATATCCTGTTCTACCATATCATAGCAAATCCACAGGTTTCGAGAAAACAATGGTTGTCTTCGAAGCCCTCTTCTGTCGAGTCGTCCTATCCATGTATCCTCAAAGTAATTAATCAATAATAATTTTTTTTAATGGTATTTAAATTAATTATAAATATCTTCGTATGTTAGAAAATTGTTAAGATGTAGTAAACAATTTTGTCAAATTTGAAAAATTCAAACATAAACATAAGCCTGCTATTAATATAACAGTTTGAGAAACGTATAAGCCAACTATAAAATTGTAGTAAAGAATAACTAGGTCATTAAAATTAAATATTGTTAAACTGCCTCAATATGAAAATATTGTCAAGCTATTGAAATATATAAACACCTGAATAATTTTAATAGACAAGAAGAAAATCTCCGTTTAAATAGGTTTTGCATCTTATAATTAAAAAGAGCATAATGATACGCCTTGATTTTAATTTGTTTTCAACTTTTGGTATGTCTAGGTTTTTGCTGTGTTTTTCCTAGACCTTGAAGCAAATGCTTTATCAATTATATGTTAAATTTCCACAGCACTATAATTTAACATAAGTAGTTGAAATTAAATTGAAATTAAAATTACAAAGAACGTTCTGCATTGTGCTTTTCATTGTTAATAACACTTCCAATTATTGATAAAGATATCTCTTTGTTAGATTCAACTGGGTTATTTTTGATGTAATGTTTGGATTTGTGAATGCTTCTATCATTTTAAAATTGAAGTTTTCACAACTTTACACTTACATCATAACTCGATTAAATTTTGTTAAATGTGTTTTGGCTGGCAAATTTCATCGTTAGCTTTCGCCGTAGAGAGTGTTCTGGTTTGTCATCTTTGAGGCAGTTTAACAATATTTAATTTTAATGACCTAGTTATTCTTTACTACAATTTTATAGTTGGCTTATACGTTTCTCAAACTGTTATATTAATAGCAGGCTTATGTTTATGTTTGAATTTTTCAAATTTGACAAAATTGTTTACTACATCTTTAACAATTTTAACTAACATTACTACTGACGAAGATAACTGTAAGTGTTATCGAAACGTTTAGATTGTATAATTTAAAGTACACCATTAAAAATCCCAAAAAGATAAGTATTTTATTATGAGTGTTAATGGTGAAAGTTTACATTTTCATAATTAATCAATGGCAGCAAATTCTCATTTTCCGTATAAAACTGGCAATCAAGTAGATCCTCGTATGCAGCAATAACGTTTTCATCTGGGACGAAAGCAAGAGCAGCCATTTGTCGCAAATGCAGGGCGAAGTCAGCATCCTCGGTATACCTTGCTTGTAGTCCTGCACCTTGAACATGTCTCCAGGGGCATTGCGTGAAATGGAAAAAGCAGCCACGGATTCTGGAAATAGGAAATTCTGCTTGTAGGGCATTCATAGCAGCTCGT
>JARFJB010001256.1:1405000-1415000 GCA_036346205.1 Vesta saturnalis
ATCCAGCAAAATAGGTGAAGATCCTAGCGTGAGATATATAAACGTCTGCATGACCCGAATCGGGTAAATCGTAGTTTTGTGGCAAAATTTGTAAGCATTGCTCACTAAGTACCCCTTCATCATTATTGGTCAGATCAGCATACCGTATCTATTGTGCCATTGAGGATATGTTGTAGGTTAGAATTCCACATTGGTACATAGTTTCATGTACTGGTACGTTAGAGTAGGAACAATATCAGTAGTAAAAGCTGTCGACTGATGACAATTTTATTTTCGGTATAGCGCAAGGAAACGTATTCGGTACCACGTATTCGTTACCTTTCCTATAGAGAATTCAAAAATAATACCGCAGAAAGCATATACCGTGTGTGCCAAATGTCGTGACGATTATTGCGATCTGTTCCACCATACGAAGAATAACGGTCGGTGATGACCGTAAAATAACGTGCTTCAGCATGAGAACGCAATCTCTTAATGGTTCACTGCACAATCAAGCATTCCTTTTCTTAGTCAAGGAACAACCGAGATAACGTACAACATTTCTAACGTTCACATTAGGTTGACTCAGCAGAGTCCCAAATTCAAATCAGAGTCATGGATTTTGATGGGTGAGGGAAGAAAAAAGAGCGAGGAAGAGTGTTAGCAAGAGTGATATAGCTATGCCGGTTGTGGTTCACCCTGCAGCGTTGCCATATCTGAAGATCATGAGGTGTTGCCATATTTCGCGGTTTTTGTTGACCTCCATAGGTGTCACATTGGAATTCCGAGAAATCTAAAAATAGAACTAATTCCTGGAAACGAGGAGGAGAAGAATCCAACGTTTATTGAAGTTTTCAAGACCAAAATTCACTGCCGTTTAGGGATGTCATATTACGACTCTTAAAAATCTAAAAATAGAACCAGTTTGTGCGAGGGAGTCTTAGCTCAAAGTTATTGACTTAACTAAAAAATAAACCCTAAAGTTCATTAACTTCTTCAAGGTCACTGAACTAGATTCAAAACAAACCTGAAGACGTCGCATTATAATTCCTAGTATTAACTTAGGCCAAAGTTCATTGACTTGGTAGAGCTGTTGGTCTATTAAAAATTTGAAAATAGAATCAGTTCGTGGAAATGGGAGGAGGTCTTTATTATCCTCTTTAGAGTCACTCACATGGAAACCACCAAAGTTCATTGACCTCGTGAACACGTAAGTCGGTGGATTTCTAAATTCTCAAAACAGAACCAAAGTCCATTGACCTCTTCAAGAATATTGACTCAGGCTAATCTTTATTGATCTCTTCAGCTCTTTGACCTAGGACCGGAAGTGAGGGTTCACTAACCAGGGCCAAAACTGCTGAGTGAAGTAAAATACTAAAAACACCTGGAAACCAAATGAAATAGAATCTATATGGTAGACAATAATGGGTCATTCTTATTACCTTCTACAAATCAAGTTGCAACTGGTTTTGCGCATTCTCTGTATTGCTCAAGGACGTAATCAGAAAAAATCCATTTATAGAGTCTGCAAAATGAGCATTCCAAAACTATGACATCTTTTTTCTAGGAAATAATTGATCCAGTTGTAACTGGTTTGTGCGCCTGTATGTAAAATGAGATTTTGTGATCGCATATCAGCCGCTTCCGCAACATCTAACCTAATCAAGCAGCAATAATATCATTTCTGGAACGGTCTAAACTCAGACGTTCACAGTTATATAAGGATATAACTCAGCGCTGCAGTAACATTACCATTACTAATGATTTAATGTGATGGTGTTGTCCTCAGGAATAAACAAATAGAAGTTTGCTTTACTACTACTAATAGCGAATGTACTTCTGTAGATGAGATGTAGAAATGCATGAAATTGAATACCTAATCGATTGTGTGTGTGTATTATTAACTATCAAACAGTAATCATGCCACATACGTGGTAACTGGATACAGTACATTTCTTAATCTTGCGAAAATCAAATCGATTGGTCCAAGTTAACGTAGATATAGTTTATGAACAACAATACGAATCACTTTCATCTAATCTAGGTGTGTATTACAATTGGAAAATTATTCAAAATGAAAACATTTTGTAAATTGTTATAGCAATAGCCGTTCTTATACTTTCACCATTCATAACACTGAAGATTTATTTAGTTTAAAAGACGTAAAAATTAACTTAACTTAACCATCACGCCATTCCCTTGCGGGGTAGGCAAAACAATCCCTGCGTCTTATTTATTTTTCATTAACAGCCTTTCTCCACGCTTTCCTATCTCCGCATGCCTCCCTAGCTTCTGCAAGGTTCATACATTGCTCCTGACGTGTAGTTTTACTTTCAAAACTCCTTATCTTTCTTTCGTTTGTCATACATTCTACTAAATTCAGGCAAGTTTTACGCGGCTTACCAGGCCCGGACTTAGCTCTAACCTCATCCGCATACATTTGCTTCGTTAATCTTGCGTTGTTCATTCTCTTAACGTGGCCAAACCAATCTAATGTACTACGTTTATATCTATCGATCATCGTCTGTTCCTGGCTACACTCCGACTTTATGTACTCATTCTTTATCTTACCGCTTCTCGTTTTACCACGTGCGCTTCTCAGGAATGTCATACCCACGGCATTTATTTTTCTTTCGTGCTCTTCTTTTTTTTTACATACTCATGCCTTACTTCATACAGTACTGACGGGACAAACACGCTATTATAGATTGCTCGTTTCGCAGCTAGGCGCATGCTTTCGTTTCTCATTATCGTCCACATACTTCCAATCACTTTCCTTCCAGCATTAACCGTTCGTCCAATCTCGCCATCCGTTGTACCATCTGCAGTAAACATTCTACCCAGATATACCAACTCATCCACTTGCTCCACGATTTCATCTTGCAGAGTAAATGCTCTACTCTCCTTTCCACCTTCCCGATTGAACACCACAACCTTAGTTTTGACTGTATCAAACTTCATCAGAGCAGTTTGTACCTCATCCGCACTATACTTAATAGGACTGTCTCATCTGCATACAACAGAACTCGTACAATTACATCACCAACAATTACACCATTTGTGTCGGTACATGCTTGCTTAACACGGTTATCCATGTATACATTGAACAACCACGGTGACATCACACCAGCTACCGTTGTATACTGCCTTTATTCCGTTTATTAGACTTTTATTTACACCATATTCATTTAATATTTCCCACAGCTTCTTCAACGTACAGTACAGCTTCCTTTTTACACTTAAACACTTTTCCATCACCTGCTGTAGAGCAAACATCTGATCAACACATCATCTACCTGACATAAAGCCACCCTGTACATTCCAAATCTTAGTTTGTGTAGTTTCTCGTACTCTATCAATCTGTAGTCTTCCAAATACTTTACCAGGTACACTGAGCAAGCTTATTCCTCTGTAGTCCTTGTAATCACTCTTGCTGTCTTTACCCTTATACAGTCGTACAATGATCACGCTCTTCTAATCCCTCGGCACTTTTCCACCCTTAAAGCATACATTGAATAATTCACACAATCTTTGTATAAGCTTTGAACCTCCATACTTTGGCATTTCTCCAGTAATTTCATCTATTCCTGCTCCTTTACCGTTTTTCAACCTCCCTACTGTTTTCTCTCCCTCATTTACCACAATATCCTTCTCAGTTTCATTCATCATTCCTTCTACATTCTCCTTATTTAACTCTTCAGTCTTACTTTCTTCGCCACTGTACAGCTTTCCGAAATATTCTTGCCAGCATTTCCTCACTTTACAATCGTTCCATACTATTTAGTTGCTTGCATTCATCACTCCTGCAGCATTCTGTTTTGGGCCACGTTTTTTTTCTTTTTGACTCATTTCCAGAAGAGTGCTTTGTTTCGCTCATTCTGCACAATCATCACTTACTCTTTACTTATTCTCCTCCATCGCTTCTTTGTTTATTAATCTGTACACCTCAAACATTCTCTTTTTCTCAGTCTCATTTTTTGCAGCAATCATTGTCATATACGCATCTTCTTTCTTACATACTGCCTTTTTACCGATTCATTTCACCAAGCACCTTTTCTTTGTTTACCTACAGTCGCTCTTCTACATATGCGCACTGCACAATTGACAACACAATGTTACAAGCTTATCCGTGCACTTTCAACGTCAGTGTATTTTATTTGTTCGTTCCACACGGTTTTATTCACTTTAAACTCGTTATTCACAGCATCTGCATATTTCATTCTCGTACCATTATCTATTAGTTTGTCTACCCTAATTCTGCACGTTCGCACTACGTTTGCTTTCCTTCTCCAGATCCACTTTTGCTCTAAACACACTCTCGATACAACCAAAAAGTGGTCTGATCCACACCCTGATCCGCGCATTACTTTTGTAATTTCACCAGGTTTCTAAGTCGTTCATCATACACTATCAAGTCAATATACTTTTAGATTCACCTCTTTGCCATGGATACATATGCAAATTTTTATGTTTAATCCACGTATTAGATACAAAAAGGCTTCTCTCCACACAGATTTTCACCAGACGTTCACCATTCCCATTGACTCTTTGGTCTCCGAACCTTCATATCCGTTCATATCTCCCACCATCATCACTCTTTCGATTGGCTTACATACGTTCAACACGTTCTCTACATTATTCCAGAAGTTCTCACACTCTTGATCTCTGTCTCCATTCACCGGTGTATAGCATGCAATAAGAAAAATTCTTCGAAACTCCACTTTCATTCTAACCCACATTACCCGACGAGATACCAATTCGTACTGTTTAACACATCTTTTCGCTCTTTCACTTACGATAACCCAACTCCTTTTGCGCCATGCGCTTAAGTCTCAACTCCTGACCATAGTCCTAGGCTGCCATCCTCCACTTTCGCAGCAGCCTTTTCTTTACGCTTTGTCTCCGATACATACGGAATATCAAGCTGCCTTTTCGTACATTACATTCGCAATTTCAAATACTTTACCATGCATACCTCTAACATTCCACGTACCGACTCGCCATTCGCCATTCGCCATTCGTCAGCAACAGGGCCTATCTGTTTCAACCTGGACCGCCCCTTGTAGCCAGGTGGATCCGAGGCAATTGTATTGTTCTCTTGAGTAATACCATAGCGGGCAGACCGGTTACTAACCAAATCGTGCCACGGACGATGTAGCATTCCCTACTAACGGTATCGTCCTACTACTGGACAGTTATTTGTCTACTGCCCCGACACGTAAGAAAGTAAGAAGTAGAAATATAAACAAAGTCAAGAAAGATATAAGTAGTATAGAGTGTATACTTACTGTGTGAATATCTAAGTGTACATATTATAATATATATTTATATATATATATATATATATATATATATATACATACACATTTTTTTACCGAATGGAATTCTTAGAATCATGTTTTTTCGATAGATTTATAAATGTTACTAGTTAAAATCGATTTCGCAAAATTGAATTCGATGATCATAATATTTATAAAGAGATCGAATATATTGAGATTTTTATGAAATTTTGATTTTCGTATTGGAATCCTCTGTTGAAAAAATTTTCAAACTTACAGTACTTCCGGTTTTTTTAAATAGTACACCATACATTTTTTTTTCTAGATAAAGCTTTAAATTATAACAAACTTTTGTCCGAAATTTTTTTCTCTATTTTGAGTAATGACTTCAGAATTAATTTTTTTTCAAAATTTTTGACAGATGCATGCCTTCACTTAAACGAACCACGTTTAGTTATTTGAAGAACTATCTCGTTAAAAACTCAGAGAGAGGATAATAAAACCTCATTTATTAATACTGTCTTCTTAATTTGACATAAAATTTATATTTGGAGTCGTAGTAATATCTTCAAAATGTGCTTCAAAAATAAGTCATAAGGGAAATAAATAGGGTACATTTGATAAAACATTATACTTTTTTCTAACAGTTTTTCAATTATTAAAAAACGAATAAAAATCTTGAAAGCATTAAGGTAAGTAATTTTACAAAATATTTAATGTACCTTTTTGTATATCGGTTATTGGAACATGCAATTTGCATTATTCCTTCGAAACTTTGAATAAAAACAACAAAATAGAAGTTATTATCAAAACAATAAGGAAAACGCTGCAAATTGTATCAATACTTCCACATCAAAAATTTAAATTATGCAGTCAAAATGGCATTTACACTATATGTTGTCACTAAAAATTATAGGGACAAAAATACTCACAATTAGATCAATGTCATTTAATTTATACCAACTTAAATGCCATAAACATGGAATGGAAAAATTTAATACAACAGTATTGCCAAAACCTGGTTGCGTCTATGCCGAGACCATTAACATTCCTGATAGTGAAGAATAGATCTATGATTAAGTGAAGTTGTTACTCAGACAAGATTTTTTTTGCTCAAATTTTGTTTTTAGACGTTTTCAAACATTTTAAAACAATTGAGCAAATAAACATTTTTGAAATTTTTTTAGCGATATAGTACTTCCCATCCGTTGGATGTGGAAGTAATATAAAATATTATAACAAATGCTTAAATTGTGCGCTATTGACTTCTAAACATTTCAGAATTCTTTTGCAACATATTTTTTGTTCAATTTGGGCAAACGCCTAGTTCATTTTATTTTCTAAACCGTTGATGTTATTTATAGGTTCACAATAGACCTTCTCTTTCACTCTCCCCCAAAGAAAAAAATCTAAAGGAGTAAGATTTAGGGATCGAGGTCGTCAATCCCATGGCCCCAATCGCCCAATCCAACGATCTTCGAAAATATTAGTTAAAGCTTCGGAAAAATCATGCGTACTATGAGCCAGAGCACCATCAAGCTGATACCACAAGTCTCTTAAATTTGTTAATGGCAAACTGTCAACATAATCAACCACAACATTGTTTAAGATACTAACAATGCGATCCCTGTTTAAGACTTCTCTATAAATTGTAAATAGTAGTTCATTGTTTTTAAGCAGACAAGAAACATTTACACTAAACTTGTTCTTGAGTAATATGAGTGTTACTGTCTGCCCAAAAATTTCAGTTATATTTATTAAAAAAACCTTCCCGATCAAATTTTGCTTCGTCGGTCCAAATAATATTCTCCTGATATTCTTACATTTTCACTAGGTAACATAAATTCACAAAAGTTTATTCATCTTTGAAAGTTGGTGGGAAAGCGATGTTGCACTGGAGAGAACTGGAGAAAGGTGCATTTTATTCAAATTTAAAATTCTTACCACGGATCCTTTAGATAGGCCTATATCTGCAACAGCTCCACAGATCGACGACTTAGGGTACACATTAAAATAACCCAGAACGTTTACAACGTACTTATTACAATTGAACGTATTTATTACAATTGAAAAACGATCATAAACGTTGTTGAATTTTACTGGAATTTATTTGTAAGTTTCCTAAACCAATTTATAATTTTCGTAACATCAGCATTGAATGAAAATTTTAAATCGTGCGTTATTGCGCATGCACACATCTTCCCACTTCATTCAAAATGACAAACCCCATGGATTTCAAGGTTTTTATTCGTTTTTTTAACAATAATACTTTCTTGCTAAGCAAGAAAGTATTGCGGTCGAAAAAAAATCGAAAAAAATAAGTTGCGTTATTTTGATGTTTTGCGACTTCTTGAACCCGAAAAAAAATTTTTGAAAATTTTTCAAAATGTTTGTGTGTGTGTGTGTGTGTGTGTGTGTGTGTTTATGTGCCTGTGGTCACTCGCCAGCCGAAACTATACGGACGATTTTGATGAAATTTGGAATGAAGGCCTAAGAGACAATTTTGTCGACAAAACAACGCAATCGGTACACAGGGGGTGAAAATAAGGGTGTTATTGCGTGCATGCGTGCCTTCGTGCGTGCGTATTTGTGTGTGTGTGTGTGTGTGTGTGTGTGTGTGTATGTGTGTGTGTGTGTGTGTGTGTGTGTGTGTGTGTGTGTGTCTGTGTGTCTGTATGTGTGGTCAATCTGGGTCAAGATGTAGCTGAATGTAGTTGAAGGTAGAAGGTAGTAGCTGGAACGCGAAATGCGTGTTATGGGAGGCGATGGTGGCAAAAAAAACTTGCTTACGGCGTACCCGGACTTACCAAAGTTTCGTAAGGCACCATCCCCTTCGCCTTGTACGGTTTTACTGGATTGTTCGTATTGTTGGTGTTATCGTGGTCTATAAGACCTGTATCGTATCCGAAATTAGCTTCCTTACTTTCGAAGATTTGCTCGCTTTTTGCGGATTTTATTAGTTTTCGTGGTAAAGTAGTGTGTGCCCCGATCTCTTACTTTCGTGCTTCTGCTGACAGCCGCGTAAATAGACAAAGTCTCACTGTATATACAATCCTTTGTAAATATTTATAGTAAGATTTCGTGTATAATACCAGTTCGTGTATATAGATTTTGTAAATCCGTTAACCAGCTAAATAAAAGCTGAAAGTCAGTGAACTTGCCATTTGGTAATTGACGTAATTAACTACCGAATAAGTGGCGTCTCAGAGATCATCGCCCGTGGAAGCTGATTACATCAAAGTTGATTTTCGCTGTGCAGGGAGAAGGCGTAGAGAAATGCCCAGAAGGTAATCTATTGTTGTCAATTTATTGTATTTGTGGTGTTTTTTTTTGTAATAGACATTTATTCGCTAAATTATACGGATATAAGCGCATGAACGTAGTTGTTTTGCATTTGAATGTTTCAGTTCATTAACGGTTTTAACAAACTGCTTTCATCCGTGCATTTAACGATTTATTAGTGCTTATTTGTATGTAAATTATATGTCTAAATGTGGAACTGTAAGATTGTTAACTTTTAAATGAGCAAAATTTGATCTTCGTATTTGTTTGGAGGTTAATAAGCAACTTTATACTAAAAATTTACGATTGCATTAAGAGTAGAAGAAGCGATCTTGCAAGGTTATTTCAGATTAAGCGGTTAATATTAAATTTTCTAATTATAATTTCATGACACTAGGCATATGAATTGACGCGGTGTAAATTGTATGTTATTATTTATTTTGGTTTATTTAATATATGGATAGTTTAATGAATTTATATGCATTATCTGGTCATCTCTTCCCTTACCAGTAAAAAGCTATTAACACGGAAGTGGGTGCTTTAAAATTTTAAGTATAATACGTTCTAAATCATGGTTAATTTTGTCTATTAAATGTCGTTTGTTTTGAAAGTGAAGCAATGGCAAATTCACGACCTGAAGTGATTCATTTATTTTTATGATACGTTTATAGAGCATCCATTTAACATATCGAATTAAGAGAGTTTTCTTTAGCGATTATTAAGCTTTATGTTTTTTTCTTTTGAGTAAATTGATGATGAATTTCTGTTAGAAAACTAATTTATTTGCAGATACCTAACTTTTCGATAATTAGCGAAATATTTAATGTTTGATTATTCGTATCAATTTTGTTTACATGCGTTGGGTTACCGTAACGTAAATAGGTAGGTTAAAGAAGGCTGTTAACCCAACAGCTGATTTGATCACACACTTCGGTATTATTTTGAAGAGTGTAATTATTTCGTAGATTTTTATAGGTAGAGATTCCGGATCTTCATTAACGTACACCTGGAGATAATCTCGCCTCAGGCAAGTGAGAACTTGTCTGTTTGGCTGACTGTACCTTTTCGTGCGCTCAGGTGTATTCTACCCCATTTTGTTTTAATAACAGTCTGGCGCCCATTATTACGATATTTGATTATTTTTCTTTGTATGACAACCACGATTTACTGCTTTCAGTATTTCGGCAAGCCACCTTAAATATTTAAATTCTGAGACACGCTCACGACCTTTACGTCCCATTGAGCTGGTTGGCAAACATTTAATTATCTGTTACGTCCATTGTTAATTCTGTTTTGACCTGTAACAATGTAAGCCCCTATGTGACCTACGACCGCCGTAGCTATACTGTTAGGAAGAGATTACTTGCTGACTACTCGACATGAACAATCTTCCTAGTAAGGAAAATAAGAGGAGCAGTTACCTTAGTAAACTGATCTGTAAACCTACGGATCTACGTAAA
>JARFJB010001256.1:1420000-1727500 GCA_036346205.1 Vesta saturnalis
GTTTATTTTTTTATTTGTATTTTTATGTTTGTATTTTGTATGTTTGTATGTTTTATTTTTATGTTTTATGTTTATTGTATTTTATTTGTTTATTTGTATTTGTATTTTTATGTTTTATTTGTATTTTTGTATGTTTTATTTTTTATGTTTGTATGTTTGTATTTGTTGTTATTTGTATTTTGTATGTTTTATTTTTGTATTTTGTATGTATTTTATTTGTATTTTGTATTTGTATGTTTGTTGTTTTTATTTTGTATTTTATGTTTGTATTTGTATTTTGTATGTTTGTATTTTTATTTTATTTGTATGTTTTTTGTATTTTGTATTTTGTATTTTTATATTTGTTTTGTATGTATGTTTGTATGTTTGTATGTTTGTATGTTTTATGTTTGTATTTTATTTTGATATTTGTATGTTTTATGTTTTTGTATGTTTTATTTTATTGTTTTATGTTTATATTTGTATTTTTATGTTTTATGTTTATGTTTTTTGTTTATTTTTGTTATGTTTGTATATTTTTTTGTATTTGTATGTTTGTATTTTGTATGTTTGTATGTTTTTTTTTTTGTATTTTGTATGTTTGTATGTTTGTTTTTGTATTTTGTATGTTTTATTTTGTATGTTTATATGTTTGTATGTTTGTATTTTGTATGTTGTATGTTTGTATTTTTATGTTTTATGTTTGTATGTTTTTGTTTGTATTTTTGTATGTTTGTATGTTTGTATGTTTGTATGTTTGTATTTTGTATGTTTGTATTTTGTATGTTTGATTTTGTATTGTTTTTATGTTTTATATTTTTATGTTTTATTTGTATGTTTGTATTTTTATTTTTGTATTTTTATTTTATTTTTATGTTTTATGTTTTATGTTTTATGTTTTATATTTTATGTTTTATTTTGTATTTGTATATTTGTATGTTTGTATGTTTTATTTTTATTTTTATGTTTTATGTTTGTATGTTTGTATGTTTGTATGTTTGTATATTTTATGTTTTATTTTTATTTTGTATTTTGTATTTTAGTTTTATTTTATTTTATTTTTATTTGTTATTTTTTTATATTTTTGTATTTATTGTTTTTTGTTGTATTTTTATTTATGTTTGTATTTTATTTTATTTATTTTGTTTTTGTATGTTTGTTGTTTGTTGTTTTTGTTTTATTTGTTTTTGTTTTATTTTGTATTGTTTGTTGTTTTTGTTTTTTTTGTTGTTTGTTGTTTTTGTTTTTGTTGTTTGTTGTTTGTATGTTTGTATGTTTGTATGTTTGTATGTTTGTAGTTGTTTGTATTGTGTTTGTGTATTTGTATGTTTGTATGTATTTATTGTTTTGTATGTTTGTATGTTTATATTTATGTATGTTTGTATGTTTGTATTTTTGTATGTTTGTATGTTTGTATGTTTGTATATTTTTATGTTTGTATGTTGTATTTTGTATTTTGTATGTTTGTATTGTTTGTATATTTTGTATGTTTGTATGTTTATGTTTGTATGTTTGTATGTTTGTATGTTTGTATGTTTGTATTTTTGTATTTTTATGTTTTGTATGTTTGTATGTTTATGTTATGTTTGTATGTTTGTATATTTGTATGATTTTGTATGTTTGTATGTTTTGTATGTTTGTATGTTTATATGATTTATATGTTTGTATGTTTTGTATGTTTGTATTTTATTTGTATGTTTGTATATTTGTATGATTTGTATGTTTGTATGTTTGTAGTTTTATTTTGTATTGTATTTGTATGTTTGTATGTTTGTATTTTGTATGTTTGTATGTTTGTATGTTTGTATTTTGTATGTTTGTATGTTTGTGTGTTTTTGTTTTGTGTTTGTATGTTTTGAATGTTTGTATGTTTGTATGTTTGTATGTTTGTATGTTTGTATGTTTGTATGTTTGTATGTTTGTATGTTTGTATGTTTGTATGTTTGTATGTTTGTATGTTTGTATGTTTGTATGTTTGTATGTTTGTATGTTTGTATGTTTGTATGTTTGTATGTTTGTATGTTTGTATGTTTGTATGTGTTGTGTGTGTGTGTGTGTGTGTGTGTGTGTGTGTGCGGTCCGTATGTGTGTGTTTGTATGTGAGTGCGTGCGTGCGTGCGTCCGTGCGTGCTTGCGTCCGTAAGTGTGTGCTTTCGTGCGTGAGTGCGTGTGTGTGTGTGTGTGTCTGTGCGTGTTTGTCTAGGGGGTGGGCGAACGTACGTACTTGCGTGCGTGTGAGTGTGGGTTTGCGTGTGCGTGTGTGTGGATGTATGCTGGTATCCACGATAACTCCAAAACGAACACACTTGCGTACTTCAAATATCATGTTAAGCTTGCTTTCATTTCTCCTGGAGCTGATTGGATTTTGGGGAAAAATCAGCGGCGGAGAGCGGGGTTTATTAGAAGCATTTTTTTTGGTTTTATCAATGATTTTTGAAACAGCTGGTACTTTAAGGTTATAAGAATACGAGCGTAAAGGCTGTAAACATATCAATTAATTATGTTCTACGCAATGTATTTAAGTGTTAGCTAGAATTTTTTCAATATAATAATATCCATTAATGTTATAAGAAAATGTGCAGACATATTTTATTTATAAGGTTTCTTAATATAAAGCAAACTAAGTTTAAACATTATTTAAGTACGATTAGAAATGTCTATATTGTATTATCGGTATTTTAGAGAAGCGGGCAGCTTCTATATGCGTATTAACGTCTAACTGATATGAAATTTTTGAACATTCATCTGACATAGATTATTGTTATTTTTACAATGTTGCCTATTTTCGTTATGACCGTATTAAAAAAGTTAGTTAAAACAGTTATTTATGTATTAAGGGCATAATTAAGAGATTACGGCACGAGGGAATGATTAAAGCACGGCTAAGGAGGGCTTTTAGTTTTCCAAGAGCTATAACCGACTGCTATTCCCGTGGTACATACAACGTTTAATTCTATTTTAGTTTAGGACAAAATATTTAGTATTTCCGGCAAGTTTGTCTGAGTTGTGCCGATGCAAATTTTAGTGTTGTGTGGATGGTTGGCCATATTGATGTTGTTACTCATACTGTGTACTTTTTATTTTTTTCCTTAACGTTAATAAATGATCGACACCGAATCTTGTTTGAATAATTAGCGCAATTTTTTATTACTCTGTGCCATAGAGGCCAATGTATGCCCGCATTATGCTTATAAACAAGATTATAATTCTAAAATAGAATAAAAATTATTATTGAAATTATTTCATTTCCTTTAACTTTCTACTTTGTAGGTTGGAAGGGCGTGTGTTGTTCCTCGCCAATTATTTTTTGTTTATGGAGAAGGGCAGTAGAACCATAAAAACTAGTTAAGTCGCAAGGCGTATAGAATTTTATGCACGATTAATATATTGAATATTTCAAACGAACTTTATTTCTCGTTTTTAATGATAGGTATTTCTGCGTTACCATAAAAACGAGTACAAAAGCAGGTATAACAAATTGATGGTTCATTTCACTTTTTGGTACAGCTAGTTTTAAATGCAATAATTGAGATTTTTCCAGAAATAAGATTAATGAAATTCAGAAATTATGTCACTTAACATAAACATGGCTAATTGTAATAAGTTCATTGTAGGCATTTTAAATAAACTCATAGTTTTGTGCGTATTGTTTTCAATTTTTGTCGTTTCATTATAGTCTTCTGGAGAGAGTCTTGCATAAGTCAATTTTGTTTTTTTTTGGGACACCTGAATTTATTTATATTATTACGTAACCTTAACCCTAAGATGAGGGTAAATTGTACCCCAGAATTTTGAAACAGAAGGGGCCATCAAATGTCGAACTATTTTAAAAGCCTTGCAGTTCTTTTTTCAACAGTTCACACTTCATCTGACAAGTTGTTTGTGATAAGTAATGTATTTTGTGAGTGTATACGTATCTAAATTGTTTGATTTGATGGTAAAATGTTCACTCTCGAGTGGGAAGTGTGGAGATAATTTCGGGTATCTTTAAAAACAAATGTGCGATCAGAAGAGCATCTTTATTCAACGAAGAACGCTCAGATAAACGTGTTCATCATTTCTACTCTCAATATTTGGTACTTGGACATAATGAAGCATGTCCTACATTGAATACAATGAAACTTGCTGCTGTATTAGGAGTTTCGCATATCAAAAAAATATGTCATCCGAATAAAATAATTTAATGATGATTAGCACGGACGTTTGTAGTTTGTAAGAATCTTAGTGACCAAGTAATAATATTCCTTGTTTAACGACTGTTTTTTGTTTAATGTTTTTTGTGCCTTTCCTTTTCCATTAGTAAGAAAATTTCGGAGCACCGTGTCAGTAGTAAATAAAAAACGTAATGTTGCATAACTTGGTCAAAATGAAGCAAAACAAGTAACTAGACTGGAAAGACATATTTGACATCGATCCAACGTTAAGCGATATTTATCAAATATGATCAGCGTTACTTAGTGGATGAAATGATATTCCGACATGACACTTTTTATTGGCTCTTAGGCAGTTCTTAGATCATAGGTTTCCTGGTAACAAAAATAGAAAGGAGAGGTACTTTCGGATGCCCCCTAGATCAGAGTTTCATCTTGTGTGAATACTGCCGTCTATAATTTGTGCAACATAACCCGAATTTTTAGAAAAATTACGAAAATATATAGTATACATGAATGCTTCCAGGTTACTCCACGAATGTCTAGCATACGATTGCGACTCTCAACGAAATTTCTATCACTGTATGAAAATTGGTGGTGGTGATTTCGAAAGCTTAGTAATTTGATATTTCAATTTTCTCTGTAACTTTGAACACGTTACACGTTGATACTTGAGTATCTGACAATCAACCAAAATCAATTGTAGAAATTCGTGCGATCTTAGTATGTCCACAATTATTAATTTTGGTTTTTATAAATTTAGGTTGACACCGTCTGGGTAGCCTTTTAAATTGGTTATAAATACAATTTTCGGATTAATCACATAGTTTCGCATTGGTTGTAATCACTGGATAATTTACTATCTCTGTATATTGCTTACGGCAACTTATATAAAACTATGTAGTATTGCTTAAGTGCTAATATGTTCATTTTAGCTATAAAAGACTACATAATACAGGGGCGGGACGTCAAATTAGATAACGTAAAAGTCTCCTTGCACAATTTATCCAAATATAGATTTTTGTTTGAAGTTAATTAAAAATAATGCGATGCAAAGAGAAACTCGAGTTTCAAAAATACAGTGACGTCAAGAGACTATTACGTCATTTGCTTTGTAACTGAAGTGTACGTGGTGTAGGCGACTCGTGCACATGCGATCGTTTCTGTTGATTTTTAATAATATAATAAACCTTTGACGATAAAAATAGAAAAAGTGTTTAATTAAGATTGTATGTATATTTTATTATAAATTGATTAGTCTATTTCTTTCTTTTTCTTTTATATAGGAAGCAGATATAGCCATTGCTCCAATGACAATAACATCCGAGAGAGAACGTGTTATCGACTTTAGTAAACCATTCATGTCTCTCGGCATCTCCATTATGATCAAGAAACCGGTAAAACAGAAGCCTGGTGTATTCAGTTTCCTGAATCCTCTATCAAAGGAAATATGGGTGTGTGTAATTTTCAGTTACATAGGCGTTAGTATTGTTTTATTTACGGTTTCACGATTTTCCCCTTACGAATGGAGGCTTTTACATTTAACTGGAGAACATCGAGATCCTTCCGGTCTTGGAGGAAATCCCAACTCGATGGCAAATGATTTCAGCATACTAAATTCTCTTTGGTTTGCGTTAGCAGCATTTATGCAACAGGGATGTGATATAGGTCCCCGTTCGATATCCGGAAGAATAGTTGGCGCTGTGTGGTGGTTTTTTACCCTTATACTTATTTCCTCTTATACGGCAAATTTAGCCGCATTTCTTACGGTCGAAAGAATGGTTGCACCTATAAATTCACCCGAAGACTTAGCATCGCAAACTGAAGTCGAATACGGAACACTTTATCACGGTTCAACGTGGGACTTTTTTCGAGTACGTCTATATTTCATGTAACTCACTTGTCTATATGTATTAATCTGCGTTTCCAGAGATCTCAAATTACGCTCTATTCAAAGATGTGGGAGTACATGAATTCTAGAAAACACGTTTTTGTGAAAACTTACGACGAGGGAATACGTAGAGTTCGGCAATCAAAAGGGAAATACGCTCTCCTTATAGAATCACCTAAAAATGACTACATTAATGAAAGAGAACCCTGCGACACAATGAAGGTAGGACAACATCTCGACAATAAAGGGTTCGGAGTTGCAACCCCCCTCGGTTCACCATTGAGGTTGGTTTTCCTTATGTATACATTCTATTACATTCACTTAAATTCGCAGAGACGGAATAAATTTGGCGGTTTTAAATTTAAAAGAAGGTGGAGAGCTCACAAAATTAAAAAATAGGTGGTGGTACGACAGAACCGAATGCAGACAAGGGGACAAACAGGTTGGTTATATTTTAATACCTCTTTTATGAATTTACAGAAAAGATACATTTTCTAAATGAAAATTTGTCCTCATTCTCCATTGTGTTCATCGTTTAGGGGTTTAATTTATATTAGAAAGTAATTAAATCTTTGAAAGTTTACACTTCGGTGAAATTGATAATTACTAATTATACAGTTAGGCACCTAATTATTTTACTTAACAAGTATCGATTTATGTGTATTGATGAAAGTTTCGTATTTATGTTTCAGGATACAGCAAGAAACGACTTATCACTAAGCAATGTTGCCGGAATTTTTTACATTTTAATTGGTGGTCTTCTAATTGCTTTAATTGTAGCGCTTATGGAATTCTGCTATAAATCACATTCAGAAGCCACAAGAGCGAAGATTCCGCTAAGTGATGCAATGAAAGCTAAGGCTAGACTCACGATTGGCGTCGGGAGAGACATAGATAACGGAAGGGTATGTAATTAATTTTCTTAGTAGTGTATGCACAAGTTTTAGTACATTTATCTGTTTTTCTTTTACTATAAAAATAAGGTTACCTTTCACTTGAATAATCGATGTGATATTCTTAACAAGAGCGCTTTTCCCTGAACGAAAGTAACATTCGACTTTAATGCGTGTTTCTTTATTCAGGCGTAATCTAGCGTTAGTGTCAATAAAATTTAGTACCCGCACTTTTTTTGAACCAGTGACCGTCCGTATCTTAAGTTAATAAAATATCAATTGTACTCTACTTCACAGACGCCCTTCTTTACGAAATTTGAATAGAAATATTAAATTTTAAATTATATACAACAACAAAAAAATTCTGATGTGACATAACTTCTTATGTCTGTTTGAGGCATATTAGCAAATAGGGGCATAGGCTAATCAGTCAATGATTCGTATTATATACCGGCTGTACACTCTCAAAGTCGAACATAGGCAATTAACATTCAATTCATAGGCTTTTGACAAATATTTATATAATACAGCAATACATAAATATTAAGTAGGAAAGGCTTCAAATGATTTTTATTAAAAATTCAGAAGAAACTGCAGTAAGGAAAAACAAATTATAGTAAATATTCAGATAACCTCCCGTTTTGAGCTAAGCAATACCGTAGTCTATTGTAAAAACTATTTCGTACATTAGCATGCCAGTAGTTAACGCGCTTCTCTCAAGGAATTAATCTCTGGGTGGCGTCTTTCGTAAATTTAACTTTCAAGAAGTCGCAGGAGATCTCGCTGGTCAATTTATAGAACAACCTCTACCAATCCAATGATTTGGAAATGAATTATTTAAAAAATATTTAACATCTAAACCAAAATACAGATCTCCTGATTTTCTCTTGCAACGTCTTCCAATGCGGGTCCTACCTAAACGATCTAAATAGGTTTCTAAATTTAAGTTTCCTTCAATTTGACCGATAATATTATTTAGGATACTAAGTTCTGGTTGAAATATTACGCCTAGGGTTTTCCTGTGCCCAATGCGGTGTGTTTTGAATATTGGATTCATTATTTAGGGTAAAACTACACTCGTCTGTGAAGCACATGGACCATAGAAAGCACTCCTGTTAACATGGCGATTTCCCATGATATGATTCTTATTTTAGAGAATTTTATTTATTCAATAAAATTTTCTCATTCAAACAAATCTTGTACTTTTCGTAAACTAGCACCACTATAAAAGATTTTTACCACAAAAACTCTTTCTGCGTCAGTATAATTATTCATTTTTTCATATATAAACATTGGCATAAGCTGAAGGCTCAAATTTTTACTGATAAAAAAGCAAGTAGTAAAACTGAAAACAGAAAAAGCCGACTAAGTACAAAATGATTTGATAGATGCTGTCGCATTTTAAAATCAAAGCAATTCATAGTTGAAAACTATCAAATACTAAATTAGTACTTTAAACTCGAAATTCACTTTTTAATCTTGTTATTAACATCGTTGAATGCGCAATAATTTTCTCTTTCTTTTGATACAATAGCTTTTCTGTAAAACAAGATGACGAGCAGGAATCAGCAAAAACGTTTAAGCCATGTTAAATCCATATGTTCGCGTTTGAAAACGAGCAGGCGATATATATATATATATATATATATATATATATATATATATATATATATATATATATATATACAGTGTGTACATAAAGTTAGGACTAAATTCGATTAAAATTCAAGGAATTTTCGTTCAGAAAAATGCTCGGACACGTGTATCATTTTTTTACGCGCATTTTTTGATATAAAATTTATATGTACAAGTTGTCCCAAAATTGGGATACGACTCATAAGTTCATGTTGGACCCTACTTATTGTTTCTTGACTAATGTTAGCACAACCTCTTCTAATTCTAGATTTAAGTCGTCAAGCGATTCAGGTTTATTTTGTGTACAACACTTTTGAGATGACCCCACAAAAAATAATCCAAAGAATTGAGATCGAGAGACCTTGATGGCCATTCAATTGATCGACGCCTTCCAATCCACCTGTTGGAAAATGCTACTTCATCGAGATATTGCCTAACCTGAACTGCATAATGTCATGGTGCGCCATCTTGCATGAACCATAAATTTTCGTCATGTAACATCGTGTTACTAGCACTAGGAAATAACTTGCTTAAATTGGGGATTAGATATTGTTGTAAGAAATCATGATGTCGCCGGTCTCTTCAAAAAAGTAAGGCTCAATGATTTGATTTTTGACAATTCCTCCCCAACACTAATTTGTTCAGGATATTGGGTGTGTTGTTCTCTTATATATCTGAGATTTTCTTTTGCCCAATACTGAAAGTTTTGTTTATTAACATACCGGTCAATGTAAAAGTTGATTCATCTGAGAGCAAAATGTTTTCATGTCCAGGGAAAATGCGGCACATGCCCATTACGGTTTAAGAGAATTGCATTGGTCGGTCTGGATCATGTTCATTTAATTCGTGTACCAGTTGTATTTTATAAGGATGCCACTTTTCTAATCATATGAAGGACGAGGTAAACACGACTAACTTAAGGAATGCTAATTTTTCTTCTCCAGGTAGTAAACTATTTAGTTTTTTCTCCTCCTTGATCATAGGTCGTCCATTCTTTAGCTTATCTTCTACAGAACCACTATCTCGAAACTTTCTCTCAATTTAGCTGACTACAGTTTATTGATTTGTCCGGATATTTGTTATTAAATGGAACACTCATCTCATGTTGAGTTCGCACTCTATCACGGTACCAAACCATCATAAGAATTTATATTCGTTGTTTTGTCGATAAACGCATTGTAAGATTACTCTTTGTTCAGATAAAGCCATAAACAACAAACCGACAAATTAGGTAATTCCAAATCTTTGACGTTATCAAAGTGTTATTTATTAAATGAATGAACGTAAAATTACTATGGCAACAAATAAACAAAACTTAAGACAATGTACAAAATACAAATCCAAGCTGTGTTGCGGACTCCTATCTTTTATCATAAATAAAGTTAATTTTCTTTAAACGCCATTTCTTCCAAAACAGCTGATTATCGATATGGGGTATGCCAGATCAAAAAATAGTCGGAATTTTCTGTAAATTCCATATTTAAAAATAAATGAGGGCTCTAATTTGAAAATTTTAACTTAGGGGTCATACCTTAATTTTGAAACACCCTGTACATTTCAATTTTATCTCAAAAAATTCACGTAAAAAATAATGTGTCCCAACATTTATACAAGTTTCTGAATTTTAATCGAATCTACTCCTTGCTTCCTGTACACACTATACGTATATATATATATATATATATATATATATATATATATATATATATATATATATATATATATATATATATATATATATATATATATATATATATATATATATATATATATATATATATATATATATAAAAACACACACGTACACACACGGACACACACAGACACACACACACGCACGCACGCACGCACGCATGCACGCACGCACGCACGCACGCACGCACGCACGCACGCACGCACGCACGCACGCACACACACTCACACACACACACACACACACACACACACACACAGACACACACAGGCACACACATACGCAAACAGACAAACACGGACACACACGGACACGCACGGACACACACGGGCACACTCGGACACTCACGGACTCTCACGAACACACACGGACACACCCTGACACACACACGCAGGCGCAGACTCAGACGCAGACTCAGACGCAGACGCAGACGCAGACGCAGGCGCAGCGTAAATTTGTCGTTTGCGCATTGCCGCGCTCACCTTCTTAGGTGACTATGACTATATATATATATATATATATATATATATATATATATATATATATATATATATATATATATATATATTGTAATCGATGAAAGATTATAAATTGAAATAAGACCCGAAATATTCTGAGCCCAAAAAGTGGTTTTTGAACAATGTCAAAACTGTCTATGTATATTTGTTAATTTGGAGTACACAGTAATTAGGTTTAACAAATTATGTTGATATTTTAATTATTTTTTAGAATACATCTCGTGTACCTAAATTTAAAAAAAAATTATTACCACACTAGTTTCCATTAAATACCAGTCATAGACCCTTGTCTAAGTGTTATTGCATGTAGTCGAGTATAGAAACTGGTTAGAACCTGGCAACGGGTAAACTTTTTATTTAATTCAATAAACATCTGTATTTATGAAAACTAAACTTATAAAGAATAGTTACCTGCCATTAGCACTTAAAGTAACCCGTTATTAGGATTGTACACAATCCTTAGAACATTACGTTTTGATTATACAAAAGTTACAATTTTCGTTTACTCGCTTATTATTGAATCAACTAAAATTATCGAAGGTGGGAAAGTTTTTCGAATCGGTTAACTCAATTTTTTTCGTATACTTATATCGAAAATACTACGTTCACTAAAAAGCGTAATGAAAGAGCTATTTTTTTTCAAGTATTTAAGTGTAGGTATATTAATGATTGCATCTTTAATTGGTTTATCCATAAATTGTTGCACTAGCTGCTCTAGATGCAGCACTTTGGTTAGCCTTTTGCTGATGCACCTTGTCCGCAATGTGTTACGAGTGATGACGATGGTTCTACACCACTTGCAGTAACATGGTTTGTTTTCTAGTCTACATCTGCTACTCCTTTTTCACATTTTATTGCAGATCATAACGGCTTTGATGAAGATGCTATTTTTATTTCATTCTCAATGCTTTCCTTGATATAGCCGTTAGCTACGGACATTTAAGAACAACGCCCGTGCCGTGTGATTGTAGTATCAACGCCAGAATTTGCCAATAAAATTGCCGAAGACCACTGAAAACAATGTTCCAGTGCATTCCAGATTTGAAAGTTTTAAAAATTCGGCTACTTGTTATGGCAACAGGACGAGTATATTGATTCCTAGACTTTAAGAGGTACTCCATCCATAATTGTAGAATATTAATAAATTTGATTGCTTCACATGTGTTGGTCTCAATGCAAATACCTTTAGTACATTTGAATGATGTCCATTCAAGCATAGTTGTGAAAACTAGACTTCTGTTTGTATTCGTATAGTATTATAACCACTAACACATTGCCATTGTATTCGATATTATGAATTGATAAATTACATGGTCCATTCCGGCGACAGGTAAACACCAAAAATGACCTGTCACCTTTGTTAGGAAACCTCTATTAAACCAAAACCAATCTATTACTTGATTCAGAAAATATTTATAATCATCCGCTTGCGTCTATAAGAAATGTAATTTCAGTTGCAGTTAAAGTTTCACCTTTTTTGTGGCTAACTCACGGCCTTCCGTTTTAAGAATCTTTCATTTTGGGGACTTTACCGCCCTAAAAGGCGACACAAAGTTAGTTATTTGTATTAAAACAAACCACATAGTGTGTCTATGGAATTAGGCATCTACAGCTACTACATGTTACTATTCCTTGTAAATTAAACTTAGCCGTCGTGAAGCAGATCAAACTCACTGCCTTCCGTTTTAAAAAATCTTTCAATTTGTAGCACTTTAAGATAACATTTTAATTTACAAACAGTTCTGCTTTTAGCATTGTATCGCTCAAAAAAGTAATTCAAAGTTAGTTATTTGTATTAAAACAAAGTACATAGTATCTCTATGGAAGTAAGTATCTACAGCTACTGTACGTTACTTTTCCTTAAAAATCATGAATCAGATCAAACTCGTGAAAAAAGTCTCGCTTTGATCACTAGTATTACAGATAATTGTTTAAGGCTTGTTTAGTATCGCATTTAAGACATTGGTTAAAGAAATTGATTTAAAATCAAAATTACTAATTACTAATAGTGAAAATAATTTCCAGCGATTTCTCTTGGCCGATTTACCTATAGGTATTGTTTTTTCCAATGTTGTCAGATTGACAGTTCCCGAGATATAGCCGGCGTCCGTTATTAGTTGGCGACCCGGTACAGCCCATCCACATTTTGTATCCGAATCTAACAAATTTAATTATCATACACTGTTTGCAACCGTGCTTTCCAAAATAGGGAACGATGCATTCATCTACACTACACTTCAGTTGGAATTGGGAAGTCTAAAAATTTCTTGTTTATGACATTGAAGAATGGTCGAACTTTGACGATTTTATCTGATTTGTCTAAATTACCCTTATCGCAGCAATGAAGGTTGAATATTATAAATTCAAATCTGTCTCTTGACATCGCTCTGGAAACAACTTCATTGTGTGTATCATTTTCCGTTTCCCAAAACATTCTTCTTCTAGGCAGAGGAGCGTATCCACTTAAAAGTATAATGCCAAAAGATTACCTTATTTTGTAGGAAGGCAACATTTTTGTTTTCTTAGATGCATAAAAGTTAGAATATTTGACAGATAACTCAACAATTTCATCGTCAAAAAAGTGGTAAAGCAAGTCTACATGATAATTGTTATTTTTAACTGTAGAACGCCCTGGTCATTCTACCTCATTCAATTTTATGTCGCCGTCAGCCCAATCATAATTTCTTAATTTTTGCAGCTTCAGTAATAAGTTGAGTGTCTGGTAGACTGTTAACTGACAAAAAATCTTCATCGCAGGAATCTTCGACTGTAAAATCGTCACAGGTATTAGTCGGTGGCATTATGATAATATCCACTGCACACCGCAATTTAAAAAGCCAGTAACGGCTCCATTATCATTTTTATTATAATATTATCATTTGTACAACTAATTAGAAGTGTAAGAAGGTTAAATAGTATCACAATTTTAAAACTCACGCAACTAACCTAAGATCCACCAGAGCGTCCATATTTTTTTTGTTTATCAATTTTTGCTGCATGCTCACACACTCGCCATTAGCTGTAGACTAAACTTGTCAATATTATTGCTTCCTAGACTCTTCGAACGTCATTTCTATGTGGCGCCGTCTGCGCGTGAGTATTTAGAACAAAGTTAGCCTCTAATTTTGAAATGTTATGCATATGCACTTTTAAAAGGACAACAGTCATGTCTGGGTTACATTCCTTTTCGTAAATTGCATGAGATTTTACTGGAAGTAGATCTAATTCAATTTTCTTTGCGTTTTGGGCAATTCTTTCGGGATTCTGTGTCTTGTGCAAAATAAGTATAATTTTTCTGTTTACACTTTTACCATGGTAACACGATGAGTAACTAAAATCGCTATTTTCGAGAAATAATTGCTCTGATCATATTAATCGTAGAAGATGTTTCAATGTGTTTTTGGGCGGTTTTTGGGATCTGTAGCTAAAAAATATTATTTGCAACACGTACCTGAAAAGTTTTTGCGGACTCATCTGCTAATCTTTAATAATGGCCTCTGATTTTGGGATGTTCACAAAATGTAATTTATTGCTCTCCATAAAACACATTTATTTGTAACTAGATTTTAACCAAACATTGAAAGAACTGAGTTATTCTAAAAGTAACTTTCAATATAGCTTCATTAATAATTTATTAATAATTTGTTTACGCATTTTTTAAGTTGTCGTAGCTACATACATTCTCTTTCTCCCTCCTCCCACCCCTTCCCTCTCCCTCCCTCCAGCCCACCCACCCCCCTCTCTCTCTCTCACTCACTCAAAATCACACTCACAGTCCTACTCACACCCTCATTCCCTCTCTCAGACTCACACTCACACTCACCCACACCCCTACTTACGCAATCACGGACGCACTCACACACATACCCACGTGCGCGCATACCGCATCTAATTCAAAATAGTCTAGGTTACTTTCAAAATGCGGACAATGTGTAAATCCGTCAAACCTCGAGATTTTTTTCACAAGAATAATACTATAGTGCTTCGCACACAAGAAAGTAATTCATATAAACTCGGATGAGTCGAATCATTTATTGTTGAAACAGCCAAAAATATCACAAATAGGCTGCATGTGTTACAATAAAAAAAACACCTTAATAAAAAAATAAAGATTTGTATTTAACAGTACACACACGCCCAGGCACTTATGCACGCATCCACCCATGCGAGCACCCATATGTGCACGCACCCACTTACACATGCAGGCACTCACGCACGCGCACACACGTATACACATACCCACACACACACGCATACGTACACAACACGCACATATATACACACATATATACACACATACCCGCGCACACACGGAGATACAGGCACAGACATACAAACACACACGTACTTACCTACACATACACACGCACGCACGTACACACCCATTCACACACACATGCGCGCGCACACACATGCAGGCACGCACGACCGCGCGCGCCCCCCTACACACACGCATAACACAACTCACACGACACACATAACACATAATGCACACAACAGACAATACACACAACACACACAAACACACACACACATACATACACACACACGCGCACGCGCGCACGTACGCACGCACGCAACACGCACGCACGCACACACATACACACATACCCACCTACGTACACAAACAAACACGCACGCACACATGTCCACACTCAAAAACAACCATTTTTACTAAGGGGAACTCAAAACGAGTATTTCCAATCTCACTTTTATTTGGAATTGTTTGGCCGGTTACAATAACTTTCCCTTTGCGTAAAAAAGTTAAAAATAATAAGCGTCATTTAAGTATTATTTTTTACATGCACATATATACTCATTATACCATAGCACCCGTTATACGCCAAATAATACAAATCGTTTGCAATGTTATAAATACATAAATATACACATTTTTCTAGAACCATTACAAAACGGATGCTTAGAAGGGCCTCAGAAATTTGGTTTATTATTCCACTATACAATACGAGATATCCCACAATTGGGACCTATAACCTAACTCGTAATTACGTCTTCTATATCGTAATTACGGCTTATATAACGTAATTACGGTTTATATCTTATAATTATGGTGTATACCCCGCAATTACGGGCTTACATGGTTGCACACAGCCAAAAACCACCGTTTTTTACTTAGGGGACCTCAAAACGAGTATTTCCAGTCACTTTTGTTTGGAATTGTTTGGCCGGTTACAATAACTGTCTCTTTAGGTGAGAAAGTGGAAAAGTAATAAGAATATACGATTACCTACGTATACGTTTAGTTTTATTGCTGCGTTTACCTGTGCCAAAATGTATATTTAATTATAAAACGCTTCAGTTAACTATTATTTTTACATGCACTTATATTCTCGTTCCGCCACAGTAATATATATATATATATATATATATATATATATATATATATATATATATATATATATATATATATATATATATATATATATATATATATATATACAACTTTATAGAGCCATTAGAATGCGAAATCTTAGAAGGGCCAAAGAAGTTTAGTTTATTACTTCTCTATGGAATACGGGATATCCCACAATTGCGACCTATAATCACCTACCTCGTAACTACGTCCTCTATGTAATGTAATTACGACTTACATCGTGTAATTACGGCTTACACCTTGTAATTATGGCTTACATCTCATAATTACAATTTGTATTAGGTAATTACACACATGCACATACACACCCACGTTCACAAACACACGCACGCATGTACACAGCGAAAAACAACCTTTTTTTTACTAAGGGGAACTAAAAACGAGTATTTCCAGTCTCACTTTTATTTGGAATTGTTTGGCCGGTTACAATAACTTTCCCTTTGGGTGGGAAAGTTAAAAATTAATAAGCGTCATTTAACTATTATTTTTTACATGCCCATATATTTTCGTTATACCACAGTACCGGTTATACTCCAAATAGTACAAATCCTTTGCAATGTTATAAGTACATAAATATACACCGCTTTATAGAAACGTTACAATATGGATGCTTAGAAGGACCTCAGAAATGTAGTTTATTATTCCACTCTATTCCCTCTATCCATCCCCCTAAGTGTTCCTGAGTGCTTTAGCACGATAGGCCAAAGTCCACAATCATAAAAAAAAAGAATACGAGATATCCCATAATTGGGTCCTGTAACCTACCTCGTAATTACGTCTTCTGTCTCGTAATTACTACTTATATAACGTAATTACGCTACGGTTTATACCCTGCATTTACGGGCTTACACGCATGTACACAGCAAAAAAAAACACCTTTTTTTACTGAGAGGACCCCAAAACGAGTATTTCTAGCCTCACTTTTGTTGGAATTATTTGACTTTTTATTATTATATATGTATATATTATTATTTCCCTTTGGGTGAGAAAGTTAAAATGTTATAAGAATATACGATTACGTACGTATACGTTTAGTTGTATTGCTTCGTTTACCTGTACTAAGGTGTTTATTTAATTATAAAGGACCTCAGTTAACTATTATTTTTTACAAGCACTTATATTCTCGATACTCCACAGTACCGGTTGTCTCCAAATAATACAAATCGTTTGCAATGTTATAAATACGAAAATATACACAACGTTATAGTCCCCTTATAATACGAAATCTCAGAAGGGCCACAGAAGTATAGTTTATTATTCCTCTATGGAATACGAGATATCCCAGAATTGCGACCTATAACCAACTACCTCGTAATTACGTCTTCTACTTGATAATTAAGGCTTATATAATGTAAGTTACGACTTACATCGTGTAGTTACGGCTTATACCTTGTAATTACAGCTTGTATCTCATAATTGCGACATGTATTTGGTAATTACACACACGCACATACGCACGCACAGAAACAAATACACGCACACGCACGTACGCTTGCACACTGCCAAAAACCACCTATTTAACTAAGGGAACCTCAAAACGAGTATTTCCAGTCTCACTTTTATTTGGAATTATTGGGATGGTTACAATAACTTTCCGTTTGTTTGAGAAAGTTAAAAATTAATAAGAACATACGATTACGTACGTATACCGTTAGTTTTATTGCTACGTTTACCTGTACCAAGGTATTTATTTAATTATAAAGGGCCATATTTAACTATTATTTTTTACATGCACTTATATTCTCGTTACGTCACAGTACCGGTTATACTCCAAATAATAGAAATCGTTGGCAATGTTATAAATACATAAATATGCGTTAGCTCCCGACGTCTCTGGTTGGTACGTAAAGTTTAAAAAATTTCTGAGATCTCGTTTTCGAGAAAATCGACGAGACATTTTTCGAAAATACCTCAACAACTTCCGCCGTCACCACCATCGTGAGGGGGTCGGGTGCTACAGAAGTGTCACGACGCCCACATCGGTCCCGTATCCTTTGGTACCGGTCGCGAACTCTCGATTCTCAAACCGGCCCGTAGGAGAAGTTTTCTTTCGATCCCTCGCAAATGCCACTGTGACAATCCCAAAAAGGGGGGACACGGCGGCCGAACGCAATTTTCCCGCCGATAAGGTACCCGGCACGTTTCTTATCTCGTCGAACTCGGGCCGTGTGCAAAATTTGGTCAAAGTCTACCTGCATGTTTACAAAATCCCGAATTTGAGAGTTTATTTTATAGTATCTATTTAGTTAATTAATTTTTTAGTTAATTAATTAATTAAAGAGTTACAGAAATTTAGTTTATTATTCCACTATAACTGCCTACCTCGTAATTACGGCTTAATGTAACGTAATTGCAAATTATAGCTTATAATTACGACTTATACCTTGTAATTAGGGCTTATACTTTGTACTTTCCACTTGTATCTCGTAATTACGACTTATATTTGATAATTAAAACTTACAAATCACAATTACGCGATTCATGAGGTGTAAGTCAACTTCCGTATTTGACTAAAAATAGTTTTAAAAATTAGTAGAACTATTATAATACCCAATTAAATTAATAAGTGAGTTTAATATATGGTTAAAAACTCATTTTTTTAACCCAATGCTACACATGTTGACAGAGCGCAACTGATTACAACTCTACTTATTTTTATCTCACAAAATAGCGGTTTTTTGTCTCAAGTAAGCTGTTTATACCGACTGATTAACATTAAAATTTGGTTAAAGAGTCGTGAATTTTGAATACATTTAGTTTTCTTACAACAGAATTTTAGCAAAAATCCATCAACTTTAAAAAAATAGTTTTATATTGAAGATATTTTCGTCTATCTAAAAAGAATTAAGCCAAAATAATGCATTCTCATATGACCCGTCCTTTATCGAACGCACTGTATAAGTTAACAAGCTGTTAACTGGGCCCAAGCCCAAAACAGTTCAGTTCAACGCATTTGAATTACTCTAAAAACGCATTGTTTACGATAAATTATTTCAGAATGAGAAGTAAATATAAGGGTTTATGCGTGTTTCATTCGCTTGCCAAGTACCGCTGATGTCTTTGATAACTCCAGTAAAAAGGTGGGTCAACTATTGACTCACATTTGCACATATTATATCAGCACTTGTAATACCCGATGTAGCATGCGCCCTATATTTCCGAGTTTTAAATAGCCTACAGACTTCACAAAGAAACGTTATCTATTATGTACAGTCCATCGTTTATAAAAGCGACATTATGCATCCAAGTTAACGCGAAATTATGTATAAATAGATATTTCGTTATAAATAGGCACTTTAACGGAATTCGAATCAATTTAATTCGAAAAGATAATTTGATTCACGTGAAAATTGCAGAAAATTTCAAATCACAGATCTTGCAAAATTTATGAATACACTTATAGAAATAATAGTTTCCTGTCTTGCGTATTCTCCACGCTCTGTAACCTTTTCAAGTTTATCCAAACATAAATGTTTAATAAACTTTTCTTGTTTCAGTATTATACGCCTGCAAACCAGATAGCTGGCAGTACCGAACAAGAACAAGCCCACAGCAACACTCATACTCAAGTCTAATCTACAAATTACCATATCTTTAGCATTAAATGTACCTACTGTTTTTATATTTGGTGTGGTAGTATAAATGTGTTGCCATGTTACAATACGATTATTTATTAAATAATGACTGTTGTAAAGCGTTTCATTAAATCGTCCAGACAAACCTAGAACCCGATTCAATACGTGTCACTTAACAGACTGCGTGGCTTTCTAATATATTTCCATTAAAATTATCAACAAGCTAACGATTTATTTTTAAGGTGGAAAGTTAGTCTTGTATAAATGATAAGGTAATTGCGTGCAGATTGTATCACTAAACGAAGAAATATGTCTACGAGTAGGTCATTGCAATCGTTTATATACCAAGCGCATTTAAACGCAATTTGCTCTTTTCTGGACTGATTATTTCGTGTAGATACCACCATAACATTGCGTGTTTTTGGAGGCAGATTTACTCAATGATTAACTTTAAAAAAAAGGTAGGCTGTCAAATGAGAAAGTAGACAATTAAACTTCTGTAAACAATTTAGGATACTAACAAAAGCCGCTAACACTAGAGCTCGATATTCAAGAGTCTTTACGACTCTTGAATTTCGAGCGGTTCTGCTCAATAACATTGTTGTCCTCTTTCAGCGTACGTAAGTTCGTCAATCAGAAATAATTATCATAGATGTTACCCGTTTCTGGTATGAGTGTTGACTGGAGTTACGTCACTTGGTGAAAGCAATATTGAAAGTCGCGGCTCTGAGTATTGATTAGATAGGTACCGTCGTTCCAGGTCCGCGTCTGCGTATCGACGCTGCTGTGAGAAACGACCGACGTTGAACATTTTAACGATTTGTGCAAGAGTAAAAACTTCGAAACGTATCACATTATTTTCAGTACTAAACTTGCGATTATTTCGCACGATCTTGCGACCATGCGCAAGGAACGAGTAGCTCGCCGGGCCCAGCGACCACTCCTAGTATCGGAGTCTGATGAGACACACTAGTCTTACGAGTGAAGTGTGCGGATATGCCGAGAAACAGGGGACACGTGTAGCCGCCCCAGGCCATGGGGCACAGCCGGGTGGTATGGCCAGCCGTGCTGCTGGCCCTAATACTTCCTTGGGCTACTGCCGCGTAAGTAAAATAAAATTATTTAAGTGCTGAAAGTTTAAAAATCAAAACGTTTTCAACGGTATAAAACCAAAATATCCGAAGTTATTAGTGGGATAAATGTAGTGCAAATATTTTATTTGACTCTATTAACTTTCTAATACGTAAATTAATCGCAACATAAACTAAAACTCGACTGTATCGGTACACGTATATCAAAAGCATACTTGCAAGCTCATTAAGAAGATTAAGTTAATGGATAATTGGATTTAGTGTGTAGTTTTACCAGCTTAAAAAATTATTTGTAATTTATTTTGATCATAATTTTTCAGTGACGGTAAAACAAGCGTTTACGGTTTAAGTTGTTGTTTTTCCGACGAAGATGATTCCGTTGCTGTTTTATTTATTTTCAAAAAAAAAATTGGGGACAGGCTGTGTGAGGCACAAAGAACAAGGCAAGACCGGTGACGTCATCGTTTCGCGGCGCCCTGGCGCCAATAGGGTGGGGTGGGAACTGCTTTGATTTCAAAACAAAGAACTGAGGGAGAAGTAATAACGTCGCGAGTTAGTGATTGGTGATACGCGTCTATCAACATAAATTAGTCAAAATTTTTTGTATCGTAGAAAAAATTTAAATTGTTAAATTTGCTTAATTAAGACGAGAATTTTGTTACTTTCAGATCACCAGGGGGTAGCATGTTGGGTGATGTCAACATATCTGCCATACTGGATTCGTTCAGTGTCAGTTATGATAAAAGAGTAAGACCTAATTATGGAGGTGAGTACAAACATTATATTCGGTATGTCATCGGTCGGTAGTTGCGCGACCACCTGAGCTTGGGACGCGCACTGCCCGCTGCTCGGGCCATGTCAATAGGGTGGGGTCAGATCGATGCTCGGGGTGGGTTGCCTAGCGACGCGCAGCATCTCTCCAGAACGCCATTCCGTTTACAGCCGCCGACCGGCTGTAAAGAGTGCTGATTAAAGCGCGGCCACATTGCTTCGCTTTAGTCGGCACGGCATTATTCCTCGCATGATTATTCACTGCCACTTGTGACGTGGTGACGTTTCAGGTCCGCCAGTGGAGGTGGGAGTCACCATGTACGTGTTGAGTATCAGCTCCCTTTCCGAAGTCAAAATGGTACTAGCTTAAGTTTCCCAGAGCCTATTACCGCACAAAACCGTTCCCTGACTCGCGCGCTAGGCGTCCTGGGGATACGGTTTGGTACTGCGATTTACGTATCCAATCCGTACTGGTGATTTTATTTACCTATGTACATCAAGCACCCACTTGGTGTCCGATAATTAAAAGCTTTATCGAATTGTTGTTATTGCTAAATGTCTGGTCTTCTACCCAGGCTGAGTCAAGCGTAAACAGAGCTGGGTAGCAGGCGGGCAGGCCTAGGGCATGTAATTGATTTGGTTTTCATGTCGCGACTCAGAAATTTTGCGGTTGCAGGCCCGCCCGTGGAGGTGGGAGTCACCATGTACGTGCTCAGTATCAGCTCCGTCTCTGAAGTGTTAATGGTATTTATTTTCGTATCTACGTGTTGTATATACAGTGATAATCCGGACCACGACTGCCGGAGACGTGAATGTTTTATGTCTGTCGCAGTCTTGAATACTTGGACTGTGTGCATGGCCTTTCAATCTGTTGCCAGCTTTGTGGTGGCGCCCAGACGTGAGCGGGTATATGTTTTTGTGGCCGTGTTTCGATGGAATCACCGACATTTCCTTCGATAAGGCCGGCCTCTAAACCCCCAATGGAAACCAAATCAAGGTTAAAGGTCACCGCATGACGTGACCCTGGCCAGCCCCCTTCGCCGACTCTGTCAAGCGTGCGAGTACACCTAACCTACCTAATCCTAACCCGCACAGAACACTCGGGTAACAGATAAGTAAATCCCAGAGTGTCATCGGCATGCTGCATGATCATGGAGTCGCACTCCGATTGTAATTGGTTGGCATAGTTAATACGGTTATCTTAAATAAACCATTAATCGCAAATCACCATTGCAGTCGCAATGCGTCTCTGGCGCCGCGCCAAAAAAATCGCTTATTTTTACTACAGAAGAATGAATGGAAAGCCCCCCAGATGCATGCAAAAAAATTCATTGTCATTTCGTAGTCATTTGCATGTTATCTATTGCATGACTTACTAGCAAATCGATCATTACATTTAAACGTGCATTACCATTATATTTATGTATAAATGTCGCTTATTTCCTTATATTACGTGTAGCAGCATAAGTCCATTTGCTACGTTGTGTATCATTCCGAAATATCCATGTGCACTAAGATAACGAAAATCTCAATTTGTTAGGATTTCACACTGGATTTCTACTTCCGACAATTCTGGACAGATCCACGTTTAGCGTTCAGAAAAAGGCCAGGCGTAGAAACCCTTTCCGTTGGTTCAGAGTTTATTAAAAACATTTGGGTACCCGATACTTTTTTTGTAAACGAAAAACAGTCGTACTTCCACATTGCAACAACTTCCAATGAATTCATAAGAATACACCATTCCGGTTCAATTACGCGTAGTATTCGGTAAGTATGTGTAAAGTTGAAACCGGGCAACATCCTCGTTACCAATGTTCTCTACTTGCAGCCTTACAATCACCGCTTCGTGTCCAATGAATCTTCAGTATTTTCCGATGGACCGTCAGTTATGCCACATAGAAATTGAAAGTTGTAAGTAGCGGTCCTTAATATAGTGTGAGTAAGTTCACTTTTTGAGTTAAATGTGTATATACTTGAATATTTACTAATTCGTAAATATCTTTACAAGTAATGGGCATCAAAAGATACCTGTGTTCGTGCTTTTGTGCGTTAAACTTTAGATATGTGCACTACTGTTTATATATAGCAATTGCCGAACCGTACAAACATGTGAAAAGCAAACAATAGCTTGAAGCACAGAGCACCCTGCACAGATAGCTTTTGGTCCGTGCTAACACGAAAGCCCGACGACGATCCTTTTGGATCATATCGGGACACGCAGCCGCAATCCTAATGTTTGCGATTCCTTTTGTTTTGTTTCCTATATGAGTTTGTATTTGTTGTGGTTGGTTGCGGTCTCCTTCTCGAATACAGCACCCGCGGAAGGGCCGATAGTGTTCGTATCGTGAGCAAGAACAGCAGTACGCCCTGCTCACCGCTACTGCACCGTGGCGGCACCCGGACAGCCGCCACCCACCGGACGGGACACACGGACAGACGTCGGCCGCATTGTGCAACTACTTGGCCCGACTCCCGGCCGGCACTCACGCATGCACTTGCATGCAACCACCAACCCTTATCCTAATATGAATTTAGGTACTTACTATATATATAAATATAGATTTTATTCACCTTATTTACCTTATACTTGCTTTGCACGCGCTTTGTGCTTTCACATTTTTCGAGTGATCCTTTTAAGTTTGCACAGCATTGACTTCATGTTCATGTTTAGAATAGAGGTCAAAATCACGTAGATCTAATAGTATGGCGAGCGGTTATTTATAATTGTTTTATTATTATTATCGATCATACACTTGCCTTCGCGCCTACGCTAAAAGAGAAGCTCACGTGGTCCAGCTTCAAAGTTACGTTACACAGGTATATTGCGTTGCTGGTCCACGTGAACTTCATCCAGGCTGTCGAATGACGTGCTTTGTTTGTTTTGGTGGCCGGGTTAGTCGGGTACACAATGCGAGATATTCTATATAAGTGGAATTCGGGATCAAAAAGCGTCGGAATAAGCAGTGAGGTGGAGCTGCCGCAGTTCCGGGTGCTAGGCCATCGGCAGAGAGCGACTGTTGCTAACCTAACCACAGGTAATTACAAACAGTTTACGCATTTCCCTATATCCTTCACGTTTTATTTTTCTTTCATTTCACACCTTAAGCCCTTTATTATTTTTATCGGCTGCGGTGTATTACCTTTCCGCAGCTGGCACTGGCTTGTAATTGCAGTCGGTTACACCATGCGGGATATTCGCTATAAATGGAACGAAGGGCCGAACTCAGTCGGAGTTTCCAATGAAGTTTCTCTGCCACAGTTTAAAGTTCTTGGGCATAGACAAAGAGCGATGGAAATCAGTCTCACAACAGGTACCCACGGGAATGTGGTAATATAGTAGTTTTTCATCTGCCTTAGGTCTTGAATCCATTACTCTCAAGCTCCACTTTTTATACATATTTATTATTGTTTTGTTTGTTTTATTATTCCAATACCGATCCCTTTTGTAAATTTATAAATATTTTTCGGTTAACACTTACTTAGATTAGTAATCACTAAAGTACAGCATGATTTGTGTGTTTATCTAAACAACAGTTTGTTTGAGGAATGAACATTCAAAAGAATTGTAAACGTTTTATCCATTCAGATGTGTTTATCGAAATTGTAACCTGTAATCAAATGTCATGACGAATATTTGCTTTCATTTTAGCAACTGGGAATGGTTCTACACTATTTACTTTACGCATAATTTCTTTTTCAATAATTTCAGATGTGATGCATGGAATATAAAATTATATGTCGACTTTATTGTATTAACAAACGTGCAACAATAGTAATCATCAAAATTACTAGATCCCTCAATTAGATGATACGCTTTATTGATTTTCAAAAAACCATTAATATGTGCTGTTTCAATTTTAGCAAAATTTATCGTGATTTACTTATTTAATTAACCCAAAATCTAATAATAGAGAGAGTTGTAGTTAACTGCATTACTTTTAATTGGTATTCTTTTGCTGAAGAATGAGAATTACTTTAACTAAAAATAATAAGTTATTGCTCACGGCGGTATGTCGACACCCTTTCATCGCAGAGCGTTCGGAAAAAAAACTATGTTAGAACTGGCCATGAGAAACTGCTAGAAATTATTTTTAAGCGCATGCCTCTACCGATAGATGGCGCAGCATACATGATCTTATTAAAAATGCATTTTATCGAAAATTTGGCGATTTTAGTTCCATCAAATCGAAATTCATAAAATTATTCCTATTTGGCAAGGTTTTTTAAGGTTCTTTAGGCATAATAATGCAAAATTTATAATATTTTGCTTTTGAAGCTACCGCTACAGGGCGTTTTTTAAATACATAGTAGTTTTTTTCTATTTCTATCGAAATCTTTAAATGTAACCACACCATTATTTTATCATAGTCAGAAAATATCTTACATTTGTAACATATTGGTGAAAAAAGCCGCTCGATATCTTTACTAGTTAAAATGCTGTAGCACAATGAAGATGCACAACCAAATATTTTATTACGTGTCTTTTTTTCACAAATATTAAAAAAATTGCATTTACGTACGAAAATATTGCATATTTATAATCTATACTGCTCGTAATACTAGTTTTCAATTTATTAAATTTGAATTTGGTACTGTCTATAATAAACGTTTAAAAAAAGGGGCGGCACCAGGTAACGCAAGTGTGCCGTTTTCATTTTTATTGAGAAACGCCTTGCAAAGAATGGCGGTCATGTGACACCCGTTAGTAATTTTGACAGATGTGAAATAGCCACAAACAAAGCTGGGAGAAGAAGAGAAAAGCGTCTGAATAAATACGTTATAACTTCGATTCTAATAAAAGTTGACATTTATAAAATGGTTCTTATCTGCTAAAAAAAGGTTTTTTGATTTTAATATTAGTATAATAATAAGATCTATGTCTTATTGCTTTTTAAAGTCACCGCTAGAGGCCTTTTTTATTATTTTTTTCTTGTACTCTTTTCAATTTTTCTTAATACATACATAATTCTTTATTTGCTTATTTACAAAAATATTGCAAAGATTGTGTACACTATTTACAATTTACAATTATCTATCTACTGTCACTCCTTTCCTTACTCTACCTGCACTGTCTTCCTCCCTCTCGTCTCCTCTCCCCTTAATTGTCTTCTTATTTTCCATATTTCTTCCATCCAATCCACTCCCCTTCCTTTTTCCCCCAGTATCTCCTCAGCCATACTATCGTCTTCCTTTAACTCCCTGAATTCTTTCAACATATGGTTGATCGTCTCCATCTCCTCCTAACACAACCTACATTTTCTGTCTTCGCCCCTTCTCCAATATTTGTTCTCTCTCTCTTCGTTTCCACACCTAAATCTCGCTATCATTTTCTTTCTTTCCTTCCTCCCTTCCACGTTCAGATATTCCGGTATCCCTTCTTTCTTAATACTCCTGTAGTTTATATTATATTTTCCTTCTTTCACCTACATCCACCTTTCCTGCTTTTGGATATCCCTAGCCCTTCCAATTATTTATATCCTCTCCTACACTCACTCCTTCCCTGCTTAGCCTCTCCACTTCTTTTTTCGCATACCCATTTCTTTTATAACAATCTTTTCTGGCTTCCTGTCGTATTTTATTACTTCTTCTTTTATTTCCTTCCAGAATTCTTGTAGTATCTTGCACTCCGATCTTCTACTCATTTCCTCCTCGAACTTTATTGCTCTCTTTCCCGCCTCCACCTTTATTTTTCTACTTGCACCACCTCTCTGATGATGTATCCGGGTGTTTCCCTTTCCTAATACCCACTTCCAGTATTTTTCTTGTAATCCCCCTATCTCTTTATACTCTTTCCACTCCCACACTTCCGTTCCGTACAACATCACACTTTTTATTAATTTTTCAAATATTAATTTCCTTTTCCTTAGGTCCATTCAGAACAGTCTTTCTCCTACACTCTATACTTGCCCTGTTAATTTATTTCCTTTCCCGACTCGTACTTTTATATGCTCTCCATCTTTATTGCCGTCTCTCATCGTGTACCCCAAGTAGGTGAATTTTTTACCTGCTGTATCTCATCTTCCCTCCATTTCCACTCCTTTTTCCTTTTCCTCCCCCTTTTCTCAATACCATTACCTTAGTTTTGTTCCCATTTACTTCCAAATCTTTTTTTTCCAAATATCTGTCCATCGTTTTTAGCACCCCCTTCATTTCTTTTCTTCCTTCGCTATTAGCACTGTCATCAGCCTATGCAAGCAACCACACTATCCTGTTCCCCACCATAACGCCTCCTTCTTGTTGCCCCCTTAATGTCTCCTGTAGGTCTCCTGTGTATACCTCGAACAGACTTTGGCTTAGTGGGTATCCTTGCATTAATCCCTTCCTTGTTACAAGTCCTTCAATTGATTTCCCATTCACCCACAACCTATTCGTCGTTTCTTCGTATACTTCTTCCATCGTTTCTATTAGTCTTTCGTTTATCTTCTTTTTCTTCAAGTATTCCCACAGCTTTTGTCTGTTTACCCTATCATATGCAGCTACTAGGTCAACAAATACCGCTACCATTTTTCCCCTTTTCTTTTCTAATTCCTTATTTACCATGTGTTTCAGTATGTATACATTATCTACTGTACTTCTTTCTTTCCTAAATCCTGCCTGTCCATCTGGTATCAAATTCTTTTCTTCTGTTTTCTTCTTCAACTTTCTTCCAGTACAGTCGCGTATATTTTGTACACTGGGCATATATATCTTTCTCTCCACCTCCCCGGGATTCTTCCCCTATCCATATTTTATTTACTATTTTCATCATCCTGTTTGCTACCTTTTCTCCTCCATATATCCACTTCTCACCTTGTATCTCGTCTTCTCCTGCTGATTTATCTTTTTTCACCTTCTGTATTGCCTCTAGTACTTCCTCTTCTTTTATTTCCTTCTCTTTCTTCATGTGTTTCATATGTCTTCTTACTTTGTCTTCCTTCTCCTTCCTGTATATTCTCCCCCGCCAGTACGTTCCAGAAATATACCTCCCATTCGTTTATTTGTATTCCCATTTGTGCCCATCTTCTCCTCGTTGCTTTCTTTAGATATTTCCATACGTCAACTTTTTATATTCCTAATGTCTTCTTCATTTTTCTTTTTGTTTTTTTCCCGTTTGCTCCCGCATATTTGCTTGTATTTCTGTACTGCTTCTTTATAATCCTCTTTTTCTACTTTCCCTGTCTTCCACTGTCTTAGTCTTCTTCTTGCTTTCTTCTTGGCCTTCTTGCATTCTCTGTCCTACCATTGCTTCCAACCCGTTTTCTCCTTCTTCCCTCTTCTAAACTTGACTTTCCCCGTTAATTCCTCCATTCTCTCTCTCACTTCTTCCACATTTTTTTGTACTCATTTCTCTTCCCATCTTGTCTTTTCTATTTTCTCTTTGTACCCTTTATCCTTCTTCTGCCCTTACCTTTTGGCTGAGAAATCCTCTACTTTTCTCATCTCCTCTCCTTCTCTCCCTTCCATTATCATTTCCAAGGGCTGATGATCCGATTCGATCCTCTCCCCCACCCTAAATGTCTTCACCTTTTCCCCCACCTCTGCATTCGTTATTATATAGTTTATTATTGATTCTCCCCTTGCTCCTATGTTCATTATTTTCCACCCCCTTTCGTTGCGCACTTCTAGCAGCTATTTTACTTCCATATTTAACACTTTATCTTTTGTCTATCTTTTTCCCGTCCCTCTCTTCTCTCGTATTCCTCCTTCTTTCCACATTCTCGCGTTAAAATCCCCTCTTCCCTTCCCCCCTCTCTTGTATCAACTCCTCTAAGTGTTCCCTTGTCTTTTTCATCTTTCTACTGTATACCGTCACTATTTTTATTTTTTCTTTTCCCCACTTTATATTCCTGTCTACCATACCTCTTCTTTGTTGCACTTTCACTTCTTCTTCTTTTGTTTCCAACGATTTTCTTTTTATTCCCACTAGTATCCCCCCTTCCCTCTTCCTTTCCTGTTGTTCCTTTCCGCGTACTGCACCACCCATGATAATTCACTTGGCATTTCCTTTTCCCACCACTCCCGATCTTTTTCTTTTATTCATGTCTCTTGCATGATGCACCACGTCCTGCTCCTTAACAAGCTGCCAGAAATTTTGATCTTTATTTTTTAATCCCGCCACGTTCCAGAACATTATCTTTAGTTCGTTCCTCCATTCTTGTATTCTTTCCCTACTTTCTCTTTGTTCCCTTTGTTGTTCTTTTCCTTTTCTATTACTCATTTTTCCGTTACACTGCCGTTTCGTCGTCCTCCTATCCCCCTTCTCGCCCCCCCCACTTCTTTTAATTTTTTCGCCTTTGTATGTTCCTTCGCTCCCTCTCTCTATGCTTAACTCCTTCGTTCTCTCGTTTCATACGTATCTTTCTTGTTAGGTCGTGGTCTATGTAAATTCTTGTATTCCTTAGTTTTCTCTTCTCTGTCATAATCTTCTGTTTCTCCTCCGAACACTCCGTTTCTGCCACCACCATCTCATTCTCCCTTTCCCTGTTTATCACCATCACTTTCCTAAATTCGACTTTTACATTAAGTTTCTCTTCCACCATCGCTGGCAACTCTTTATGTGGTTCCTTGCTTCCCCAGCCCTTTATTACGATATTATTCTTCCTTTTCCTTCTCCCGTCCTCATCTGCTTTTTTTTCTAATGTTTCTATTCTTTCTAGCAATTCTTGTTTTTACCCCTTCAATTCATTTTCTCTTTCTTCCATTTGTTCTTTCATTTTTTTGATGTCTTTCCTTATTCCCTTCATATTTTCTTCCATCGGCTTCCTCATTTCAGAAATTCCTTTATTTTCCCCATTTCTTTCTCTTCCTCCCTTTTTTCGCTTTGCCCTATTGCGCTGTTACGACCTTTTTCCTCCCCTGACTTTTTTATGCCTAGTGATCTTAATACCTTCTTCCCTTTTCCAAATACACTTTGCCTTTCCGCCTCCTCTTCTTCCCTTTCCCTTTTATTCGTTCCCTCCTTCTCTTAACTTTTTCTTCCCACGTTTATTTGGTTCCCACTGCACGATTTTAATTTAATATTACATCTAATTAATAATTTTGACTATTAGACCACGTCTACTCTCTACAAAGCGGTATAGTCAATTCCATCATTTTTCTTAATAGCAAAAGCAATACTTAACTTGAACGAAAAATACCGCGTTAAATTCCCATGTATGGACAATACAAAAATTGCACTTAGGTAACAAAGAAAAATTAATTGTTTATTAATATCAACAAGATAAATGCAATTAAAAGGAATAAAAGTATACATTATACATACAATTCCAATTAAACTTATTTACTCTTTAAAAGTGTTCAAAATATTTTGCGTTACATAAAATACATTTATTTATTCGGCGGTGTATGCCTTTGGAACCACAGTGCTTGATATGTTCTGAATAGCCTGAGGGATACTGCCAATCATATCCTCTCGCGTGATAGGACGAGTTTTGTAGACTAAATCCTTTTGTCCACCCCATAAATAAAAATCTAAGACTGTAAGATCGGGGGATCTGTCTGGCCATGGATATAGGCTTCCTCGTCCATTCACTTATTCGGGGTAAGTGATATCTAAAAAATTTGTCGCGGAAAAAATGCGCGGGGCATCCGCCATGTTGGTACCACATTATTTTTCTAATATTTAACGGAACGTTAAAACCATTAAAAGTATGCGGACCAATAATTTTATTTCCCAATACATATACCATACCAAACATTTACACTCTACTGGTTTTGGTGGTCCACTTCTCTTAGCCAATGAGGATTATTTTCTGACCAATAAAGCGTATTGTGCAGATTTAAGTTAAAATCACTTAAAATTTTATGGACTGTCGTGTCACTGACCCCTAAATCATTCGATATTGTTCTTACACTTAAATGTGGATTCGCTCTACATACGCAAGGACACCTATAATTGAACCTTCACTTCGGACTGGTCGTTGTCTTCTTTTTAGGGGGGTTGAGATGAACATTTCCAGTTCGTCTAAGATGACTTGCCAAACGCTTAAACACTTTCTTGCTATAATGTAGCCTTTCAGGGTATTTTGTCGCATATTGCCTAGCAGCAATGCAGGCGTTTTCAAAACATTGAAAATAAACGGCGAGCAGATCGTATACCTCCGCGGTAGAATATGGCATTTTTAAAAACAACTCAAGAACAAAAAAAGACAATAAACAAGCTTCAAAAGAATTTTAAACGAAAAATGTAGATTTCAACTATCAACAACAATAATTAAATACATCTGTCATAGAGAATTCATTGTTTTAAATGAAAACGTTGCACTGCCGCCGTTGGTTTTCTTTATTTCTTTATATAAAAGTCGGTTAAATTTAAAGTAAAGATTTTATTAATTTTTATATTCTTTTATACAGAAACCAGATGTTTTTATTACTTATGAGAAATTTAAAACAATATATGGGTAGTAATAAATAAATGATTAAAATTAGTTATAATATATTCATTTTTCTATAAATTACTTCTACATCCAACGGATAAGTACTGTACCGCTAAAAAAATTTTAAAAATTTTTATTTGCTCAATCGAACAAAAATAAAGTTTGAGTAAAAAAAATCTTGCCTGTGTGTGTGTGTGTGTGTGTGTGTGTGTGTGTGTTTTTATGTCGTTTGCGTGCAGCATGTGCTGTCTTTCAGTTGTTGTGTGTAGTGTGTGTGTGCGTGCTCCATAACTTTCGAAGGACTTAACATATCAACTTGAAATTTGGCACACATATAGATGTCAGCTACCTAAAGCGACTGGTCGTTTTTGGGGTCAGTGGGGTATGACAAAAGGAGTAAACTTGGGGGGTAAGTACCTTTTGCAAATTTTATTTTAGATTTTTTCTTAATTGTGAGTATTTTTGCTGCTGCAAACGCCACAGAACAGCTCAAGGATAATTATTACTTTGTAAATTAAAATTGCTCCAGGAAACGTAGCTTGCAGAATTAAAGCATTAGCGCAGAAAGTCGGTATTCATATTGATAAATTTCATTTTTGAATCGTATCAATGACAGTAATTGCAAAAGCTTGCATCTTGATAGTTAATCCTGGTTGTACCTTGCACTCCTGCTATTTACTTTTATATAGATATATACACGCCGTTTATTTCTTTTGTTAACATTTAATGAAATTTGTAATAAACAAATAACAAAAATTGATACCTACCATATTTTTCAAATATTTTTAGCATAACCTCAGTTATCGTTAAAATTAGCAACAACAACAAATGTGCACAATTATACATGTATGTAGCACTAAAAAATTCTGTAAAATATATTTTTGGATATTATGGCGCCGGAACGTCCGTGCGCCGAATGGGCTTGCGCCGAATCGTCCTCGCGCCGAATCGGCGGCCCCGAATCGGTCGCGCCGAAACGTCCCATTCCGCACTGGTATCAACTCATGTAGGGATTTTAATGTTTAATTAGCCGACACACGCCACACGGTGTATACACAGACCAGTTTCTAAATAAGATTAAAAATCAGAACACATTAGGATACATAATTAACCAATAGAAGTGCCTGGAAATCACAACCACCCCTGCCAAAATCGGTTGGTCACCTTAAATTAACTAAAATCACATTTTGGTGTTGACACTGTAATAAAATTGATTAGTATCTGGCACCAACTATCTGTCATGCATCCAGAACGCATCCGATTGATCGCGTGGCCGTGTACCTAAGATAAAACTTTGAGTCTAATTCACTAAAAAAAATATGGATTGTGTGTTTTAGCCGAAATTACAATTTGAGGTCTGTAGATCAATAAATTGTAATACAATTGTTCAATGTCTTGCGCAAACTATCTCCCCGTACGCCCGAAAAACGGGAAATGTGTATCAAAGTTCTTTTAGCTTTAGTTACAGCTTGGAGTGTGGAAATTTATAAGATGAAATAAAATAGATAAATATCGACTACGTGAGCGTATAAAGTTTTGAAGAAATCGTAGAACACGTAAACTAAAATCACAATTTGCGGTATGGAGGTAATATAATTTATGGATATCTGGTGCTAACTCGCTATACATACGGCCAGAATACTTCCGATGTACCGAGTGATAGTTTATCAGAGTGGTTTTCAATCTAGTGTACTAAAGAACTACCTCTCCAGAAGTCAAAAAAGCGTCGAATGTACCGCGCTCTCGTACAAGGTTTTCAATCAAGTTTACCAAAAGACTAATATAATGTAACATTTTTTGACCTTAATTACTATTTCATAAATTCATATCCCGACCAACCACATCTCCAGAAATCATACGATGCACCACGCCCTCTTAAACGCTTTTAGTTCAGTTTACTAACGATCGAGAAGTATCTAAGCTTTAATTCCAATTTAGAGTATCGAGATACATAAAATGAAACAAAATCGATATCGAGCGCTAAGCACCCATCCATACGCTCAGAACACATTTGTTGCATAACTTGGTCAATATTGGTCGCCAACTACCTCCCGATACTCTCAGAAAACCTCAAAGCACCACGTCTTCTTACAAGGTTTTAAATCTAGTTTACTAAACTACTAATATTATGTAGCGTTTTTTGGTATTTAGCGTATTTCAGGTATGTAGTTAAATAGTATATCATAAAATTGGTTAATATCCGGTACCAACTACTTTGCCATATGCGCAGAAAACATTCGATGCATCTTATCGTCGTATAAGGCTTTGAATCTAGTTTCCTAAGGGTCGTGAAATTGTTTAGCTAAACTTGCAATTTATGACATGTAGATTAATAAAATTTAATGGAATTCATTCCTGTCTAGTGTTTTTTAGAACATTTGGCTATAATTATAATAGGGTCTATAGAAATTCTGCCTGTTCATACGTTCAGAACATCTGCGATGTATCGCGAGGTCATACACCACAGATTTAAAAAGTCACATGGTTTTAGTTTAGTTCATTGCCTAACAATTTGTTTTTTTATTTTGTTGCAATTTAAAGTACGGAGATTCATGAAATAAGATAGAATTGGTTACCATACGTCCAGAAAACCCTCGATGCACCGCGTCCTCTTAGAGGGCTTTCAAGTTTACTAAAAGACTAATATTACGTAACATATTTTTAGCCTTATTAATGTTTTTATAGTGTGTGAGGCATCTATAGTAACATTCCAAATTACTTTTTGAATAGTGTTCGCGATTTTCAAGAGTTGAAAGGCATGGGAAAAAATGTAAAAAAACTTTCGGTGTTCTGCCAGAAACGGTTGGGTTCGAAGTAATCTTTTAATGATAAGTATGACTTGAATAAACATACATAACATCATTAACTCCCGAAATAATTAGAAAATGGGTAAATGCGTGCATTACGCTCGAAACTTGATGATCTGTTAAATAGCTAGATTTCATTTATACTAGTTGCAAACCAAAATATATTTCCCAACAAACCTAAATATACAGGGTGTCCAGAAACTCTACGGACAAACTTTTCGTAGTGATTCTAGACCCAAAAATAAGAAAAAAAGTTCATATAAACCCAAGTCCGGAAACGCTTCGTTTAGGACCTATAGGGTGACAAAAAATTTTATTTTCCTCGGTTTTATGTTAATTTGAAATTTGGGACGCTGTATCAACAAGACTAACAACAAATGTCATAAATACATTTGTGTATCTAAGCAACAACTTCTCATTTTGTTTTAGTCAAAGCCTGCTAAAATGGCAAGAGATTCAATAGCTGGTTAAATAAATTAAACTGTTCATCAACCAGTATCTCGAAAACAGTTGATCTGAGAGTCGTCGACCAAGTATACCTTTTTTGCTTAGAACTGAAAAGGGAACAAACTAATTCAAACGGAACGTCAATATACCGGCTGCTAAAAAAGTTAAGGCCAATTAACTTTTAGCATACCACTGTAGATGCCTGCGATACCTTCAGAAATAATGTGGGAATATGTTCAGGGATTCGCCGCTCATTATCAAAACGAGTGAGATTATGTATCGAAACAAATGGTCACCATGTGGAACACCTTTTGTAACATTTATTTTTTTAGTTGTATTATTTATTTCTTCATTTTCGTTCTTAAATTAAAATAAAAATACAAACATACGTTAGTTTGATTTTTAATTCCAATTAGCTAAGGATTATAGGGAATTAAATTGAACTGTTCATCAACCAATATCTCGAAAACGGTTGATCTGAGAGGCATAGATCAAGTATACCTTTTTTTGCTTAGAACTGAAAAGGGAACAAACTAATTTAAACGGAACGTCAATATACCGAGTGGTAAAAAAGTTAAGGCCAATTAACTTTTAGCATACCACTGTAGATGGCGCCCTCTGCAGGCAGCATCAAAATTAATAAAATATTTAAGTTTCTCGACCACAAAAACCCCCGTGCTCCAAATTTCAGGACCATATTCAAACTTGTTCGCAAAATATCGCCATAAAACCGAGAAAAAGAAAATTTTTTCACACCCTGTAGGTCCTAAACGAAGCATTTCGTCTAGAATCACTACGCAAAGTTTGTCCGTAGAGTTTCTGGACACCCCGTATATACAATATTAAAATATCAATACATACATCGATGTAAATTTTGTCTTTATGTATGTAGTTCTACATACATAAAGACAAAATTTACATCGATTGGGGCTTGAACCTTGATGGCGCAGTTGGTTAGCGCGGTACTCTAGCAAAGTACAGGTCGTAGGTTCAAATCCTCTCGAGGTAAACTTTTTATTTATGTATTTAATAAAATTACGATAAAAATAGTTTCAGCCTCATTCACACACTTCTTTTTAATTAGAATTTATTTATTTAGATTAATTAAATGTAATTAATTTGATCAATATACGGTGCTGGTACTCTTCGACATGCCCAGAACACCTCGTGCATACCGTATCTCCGTATAAGTTTTCAAGCTAGTGTACTAAGAATCAAGATATAGATTCATAATATGTAACAAAATTTGGTGATACCTTGTGCCATCTACGTCTCATTACGCATAGATCCTCCAATTCCAACTACCTATTCAATTTAATTTGGTCTGTTTGAAATTTGCAGTATAAAATAATAAAACTTACCGATATCGATAACCTCCCCACAAGTCCGGAACTCCTTCGTTGCACGTTATAAGTTTACAAAAAAACAAGAAATGTCTTAATTTTATATTCTTTAAATATGAGGCAATAACTTCCCCCTCAGGACCCTAACTCCGCTCTTCCAGATCCTATCCTATTCGCACGCATCATTATGGCTGAAGAAGCTTGAAGGGGAAATGAAACCCGTTGATTTTTCTTACAACTAGTCCGGAACTCCTCCGTTGCACGTTATAAGTTTACTAAAAACGCCAATATTCTAGTAAAAGGGCATTTGAAATTTTTATTATGGAAATACAACTTTCATCTCATTTTTACCGAGTTGGCTGTAGTTTGCCCTGAAAATAATTATTTTTTATAGCTCAAATGTACAAAAATTTTAGTTTTTTATTAGTATGTAGCTACTAAACAGATCAGAAATGAAATAAAACTGAATTAAAACTATTGACAAATGTTATTCAAAACGACTCCACATAATATGTAACCGATTGTCGTTTAAGCGACTTACATTTCTCATTTGAACGTTTAGACTTCAATATACGCCTATTATCCTAAAATTCGTGCCATTCTTTGTTGTTAGGTCCGTCTTATATCATTTAATTTTCAGAAAATCACACTGACAGAAGACAATTTTGGTCAAATCCACTATTTACCCTTCCTTCAAAAAATGGGACTCAAGTACATTATCATCTAGAATACCACCCCAGACATTTAACGACCACTTTCTTTGACTTTTTGTAACTACGAACTCCGGATTCTAGTAATGAAAGTTGTGACTATTTACACACCATTTTTACGAAAAGTGATCACATTTTGTGTTTAGGAATAATTTTTTGCATGTTTCGATAATTAGCATTTTGCTGTGTTGGAATATCTCTTTACTAATGTTCTGATTTTCATTAACACTCAGTAAAACATTTTATTTATTTCTTTTTGTAATAATAATGACTATTCTACAAGACGCTATCTTCTAATAATAAAATCAATACCTAACATTTTGCCTCATCTTGTACCAAATTAAAGAATAAGGATTATAATACAGTAGGGCCCAAAATAAACAGTATTGAGCTCTTATTTATTTAAGAAATACATGTTATTTAGACTTTATTACATATTATAAAAGTGCACCTCCTCATTCAAGACAGGCTTCATAAAGAAGTTCCAAGTTGGTCGTCATGTTATCGAATAAGGGTTGTGCCAGTTCTGCGAAGAACGCTCGAATGGGATACTTTAATTCATCGATGGTGTGTGGTGACCTTTTGAAGACGGTATCCTTACTTCTACCGCAAATTTATGGGTCTGGAGGGGTGAGGTCTGTCGAATGTGAAGGATAAGGGAAGTCAGTAAATCGTGATATGATTTTGTTTTGAAAAGGTCCCTGAAGAAATTGGGGAACTGCGGTCGTAGTATGACAAGTTGCTCTGTCGTTCTGAAATACATGGTCTCGAAATGCTGAATTACGTGCACGACAAAATCGACGTAGATCAGGGATAAAGCGTGTTAAAATTTGTATGCACCGCTTCGATAAAGTACGGACCAATGATTCCGTGTTCCGAAACTGCACACCAGACGCTGCGTATAGGAACTTCTTGAACCCCATCGAGACTGGCAAATCCCAGAAATCGATTTGTGCTTGCCCCGACAAATGAAAATGTGCTTCGTCTGAAAATCAATTTTTTTTTTCAAAAATTCAAGATTTTCATACTGTAACGTGAGAAATCTGGCGCAATATTCCACTCCACTACGATAATCCCAAGGACATAACTGTTGATGTACCTGAATCACATACGAAAATGTACCCGCTCCTTTAAGGATTCTTTGTAAGGAAGTTCTATTTACACCAAGTTGCAACGCAATTTTTCGCTGGCTGAGTTTCAGATTTTCTAAGATCTGTTCAAAAACGAGTTCATGATTATTGTTGATGTTAACTGCCCCGGGACGCCCCGAGTTTCTTTTGTTGGCACAATATACTGCCAGTATTTCTAACCTTTAAAATAACGACATTACTCGGAGAATGTTTATTAAACTGTTGTGTGACAACACCAGAAAAACTGTCTCCTCTGTACTTAACACCATTTTTAACAATTAGGGCCTACTAATTAATTGTTTATGGTTTATTTGACATCTCTATACTAGCTAACGTGAATATGACGGCGCGCACATAGAGACACCGACATTTTAGTTTCAGTACTGTCTGTTTCGGGCATTACTATATAATATTGACACTGCTCAAAATATTATCCTCATTTATATTCTGGGCGTGGATTCTAATACGTAATTCAAGTGTCAAGAATTTGAAATTATTGTAATGGACTACGCACCATTTAAAAAATGCAGGTTCGGCTAATGAAGTATTTACGACACAACCTGTACAATTGAAATTCAATGATACAGGTCTAGCTGGAAGTTGGATCACCGTCTATATTCCTGTTGTAGTTTACAAACCTACTGTATTGGTGGCATTGTGCTCATTCTCACTATATTACCAAATTAAATATACTGTATTCGATACTTGATTACTCTTACTCCACAATTAATGCCGTTTTGTTGAAAAAGTATACAATCGAATTATATCAAAAAATCTAATCCATAAACAAAACCGTCAAAAATTTAATTAAAGCACCGCATTTTTTACCAAATTTAAGAAGTGGTATTACTTTAGGTTAAAAGGAATTTTGTCACGTTTTAGGATTGATTCATTTCAAAAGAGCAAAAAACATTAGATGTTTGTCCATCTGACCGCATACATGATATCCAGTCCAAATTGTTCAATGTGTAGTGTGTTGCTCGGCTAAGGGGAGAACTTTATTACCAGTGCTGGCCCTCATACATACTCATTCCCTGATTTTTTGGTTTTTCCTAGATTTATTTTTGAACAAATGGAATAATTAAGTTAAAAACTCGTTAGGAATAGTAATTTTGTACAAGAAATTATCCACAAACGCTCATACTTCTACATTCTTTTATCTTGAATAATTGAGTTAGATCTGGATCAGAATTAGTACTCTGAAAGTAATTTTATGATGCTCGGACCAGCTCCGATGTAAACCACCTCTCATCTTTTATTCTTTATTTATTTCTGAACAATAGCTCCAACTAAATGTAAATAGGTTCAAGATTGGAATTTTGAAACTAATTATTGGAGTACTCTTTAAACATAAACAGACATTTTTTTACCTTCATTTTCGAACAAGTGGACCAATTGTTGGCCAAAATTTATGTTTCGAGGCAATAAGTCATTTCAATAATTTTGAGATTGTTCCGACCGCTTCTTAAGATGACTTCGATGTAAAATAATATGGTTTATTCTCGTTTATTTCTGAGCAATTGGACCAATTGAAATTATGTAAGGATTAGTATTTTCGGACAAGAAATTATCTCATGAGAGAACCCCTGTCCCCTGTTAAAGGGATCCCTATCAAATCCAACCATATTTCTTTTTCTTTTATTCTTAAACTGATATACAGTTCACTTTCTCTTTCTCTTTCATTAATATTGCACAAGCTTTCAACTAATTTACACACGAAAATAGGCCCACCCGTACGTGTGGCGACGAGGCAACCAATTAAATAAATTTTTTAACAAATTTATTGGAAGAGACTTCTATAGCTTAACTTTTCTCAGGTCTTAAATTGTAGTTCTTCGCCCTGAACTTGTTTCACCAACCAACCCTGGCGATACCAGAACTTTGATATTATCCTTCATCCATGTATTAATTATTCTTGCTCTGTAAATTGGCGCCTTATCATATTGAAATATCCATTGTTCATCGGGAAGCGTAACTTTATATCATAGACAAACCACTACAGATCCAGCGCAGCTATGATGACATAATAGTACTTCTTCTTTCAACGTTAAATCGTGAAAATAGTACTGTAAGGCATGAGGGTAATCTCTTTATCATGGAAGAAAACGATTAATCTGGTCAAATTGTGATTTAACGCTGAAAACCCTAAAGCCTGATACTTTCAACACAGCTTCAAGAACTTTTATGAAACCTAAGATGAAACTTCTACGTAGTGAATGCTTTAGATTGGTTGACTTTGGCAGGTCATATGTAAAAGGCAGTATATTCTGACACATCCGTCCCATGCGTCAATGTCCTTGCTCATACTGGGTTAAAGGTTTCCAAATGATCCTTTATATTACATTCCAAAACACTTTTCGTGGAGATTTCAAATATTCATCTCACTGACCTCGACTGTGGACAACGCCTTATAAATTCAACATCACGGACACTTTTTTAACCATAAACTTTGTATGCATTGATGGATTTATCTTATCTTAATTAGGGTTCAAATTCACATAGAAGATCAAAAGTTAAGACATACCTACCTAAAGGTAAGTATTTTAATTATGAGCGATAATCGTACTAATAGTATTGTTTTCATAAACAACAATTAACATTTGTCGTTTTTACCTCAAAGACATAGTGTTGAATTACAGATTTTCAAAATCTACTCACCCTATTTTGATTTTGCTCCTACTGGGCCAATGTTAAAAGAATTTTTTTGGCTTACATCCTATGGCGATATGGATGTCATTTGAAAGCATATTTCATAGAGGTTCCAAATATGTATTCGATTCACCAAAGTTCATGACTAATTCTACACAAATTGAAGTCAAAGTAACGTAAGCCAAGCTTGACATCCAGGAAACAATGTGACAATTACATAGTGCAGTGAATTTATTACACTTTAGATAATTCGTACATAAACACAAACTTCGAATGTTTTCTTAATCTGTTTAAGTGTAGCACAAGGGTTGGACCCCGTTTGTATCACGTAATGCAACCGCTCCGATTCTTGCGATAATTTTTCATTTCCTTTAAATAAGTGTTACTTACCCACGTGTTTCGTCTTATCGGAAGATTTAGTTTTCTTCTCAAAGAGCTTGAATTTTTCCATTTTCTTCGAAATGAGGTTTTTCCACAGCCCACAATATTAAACACGTACTATTACAACTGGATAACTATCTAAAATAATTCTTGACTTACAAAACAACATAGTGTTTATTTATTGCACGTCTCAAGTAACTAGACCAAAAAATATAGTGCGAACGTTTACTAAATGTCTATTACAATTAGATAAACTTATCTCTTGAAATTTCCAATTGATAATATCAAATAAGTGTGTCAAATTATGATTGATTTTAAGAATTTCCAATTCAGAATGGTTTTATTAATGAAACGGGGCCTAATTATAACTAACAATGCCCACAGTGCTCATTTTGACAATCCCAATCTAGAAATGGACGCCCGTATGACCATATCCCGATATCTTCTATGTTAACATCCACCAACATCTATATTAACTATAACAGCCAGATTAAGTTGAGTCGTAACGCCCAACTAAACTTAAACACGCTATTATGTAAATTCACACGACTTCTGTGAGGGATAATTAATAAATTTGAATTTGGTATAGTGATATTTTAAAAATTAAATAAAACCATTTTGTACCAATTTTGCAACTGTTTTCTAGAAATACTTCGATTTAGACTTATCTGTCCGTTTTCCTAACGAATTTAGTGAATAATTTGTTTTTTTTATTATTATCAGTGCAGTTTCTCCATAGAATTTGACGCATATAGTTTTTGACCATATTTAGACCAAACGATGAACAACGCCGAAAACCATAAAATTTTGACTCTGCTCATCAATTAAGGTTTTTCGCATTTTTGGTCTCAAACGATGACCAATATCGGAAAACAAATATCAAGTTTTGGAAATCGATGCATTGGCTGTTTTCCCAAAGAGTTTGGAGTGAAAATAAATGTTTTGAGGATTTTTAGTCCCAAGCGATTACCAGCATCGTAAAATTATAAATCGAAACGAAAGCATAATTTCTCTTATGATTTATCTATAATGTGAATCAACAAAGCACAATTAGGCAATTTAATTTTATAATCAAAAATTATTATTAATTTTATTAAATACATAAATAAAAAGTTTACCTCGAGTAGGATTCGAACCTACGATCTGTACTTTGCTAGAGTACCGCGCTAACCAACTGCGCCACCAAGGTTCAAGCCCCATTCGATGTAAATTTTGTCTTTATGTATGTAGAACTGATGTAAATTCTAAATATAATGAGATTACAGTCAAATTACTTATATTAATGGAATGTGGGCCTACAATATCGCAAGGATTCATACATACCAAAGCAACTTGACTAATATTAAATTATTATAAGTATTTGTTATGAACGAATAAGTTCAAAGGTAAATATGTATTTAAAAATTATTATTAATTTTATTAAATACATAAATAAAAAGTTTACCTCGAGTAGGATTCTCGAACCTATGTAATTTGACTGTAATCTCATTATATTTAGAATTTGCATCGGTTCTACATACATAAAGACAAAATTTACATCGATTGGGGCTTGAACCTTGGTGGCGTAGTTGGTTAGCGCGGTACTGTAGCAAAGTACAGGTCGTAGGTTCGAATCCTAGTCGAGGTAAACTTTTTATTTATGTATTTAATAAAATTAATAATAATTTTTAATTACATATTTACCTTTGAACTTATTCGTTCATAACAAATACTTATAATAATTTTATAATCTGTTGGGAAATTTTCACATTTCACTAAATCTTAAAGTTTTGCTCCATTACTTTTTACCTAAGCACCGGTTTGGTTTATAATTGTATCTAACTGTAAGTGACCATAATGTGTGGACCACCAGTACACAACATTTTAACGAAATCCGTCAATACATTTCGATGATCTGTATACTCATACTTCCACACTCACCATGGTATTCTCAATAAGCAAAACCTCTCTACTTAATCATTATATCTGGCTGTCATGAACGAATAATTTAACACAATAACAAAAATAGTAATTGGTTTCTATTCTTTTATGTTTTCTGAAAAGTTTTGCTTAAGAAACGTTGCTACTTGTTTTCGATAATGTGACGGTGTTGAAACACGTTTTACTTTTACAACTTGTTACATTGCGTGAAAATCTTAAGAAAAATTGAGTAATACACTTATTTTTTGTTTGCTCGTAATATAGAAATTAATTCAGTACATTGATGAATTTTATTACTGTAAGATGGCTAGTAGAAAAGATTTTTTTTAATTGTTTTAGTACAAACACGTAGATTGTTTAATTTGCTAAATTTAATGACAGTTATTTTTACATCCTATGGCGTTCTGATACCATAAGTTACCATCTGGAGTTCTTGGTATATATCAATTAAGTTGTTTGCGTAAAGTCGATCATATGTAATAGAGACACCCTGGTTTGTATAGCTTGTGTAAATATTGTTGAGAACTTATTTGAGTCAGTTTACAGTCGTTGGTAGTATTATGTTTCGTGCATTTCTGAATTGACAGTAGACTCTTGTTTTTTTACCGTTGAGTTCCCATGTAAAGTGATGAGTTGCTATTTACCGAATCTGAGTACTTTTGAAAAGGGAGCAGAGGATTCCTTCCCTTTTTCGCTCAGTTGGAGTTGAGATTTAGATCTGGAAAGTCGGAGTAGAAAACAATTAACATGTAGTTGCGAATTATTGTGTCGTGATGTCTCCAAACACTGTAGTGTGACTGTCCGGAGTTAAACACATTCTAACTTTATCGATGAAAACGCGACATCACTGATTTATATCCTAAATAACGACCTCAACGAGCTGTAGTCCAAAGTGAAGGGCTCCTACAAGGTTCATCTTCGATATTGAGGTAGCGATTCCACGTTCTTGCGAAATTGCGGTATACCTATACTTCTACACCAAAAAAATTACTGTCCAATCCATCTCTGTTGTTGTACCCAAAATAACAGTAATTACGAAGCCTATTGTGAACATCCAGTGTGCCTTTGGGTTTTAATACCATTTTAACAAAAGAACGTTATTATATAGCATTTTGCAATAATTTCTCATGAAATCTCGAGCGAGGTCATACCAATTCTCTTCTGATTCGCGTAACTCATCTTCGTCACCCTGTTTTAAACTATTTGGGTGTACATAATCTTATGTTTGATACCTAATAGGATTGAGAAACCCAATTACAAATAAATATCGCCAAAAACGAAAATAAGAAGACCATTGGTTCAGAAGTAAGAAAGTGGAAGAAGGGATAGTTATGGGCACTATATCGTTGTAAAGTAACAAATATGTAAGTGTCGCCAGTGCCTTTTTATTGAATTATTTCAATATTAATTGCTTTATGATGATATTCATTAATTCTCCAAGGCCGTCGTCCCTTTAACCATTGTTTTATTAATGGGATTTGAATCGTATTAAATGCTCACGTGTTTGCGAATTTTTGTACGTTTATGCAAGTGTGCTATTATGCGTTCGTGCGATTGTATTTTTGTTATATTTGTGAGTTTATGTGTCCATTTTCATCCAATTTCTTCAATTAAAACATTCAAACGTAAATAAAGTATATAGGCGATATAAAAATAAGCTATTATTTTAATTTGTTTAATTTGTAGTCAATTGTGGCGTATAGATTTTAGTAAATTTCCAATGTAATGTAATATAAATTTAATACCCAGATTCCACAATTTTGAAATGTTTTCCTAAGTTCTCTGGATCCAATCATCTACTTCAAACCCGTTTCAGGAGGCCAATCGTTTACCTATGAACCTACTCATTTATCTTTTGTGCGTTTGTGTTTTTGGTATATTTACGTTTGTGGGCTTGTACTGTTAAGCGCATGAACAGTTGTAAGATTGGGTGTTTGTTTGATAGTGTGTGAATGTGTTTTTGCGCATTTTGAGTATTTGAGGGTTTAAGCGTTTGGGCGTGTAGGCGTTTGTGCACATGCGTTTTATGTATACTTGCGTGCTTTGCGCGTTTGTGCAATTGTGCGTTTGCATTTTTTGTGGGTGGTTGCGTGCGTGCGTGCGTGTGTACGTGCGTTCGTGCTTATGTGTGTGTGTGTGTGTGTGTGTGTGTGTGTGTGTGTGTGTGTGTGTGTGTGTGTGTGCGTGTGTGTGCGTGTGAGTGTGTGTGTATTTCTGTGTATTTATGAGTTTCCGTTTGTTGTACATTTTTATCCGGTTTTTGAGTTAAACACTTAATAAACTACAATACACATAAAATGCACAGGCGATCTAAGAATAGATTGTTATATTTTAAATTAGATTTTGTAATCAATTGTGACGTAAAGGTGTTAGTAAATTTCCATTATGATTAACATAAATTGAAGATTCAGTTTCCATAATCTTGAAATATTTCCTAAATCCTTTGTTTCATTTTCAACATAGTCATATGGTTTTCTTATGACCCTATAAATTTCTATTTTGTGTTTTTCGTGTGTTTGTTCTGTTGGTATGTGTATTTGCGTGTTTGCTTGCGTTTGTAAATTAGTGTGTTAGAGAGTTTGACGTTTTGTGTGTATGACGTGTTTTTGCGTTTGTGGATTTATGCGTTTATGTATTTGTGCGTTTGGGTGTTTCATGCATTTGTGTTTTACGTACATTTGGGTACTCGCTTGCGCGTCTGTGCGTTTAGGCGTTTGTATTTTTTGTGTGTTTGCTTATATTCGTTTCCTTATGTGTATACTATTTTGCGACCACGCGTTTGTGCGTTGGTGCGCTTGTGAGTTTACACCTTTGTGTTTTTGAGCATTTGTGTGTTAGCGAGTTTGTGTGTTTGGTGCTTAAAATGTATAGGCAATGTAAAACTACACTTTTATATTTTAAATTGGGTTTTGTAATCAGTTGCCGCATAAAGATGTTAGTAAGTTATTAACATAAATTCACCGTCCAGATTTCACAATTTTGAAATATTTTCCTAAATTTTGTATCCCTTCATCTACTTCAAATCAGTTTCATTTTCAACACATGAGGGGACCAAACATCTACTCAGAAACCTACACATTTATCTTGTATGTTTTTGTGCGTTTGGGTTTTTTTGTGTATTTTCGTACTTGGACTTGTACAATTGTGCGATTGTTTTTTATGTGTAGCCGTATTTACGTGTTTTTGAGGACTTTATGTGTATGCGTTGATGCGACTGTGTGATTGTGCGTTTATGTTTTTTGTATGTAAGCATACATATATTTGTTTGTCTGTGTATTTTTGTGTATTTGTATGTTTGTGCACTTTTGTGTTTGTGCGTTTGTGCTTTGCGCTTCCGTGTTGCGTGTTTTTTCGTGTTTTCGCGTCTGCCGCGCGTTTGTGTATTTGTTTATGCGTACATCTTTATTCGCTTTTGTGAACTTTTATTCATAAGCGATATACATCTGCGTTTTTATATTTTAAATTAACGTAAAAATGTTAGTAAATTTCTAATTTCATTAATAGTATATTAAAGTATAAGTGGATAAAAAGATCTTTAAAACACCCGCGATTTTTCAAGCATGACGGCGCAGCCGGAATCCTCGAAATAAAATGGAAATGAGAACTAATAATGTAAAATATGTAAATAAAAATTAATATATCTAACAATACTAACTTACTTTCTGTTTTGATTTATAAAATTAAAAGTGTTAAATAATGTTTGAATAAAGGTTTTGAATTTATTAATAATATTTTATTTGACGTTACAAGGTACTCATGTCAGATCAATAATCAAAAAATTGTCATTTAGACTTCACGTTTCTTGCGTTGATGTTGCCATGGTAACTTTAAAAAAACGCGAGTTTTTGAAAGTTCGATTTAAATACGCTAAGGCGTGCTTTAAATAGGTAAAATGTGGCACCAATAATAAAAAATAAATTTAACATCCAATTTTCGCAGTCTTGAAATATTTACATAAATTCAACTCACTTCGGGATTTTCTGCATAAAATTTAATTCGTCTAATCATGATCCTCAACATTTATCTTTTCTGTATTTTTTTGCGTTTACATTACTGTTTGTGTATTTCTGTTATATATATATATATATATATATATATATATATATATATATATATATATGCAAAATTACGCGTTTGTGCCGTTGCGTGTTTGCATGTTTGTGAGTTTGCGCTCACGCTCTTTTTTGTTTATAAAAAATTTTAAAATTTAAACACGTACAATGTATAAGCGATATAAAAATACGCTTTTATCCCCATTTTATCCATTATCTACTTAAAACCCGTTTTATCATCAATTCCTTCATAAGGTTAGTTTTCTACTCATGGACTTACATATCTCTTTTGTGTATTTTTGTGCGTTTGTACCTTTATGTTTTTTTGTATAATTACGTTTGGACATTTGTGACTATTTGTATGTTTTGCGCTTGTGCTTTTTTTTCGTCTCATGTGTTTTCGTATTTGTGTGTTCGCATTTGATTATTTTTTCGTGTTTTCACGTTTTCGCGTTTGTGTGTTTGCGTGCAAGTTTGTTTGGGTTTTATTAGGTTTTGTGAGTTTAATTAAAATACACATGCATTATATAGCGATATAAAAATATCGCATTTTTGCGCATTATTGAGCGATTTGTGCGTTTGTACTTTTTGTGTTTGCTATTTGCGTTTGTGCGTTGTGTTTGTGTATTTGTGTGTTTGGGTTCGTGTGATTGTTTCCATGTTTGTGTTTACACTTTCGTCAGTTTCTTTCTTTTATGCTTTTTAACTTAATTTTGGTACAACATATAATGTCGATATAAAACTTCAGTTTTATGTTTTAAATTGGGTTTTGTAATCAATTGTGGCTTAAAAGTAAAACTAAAAAGGTTCTATTGTGATCAACTTAAATTTAGCATGGGTGTAGCTATAACGTTTTCGTTTGAATTGTGATTTGTTAGTTAATTTATAAAAGCTTTAGTTTTAGTACCGTTACGGTTTACTATTATTTAATTTTTAACAAAAAGTGTGTGCATTTATTAAACAGTCCTTATGTAAAAAAATTTTCAGTTTACTATGGAAATAAAATCTAATGGAAGTGTACCATTTTTAGATATATTAATTTCTAAAACCAACCAATCATCTTTTTTTTTCGAGTTTACTGTGAACCGACACCTAAAACTATCATATCATTATCCACGTCAAAGAATTAGTGTAATCAAAACTGTTGTGGATCGAGCTAAACGAATTCGTGATCCAGAATGTTTACAAGATGAATTTTACCATTTAAAAACCATAAGCTGATGGTTATTCCTTTAGGAAATAATAATATAATTAAACCTATTAGGTGTACCCGTAAAGAACAATTTCCTCTTAATGTTGGTAGAGATTTTATTCTTTTCATAACTACTAAAGTGACGGATAAAATTGAAAAAATATTAATTAACCATAGAATTTGAACTATTTTAAACCCACAAACAACATTAAGGGACATTTAAGATCACCAAAAATGCTTCAAATCAGTGTTAGTATGTCTAGGGTTTTTTGCAGTGCCCTTCCTAGACCTTGAAGTAAATACTTTCCCAAATAAATACGTTAAGTTATCACAGCATTGCATTGATTTAACCTATGTAGTAAAATTAGGATAAGATCAAACATACACATTATGTTTTTATTGTATAATAACGATTACAGCCCAGAAAATTATTTCTTTGCTGGAATTGTGATTTAACTAGATATTTCAATGGTATGTTGAGTTTTTAGTTGTGAATACTTTTACCACTTTGAAATTAAAGTTTTTCAGAGCTTTGAGCTTACTTTATGATTTGATTAAATTTGTAATCTTGATAATAATAACCTTTTGTGTGAAAACGTGTTTAAACACTGATTAAAAATAACTATAAAATAAGTAGAATTTAAATAGACCAAACAATATAAGTATAATACTAACAAATTAACATGACATCAACATTTAATGCAATCAATGATTGACAAACTAATTTAATACACTTCATTCAGGCCAAAACATGCCTTAACAAATTCATCCACCGAGTAAAATGCATGGTGTATTAGAAAATTTTTAATTTTTTTAAATACAGAAATCGCTTGACACTTAAAATAATCAGGTAGGCAATTACATAACTTTTTTAATTGATATAAAATATCCTTCTGAGGTTTTGATAACCTACAAAAATTGACTTTAATATTTTCTTTTTGTCTCGTGCCATACCGAGCTGGTAGCGTAGTGATGGCACGACCTGCTTAGCATTCGGGAGGTTATGGGTTCGATTCCTGTTACCTTCTACCTTGTATGAGGTTTTTTCAGGGGTTTTTCCTTATACACATGTAGCGGCATGGTCACTGCGTATATGCACACCATGTGCGGCTACTTAGGCGAATGTTGGGGTAGTATTTCCCCCTCAGAACTCTAACTCCGTTCATTCCGATCCTATCCTGACCACACCCATCGTTAATCCCACCATGCATATATACGTTATGTATGTATGCTGGGAATACATGATTGTGGCTGAAGGAGCTCGGAAAGCTCGAGCAGCCCGCCCTCCACCTTGGAGAAGGAATGAAATACGTGGCCTTTTCATTTTTTTTTCGCGAGTCATATTCATATATTTCCGATTGCCACAACGTTAGAGGTATATTTTTCCTTGCATAACACAACGCTTCCAAAATATGTACACATAGAGACGTAAGAATTTTCAAATTATAAATTCATGGCGATACTCTTCATTAAATTGAATATAAGCTAATACTCTAATGAGGTTGTGTTGTAATTTAAATATTCTGGTCTCCGGACTTTTCGTCCATGGACTAGTTATCCTGGACTGTTCGTCCTTAGCACCGAACGGTTCGTTCAACTAAAAAAAATTTATGGTCATTTCTAAAAAAAATGTTTGAATTAAAAAAAATTCATAAAAATATTTCTATGGGATAAATATGCAATTTCCCTTAGATAAAGTAATACTTCGGCATTGCCATAGCCGGCTACTACTCGCCGGTAGGTTAGGTTAGGTTTGGTTAGGTATATTGCCCTTAGATAAAGTAATACTTCGGCATTGCCATAGTCGGCTACTACTCGTCGGTAGGTTAGGTTAGGTTAGGTGCATTTTAAAATGTATATAAGTACCAGTTCAGTATTTTAATAAAATACTTTTATTAAAAAAATACTTTTCTCTGGATGAACCGTTGACTGGATGAGTCGTTCGCTTCACGAACCATCCGCTGGACGAATAGTCCAGGGACGAACAGTCCTGGACTAGAGATGACACAACCTAAAAGATATATTTCATTTCTAACTAAGTTGGTTTCACCTTTTTTCAATGCCAGGGGCTACTGTTTTTTCTGTATTTAGTTTCAACTTATTACTTTTGCACCAACTAGATACAAATTCAATTCCTTCCAGAGCTTTAGAAATAGCGATTTTGTAATTTGAACTAGTTGAAATTATAGTGGCATCATCCGCTGGCAGTGACCCTGTCATGTCATTAACTTATACTAAAAATAACAAAGCACCCAAGATAGACCCTTGTGGAATACCATTTTTAATGTGTAAGTTCTCAGACAATACGTTATGGAAGAGAACGCACTGCTAACTATCACATAAAAAAGATGATATTAAAGCAGCACTTAGAACGCTGAATTTGTTTTTTGATTGTGACATTTTCCGTAGTTGGCTTTTTCATATACGATTCCTAACTATTACAGCAGGGTTTCATTTTCATTCTACTGGAGTAATTTTTGGAGCAGAATTTAAGAATTACTTTAATTAAACAGAAAGACACGATAGAATAGACAGTAGATTCATAGAACTTATTCAACTCATATTTGACCAAAATTTATTTAATCGTTTTGTTGTGTATTTTAATTTAACGCATAATCAATTAAAAATTATGGTTGAGTGAATAGCGGGAGCTGGATAAATGTAAATCTCCTTATTAACTTACTTTCTCAAAATTTAATTTTACTTGTTTGTGTACTTTACTACCATAAGTATATGCATCTTTTGACATGAGATCGTGTAAATCGATTATTAACTCATGTTCTAAATAGAGGTCATATCCATTTTAATTGTATACTTTTTACATGTGTTGCAGGATATAAAATCAACCATAAGGCAATGTCATAAACTGTAACTTTTTATGATGCTACCTTCCAGATTCAGGCATATCCAATTTGTCGCCCGCGTCTCCTGTTGTATCTGAATTATCTATGACATTCGTTACTAAAATAAACTCATTCTAATATGAACAGCGTTAATAATTAATTGAATTGTTAAATGAAATTGGACTAATTAAAATTACTGGTTAGCTTCTGTCATGTTTTCAGTCCCAGTAGGCAATTTAGGAAGTGTTGTAAAGGTTACACGTTGCAATAACTAATGAAAAGTGTTGCCAAAAAAAGTAACAAAATAGTTTCAATATCCTCAAGCATTCTGACAATATAGCAAAAGAAGTAATTAAATGATCAGGTTTTTATATCTTGTACAGGAAATTATTCACGATTGGCTTGCGAAATACAATTTGTACGTTCAATGGGTTACTACCTCATCCAAATATATATCCCGTCCGGCCTGATTGTCATCATCTCCTGGGTGAGCTTTTGGCTAAACCGCAATGCCACTCCCGCTAGAGTGGCATTAGGTGTTACCACTGTGCTCACAATGACCACGCTGATGTCATCCACGAATGCAGCATTACCTAAAATTTCGTATGTAAAATCAATCGATGTATACCTCGGTACATGTTTCGTAATGGTATTCGCCAGCCTTTTAGGTAAATAGCTAACTTTTGTATGTACTATACATACACGTGATTTTTTTCAGAATACGCAACTGTAGGCTATATGGCCAAACGCATACAAATGCGTAAAAATCGTTTTCTCGCTATTCAAAAAATTGCTGAACAAAAGAAGATCAACGTCGACGGCGGACCGGAAGGGGATCACGTACCCAAACAAACAGTAAGTTTACATTTATTTTGTGTGTTTGTGTATTAGAATATCGTTGGTTTCAGGCGGTCAGATTTAAACACAGTAAAGGAGGCACTTTAGAGAGTACGGTAAATGGGGGTCGGGGTGGCGGTGGAGGTGGAGGTGACGAGGAGCAAGGGGGACCTATTCCCCAGCACATTATTCATCCGGGAAAAGACATCAACAAGCTTTACGGTATTACGCCTTCAGATATCGATAAATACTCCAGAATCGTGTTTCCGGTGTGCTTCGTGTGTTTCAATCTCATGTACTGGATTATTTACTTACACATCTCAGATGTGGTCGCGGATGACCTAGTGTTGTTGGAAGAGGACAAGTAAATAAATTTTTGAAAAGAACTCATAAACATTCGTGAATTTTTAATAAAGTGAGACTCAAGCGGATGAATTCTAATAGTACTTAAAACCAACGACCCTTCTTAGTAAACAATTAGACAGTTCACTACGAAAATATTTTATATAGAAGACATTTCTCCCGTTGCAGTTTATATAGTTATTAAATACCTACAGCGCAGAATTGCGGTTTTGTTATTTTTATTCGCAAAGTTTAATCATATATTTTATACCGATGATTTATTCTAGCTTAGCTTAACTTACCTATAAGTTCCCTTTTTGTACTTCCGGCACCGACCATGGCCGCACATAGGTAGTACTAAGCACCGTTCGCAATACCCTGCAACCCAAAAACAAAATAACAATGCTCCTGCAGGGATTGCCACCAAAACACTATAAAGCCGTTGATTCGGTGAAACGAAATTCTAAATTGTAATATAATTATTATAGTTAGAATATGCAAATAGACATTACGAAAATAGCAACACTGATTGTAAATATAAATTAGATACCGTATAAGCATAAGTGATAACTATGGTAGTAGCAAATAACATCGTTAAAACGAGTACGAAATATTAACCTGATAAAAAACGATGCATTGAGTTTTCAAAATAAAACGAAGGAGCGCTCTCATGTAAATAATAACGTTAACACATTCCATACTGTTTTCCCGACTTCAGCACAATGCACAAAAGTCAACAATTTGAACGTACGAAGCAACATAATAATTTCCTTCTTATTAAAATTGAAATAAATCGCACTTAACGGACGTGACCATAAACTGACGGTTACACAAATAAGCAGTATGTCAATGCAACAAATTTATAAAACATTTATATTGTTTGTTAATTTCTTTAAACGTACAAATTCAGGTTGCTGTCAGTAACGGCGGGTCCGTACAGGCGAAAAGTGTAAAGACTTTTCAGGAATTCTTTGCACTTTTCGCGAGCGACTATTGCTCACATCTGAATATTCTAAAATAATAAAAATATTCTATGTATTATATTATCACATTACAGTTATTTACATGATTACGTATAACGTAGAATTATTAATATTGTTTGACGTTTTTATTTAAATGAAATAAAAAAATTACAAATTTCGTGTTTTTATTTACTTTTACTGACATCCAAAAATTTGTCAAAAACAGAAATTAAAATTTTGAGGACAAAACTGGGTACTTCATTTTCTTTTTGGTGTCATAGGAGAGAGAAAACTGTTTTTCTCACTATTCACAATCTAATTATTGTTGATAACCAAACCTGAAAATAATGAACAATAAGTGTTATGTTACTGAAATAATTTATGTACTGAGAAAAAATGTGAACGATTAATAAAAATGACGTGAGGTGGGTGTTTACTATTGATTTACCGTCCACTCTTGTTTAATGAATAATGACTGACAAATTAAAACTGTAATGATGTATGCAGACTGAGTACTTGCTCGATTTTTTACAGCAGTCGATATTCCGCATTAATATTCATACTTACTAAAGAAAAAAAATGTTTTGTGCCCCTATATTTTTTTAATAATGTGCTCTACTTTAAAAACCTTTCTTGCTGATTTAAGAATTATATGAATTTTTTTGCTAATAAATTTTAGTGTTTTGGAGTAATGTTAGGTAGCTCGTTACGTATTAAGAAATTATCCCATTAATAGATACTAGAAGAAATATCATCATAATATTACCTTAACCTACGTTATCTACACAAAATCAGTGGATACAAAGACAATTGACTTGTAGTGGCCAAACATTTAAAGAATACCACCAGTTCTCATTAATTCTTTGAGAGTTTCGTTCAAACTCAAAGTTTACAATTTTTATTAAATAAAGTTCGTTAAACGCTATTTTACACGCAAAAAAAATGGTGATGCTGATTAAAGTATGGCTATGAACCTTATTTATGGTTTTGATGCAAAATGTTTATATTTAGATGCCACTTTATGAAATCACACTTTTGTAAATTTAATTAATAAATAAATTTGTTGTATTCAAATATTATTACATGTTTTTTAATATCATTTCCTTATCCTCACTGTTGACGATTCCAATTAAAATAAAAACATTTAAATGAGGAAGTAATTCACAATTGCTCGGTTTGGCATAAGTACAGCGATAGAGTAAAGTAAACTGGGTAAACTTGTATTTATCATATTATATGGCTAGTAAAATTTAGTCTTGACTATACAGAGTGTTTCTAGAAAGCAGAGCAAGACAAAGTTATTGTTTTTTAATGTAACACCGTGTATATCATTCGATTTTTGGATTCTACGTGCAATTATAAAACTTTATAGGTAAAATTTACAGTTTTTTTAAATAATTCGAACTTTATCCAAAAAACCGCATTTACAGGTGTATAACTTTATTAGTATGTACCATCTTGTGTTTTACAAAGCTTAAATCCTATGTTCTGACGAAGACATATTAGAAATAAATGATACAGGGTGTTCACAATATATGTTCAAACATGCGAAACTTGAAATTAATAAGGATTTTTGATTTTTTATACTGTTCAATATTTTAATGGTTTTTCTTGTGATTATTCGCAGTAGCCATGAAATTTGAAAACAAGAAAGACAACAAGTTGCATTAAATACTAAGCACTAACATACATATACATATACCTGTAAATTAAAAAATATATTACATTATCATAAGGACTTGTAAAATAAACGAACATTCTCAAGTCATTGGATAATTCAACAGTTACTAATCAGTTCTTCTTAAAAGATGTTCGAAAAGGGGTCACTCCTGCTGAATCCATACACTTCAACGTTTTATGATGTTTTACCTCACGTTTCCCAGCATCTCCAGTGTTATCGTTCTACAAGCATCTCGTATCCTATCTCCCATATCTTCTTTTGTGGTGGGAGATGTGATATATACACGTTCTTTGATATATCCCCATAAGTAGAAATCTAACGGTGCAAGATCGCACGACCTTTGGGACCACTGGACAAAACCTCCATTTTTGAGAATAATTAGCATGTAAAAGTTCACGTACCTCTGGGTGGTAATACGAAGGTGCACCGCGAGTTGCGGCCACATATTCTGTCGTTGGTCATTACTAAGGATATGAAGGAGGTTAGGCAAACCATCTTGGAGGAATTGAAAGTAGGTACGACCAGTCGGAAGAGTGTTAAAAAAATACGGTCCAACAATTCTATTGTGGAGAATACCACACCAAACATTGATGGGCCAAAGGTTTCGGTTTTGCATTTGTCGGATTCAAAATGGATTGTCTAATGCGTAATAGTGCATATTATGACGATTTACAGCACCATTTCTTCTAAACTTAGCCTTATCCGAAAACATAATATAAAATTAAAAGTTTGGATTAATCTCAGGTTGGGCACTAATTCCCTGACATAAGTTTACCTGTCTTTCGAAGGCATCATTGCGTAATTCCTGGTGTAATTCAATATGATAAAGATAATACTTATATTTTATAGTTGCCCGATTGACAGTTGATTGTGGTGTTTCACATAATATTGCTATTTTACAACTACTGACATTCGGATTTTCTTCAATGTGAAGCATAATCTCAAATTATCTTTCTTGGTTACTAGTATTTCTCCGTACCACTTTACGTTTTACATAATTCACACTGCGCGTAGAATCGAATCTCTCATCAAATTTGCAAAAGATTGGATTGTCGTTGAGCAGAATACTTCATGGTGTATCACCTTTGAGCAAGAAGACAATTTTTTTAGCCTCTCCTAACACAAACCATATTAATTAATTGACATTTAGAGTAATCCATTATTTTACTATTGCACACACAAAACTTTCACAATCTTGCAACAACAGTTTGACAAGTCAAATATTTGTCATGTGGAAAATTGTTTTCATGGCTACTGCAAATAATCCTAAGAGAAACCATTGAAATATAGAACAATATAGAAAAATCAAAATAACTCAGAAACAGTGAGAGATAGGTCTAAGACATACTTATCAAGAATTACGTGGTTTTTAATTATCTTTAACACAACGTAAAACTATACAGGGTGTTCTATTTCAGAAAAGTGATTTTTTTTCTAATTTCAAGTTTCGCAGGTTTGGACATACATTTTGAACACTCTGTAGTATTTATCTCTAATATCTCTTCTTCAGAAGCTTGGTATTTCCTTAAACATAAAAGTTTTCCTAACAATACACAAGATAGTACATAATAAAGTTATTCCTGTAAATGCCATTTTTTGGATAAAATTCCAATTATTTCAAAAACCGTAAATATTACATGCATGAAACCTACAACAATAAAGTTTTATAATTGCACGCAGCATCCAAAGATTGAATTATACACAGGGTGTTCCATTACAAAAATACTAAATTAGTTTTGCCTTGCTTTTTTGGAACACTCTGTATAGTTAAGAAAAATTTTAAAATACGCACATTTACTAGCCATATAATATGATAACACATTTTATTAGCAAAGTTTACCCATAAAGGACTAGTTTACTATTGCGTTGACTACCCTGTTACATACACTTCCTTACATGCTTCAAATATATTTGGGTTAATTCAATCTTTTTAGTGAAACAAAATATCTGATGTGGAACAACACTACCTTCTAACCTACAAAATGGAAATTGAAAAAGTGAAATAATTTTAGGATAAATATGGAAGCTCTGTTTTAATAGGCACGTTCACAACGGAAATAGGCAACAAACAAAAACAATAACCTATCTCAGGTGGACATTTAAAACGTCGTGTCAGATAGAGCTTAATAGACATGTAGACGCTAACTTAAAAAAGTTCTAAAACATAATTAGGAACATAATTAGTAATAAGGAACATAAAACAATCTGGAACATAATTAGTCGATATGTTTAAGGTCTATATCTAGGTATTTTTATATAAAATATGCAGCTGTTTTAAAAATATTTGATAAAAACCAAAACCTTCCCACAATAAACCCACCTCTTCACCATTGGATTTATAGCAAATCAGCTCCAGAAGAAATGAAATGAGGCTTAAATACAGAATTTCAGGTACGTACGTGTTATGGTTCTGAACTTATCGTGGATACTAGCATACACCACAATACATACGCATGCATACGCACGCACGCACACCACACGCACGTACGCGAGCACGGGCTCACGCAAACGCACACGCACGCCCGCCCACACGCACATTCCCACGCACGCACCCACACATCCACACTCCCACGCACACACGCAAACACTCACACACGCACACACACGCACACACGCACGCATGCCCGCCCGCCCGCACGCACCCACCCACACACACATGTGTGATATATATATATATATATATATATATATATATATAGGTTAGAAGGTAGAAACGCTAATTACATTAACCTTTATGGACTTTGTACTGTTAACTAGTCTTTTTTAAGACATATACTAGTTATTCATCCTTTATGTTCTTATTAAACGCAGATACTCCCGTTCGTTTTCTACTTGGTTCACTCCAGAAATATTCCATCATGTTCAATTAAAACATTGTTTTTATACAGTGTGGAACAGCCAAATGGAATAAATTCAGTAGCTCCATTATTATGCATTTTTTTAGAAAATCATGAGACACGTCAGTTTCTAATTTTAAAATCACATCTTGTCACGTAAAAATGTCATCCCTAATTTCAACTCCCTTCAGCTAACAGCTACAACCCCTAAATTTTCAAATTGGAAGTAGGGGTTTGTGATACGTCATTCAAAGGTCTTTTCATTCTCTATTCAAAGCAGCTATGGTTTTAAATTTTATTGCAGAAATTAACTAGAAAAACGGATAAGTTTCTCCAGCGTAGGAAATTCGTTACATTAAAATAAAACTTTTATAGTTAATACTATTTGTCAATTTTAGGTTCTTAAATGTTAATAACAAAAAATAAATGTCTTTAATTGCCGACATTCCCTACAATAAGATAAAAACTTACTAATAAATACGTACCATTTTTGCTCGACAATCGAACGACAAAAACCAGCAAGCATCAAATGAACAAACCTGAAATTTAAGAACTTGGCCATTATCAGCCTTAGTGAAATTACCTAAAAACGTGATTATCATGGTAACGTAGTTGACAGTTGTCAGTGTTAAAATTTTTGCTTTAATTTTCGTGTTGCAATTAAGAGAAATGGTTTACCTAACAGAAATGCGTAAAATAACGATTCTGCAGATGATTGGTTACGGAAACAGAACACAAACGCAGGCCGAAGTTGTTCGCCTATTTCAAAAAAAATACCGGAGTTGCCGCCGATATCTCAAGGTACCGTAAATAAAATAGAGAAGCAGTTTCGGGAACGAGGATATGTACGATAGCTAAAGAAAAACCCTCCCAATAAACTCAGATGATCAGAAATTGGATGTAATGCTTATTGTTGAAGAAAATCCACATTCGTCGAGTCGTCAAACAGATTCAGCATTAAATATAGCCATTCCTCAATTCTCCGCGTATTGCAGAAAATCAGATGCACCCATATAAATTGCTACCAACTAAGGGAAAGACGATTTTGATAGACGAATTCTCTTTTGTGAACAAATGATAGATGACAATACTTTACAAATAGAAAATGTTTTATTTTCGGATGAATCTACAATTACTCTTCACGGCCATGTTAATCGCCAAAATTGCCGTTACTGGTCGAGAGAAAATCCTCACTGGATAAGGGAACTACACACTCAAAACCCTGTGAAAGTAAATGTTTGGGCAGGAATAATTGGAGAAAACATCATTGGTCCCTTCTTCATTGACAGCAATTTGAATGGAGAAACTTACTTAGAGCTGCTCCAAAATAATGTTGTACCGGCGATTGAAAACTTGTATCCAGCTGAAGGAAACCCACAACTTTCAGGTAATGCAATATGGTTCCAGCAGGATGGCGCACCAGCACATTACGAAGTCAATGTCCAGCAATATCTACACACAAAATCTTTCCAAATCGCTGGATAGGGAGACGTGGTTCTGTAGAATGGCCTGCACGATCACCTGATCTCACGCCGTTAGACTTCTTCCAATATGTGAATGGTATGGTCTACAAAACCAAACCCGATAATGTAGCTGACTTAAGAACAAGAATAATACTAGCAATTAGGACGATTACCCCGCAGATGTTAACTAACGTTAGAAAACATTTCGATTTACGTCTAGGATGCTGCCAAGATGCTGGAGGCATGCATTTTGAACATCTGCTCCATTAATAATTTTTTTTTATTTTAATGTTTTATCTTTTTTATTGTTAATTTCTGCAAAAAAGTTTAAAACCATAGCAGTTTTGAATAGAGAATGAAAAGACCTTTCAAATGAAGTATCACAAGCCACTACTTCCAATTTGAAAATTTAGGGGTTGTAGCTGCCACCTTAAGGGAGTTGAATTTAGGGATGACATTTTTACGTGACAATATGTCATTTTAAAATTAAAGATTGACGTCTCAGGGTTTTCTAAAAAATGCATAATAATGGAGCTACTGAATTTATTCCATTTGGCTGTTCCACACTGTAGATATAAAATATCCTCAGTAAATAAACTAAATTTGTGTAGCTCTAAGATCTGTTATCAATTGTGAAGTGGTGGGGGATTGCAGGGCTCCTACTTATGAACGAGCATTATTATATTAATATCAATGCCGGCTTAAAACCGGTGAGTATTAAATAATAAAACGTCACCAGATTATTCCTTTCCATGAAAGTGCACTCTAAATATAAATAAAACAAACTATAGTTTTACAAATAAATGTATTCGTCCACAGTCGAAGTTCAATGAATGAAACTAATGATAATGATAAAGTATTATATTAACCAACGGATTTATCCTTTCTTTAAGTTAATCGTTCATTGTCCATCTGAATTTCTTTCTTCATGATATTGCAACAAAACCATCAAGAAAAGCAACTTTATCATATAAATTCCTAAAACTATAATGATGTTTAATTTCTATTTCATTTTTAGGAATTTTATTTCGTCTACTCACTTACTGATTCTAAACGGCCCTCAGAATTTTAATATGATCTGGCTGGTATCCCAAACAATTAGTTTTTCTGTCCATAATATTAGCAAAATGGGTTAATATTATTGATCGATCAAACTATGCACGTAATATGAACTCACAGATAGTTCATTTTAAGTTCGTCATTAGTTTCGAGTGACGATGATTGTGAAAATCGTTCTATGGATATATTAATGTTTAGATTAGGTTGAGGTTTATCTATGGAAAATAGACCCTTGCCGCACAGAGTAATATAGCCTGTCAAGTGTAAGCGTCTTTAAACAGACTGAACAGCCAGTACCAATGACACGGGATCACATCAGACAAATTACAACCTTCACCAACGTTTCGTCTTCACTTAGATACATCATTCAATCCTTCAAAGATACATACGCGTAAAAAACGTAAAAAAACTAATGACCTATTTTTAATATAAATCAAAATCGGTTGCCGCTTGCCGAAGTGACACAAAAGCCATCACAAAGCTCACATATTCATGTTAATTCCTATTGTAAACAGGAACGGGATGAATTTCCAATGCCAAATATAAATTCACATGAATAGACGATGGGCAATGAAAGCCATTGACAGCCGTTCATCAGCACTCAACATTTGTGCGGTACGAAAGGGCTATTCACCTCTGTTGACTACGTTTACATAATATTATTTATTTTAATGCAGTATCAAACACAAAATTACCTTTTATAAGAACATTCCACGGCCATCCAAAACTTTGGCTTGTTTATGTACGCACGGCTACCTGCTGTTGCCACCGAGGGCCATTTGAATTGATAACTTGCGCCGACAAAACACTCACGAAAACGACCGAAATAAGTGCGTACCTTTTGATATTATTGATTTTCAAAGCCATTTTTCAGGAAAACTCAAGAATTTTAGTTCAACAAACTCAATGAGTTTCCATCGTCATAAAATATAGTTGGGAGCAGGAAAAAATAAAATCAATTTTCCCATGTCAATTTCCTATTTCCAGGGTTGCCCTGGACACCCAGTATAGACCATACCTATTTATTTTTTACTTTTACATATAATTCCTGAAAGAATACCGACTAATTCTATAGTCCACGAGAATAGTTTCTCGCATCATGCATATTACAATTACAATAATGTAAATATCTAATGTACTTTCATGGTGACGAAAAGTATATAGAATTGTAAACAGAATAATTCTAATTCTCCAGGGATCAGGAGTTTACTGCTTTTAACGGCAATTTTAATTGGTTTTTAATAATGTTATAATGGCATGTTCGGAATTTCCTTAGCCCGTCAAAATTTTGCAAGATGGCGAATGAGATTTTAATGACATAAAGTTTTACTCACGAGTTTTTGATTGCTTCTTAGAATTTTTCGATGCGTAGCATTTGATAAAACTAAACAAATCCAAACACTCTTCGTACATGCAAATATTTTGTGTACAAACTGTTACAAATTTAAATAATTGCACAGGCAATGGTTCTGACGTAGCTCAGCGGAGTGGGCCGTGGTCCTTAATGCGAAACCAATAATTAATGGGACGCTCGTTGCAGCTTACCGTCGTCAGTTTTGGTACCACACGCTTTTAAGCTAATATGGGATCGTCATGAAACGATCTAAATTGTTTGCGTAAGGCAGAAGCGGAAACTATTTACTCGCCTTTAAACTTCGCTAACCTGAAACATAACAATTTCTTACGAAACCTACCCTTACGTCTGTATTAAAACCAGATAACCAGTAATAAGTCAAAATCTGACTATATAGTGAGGCCGAGAAAATAATCATTAATATTTATAATCACAAACACTACTACAGAGGTTCATGTTAATCGGACATTTACTTGTTTGTAGCAAACGTTGGTTGCTTGTCAATTTAACGATAAGAATAAAACTGACAAAACTAGGACAGCGCACGCACGCACTCACACACACACGCACACAGACGCATACTCACACACGCACACGCACACGCACACGCACACACACACACACACACACACACATCATGGCCGATCTTGGCGAAACTGTGTCAATCGTAAAATGAGGTAATGCGTTAGTGAAAAAAAAGTCGTTTGCATAACCTTCTATAAATACATATGTGCATATAGGTAGATTTAAAATGCTTAAAATGTATTATCGATATTTTTATAGAAGCGGACGGCATTGGAAATTTTTTTCAGGTTAGAACCTATAAGTATATCTTAACGTCTATCTGACATAAGTAATTGTCCTTTTTACAGTGTCGCCTGTTTAAATTATGAACGTATTGCAAAAGAAGTAACATAATTATCCCAAAAAAAATGCATTATTTTCACTTTGTAGGTTGGAAGGTCGTATGTTGCCATCTGGTGTTATAAATTAAGAGCTACTAGCCCAATATTATAGTATAACTAGATGTTAGCGTAAAGTTTGCGACACCATCTTGTGGTATACTTAGCTTTTCACACAGTTTACACCGCTATCTTGTGGATAATTGAGAAGTTAGGAAGTTACTCAGCAAATACATAAGCATGTCACGAACCCTTTTCATACTCTCAATTACTGATATCATTTGTGCCACGGCTTTTACGCTCAGGTTTCGAGACGGGTATGGCATTTTTTTATAAAATTTACCTGCTGATGAACAAACGACATACATGATTTTATACCTGTATTATCTCATTTGTTAGTTATACTTATTCAGTGAAAAGAAATGAGATAAATATAAACGTATACTAATTTGAATTGTAGGTACAATGTCTGATCTGGAACAAAATACGTCCTTCCTACCTACAAACTGGACATTAAAAGAAATGAAATAATTACTTTTTTCCGAAACCGTCATTAAAATGCAAGCTAATATGGCTAAATTAGTAGTATAATACCTTCTTTATTATCCTAGACATATCATCTTCAACCAACATAATCCTTAACCTTAACATCCGGTAACATGTAGTGATGTTAGTCCAATTTAACTGTCGAATTAATTAATTGAACAAAATTTTGACAAACATTTTGACCTATTTACTAAATGATTCCGGCTTCAGAAAAAATATTGTATGCACTTCGGCAATACAATGATTTTTTAAGACTTCATGAGGACCTCGGTACGTAACCTCCATTTTCGTCTTAAAACATCCATTTCATTGCCTTAATATATGAACTACTATTTTTAGGATAACTGTGCAACCGGTTTTGAAATACGTATATAATGAAAACAGGTAAAGTCGTCAAAACATTAGTGATTTGCAAGATAGACGTCAATACGTTTTACATCTTATTTCACCCATTAAATTAGTATTTAAGGCTTAATTGGTTTCGTACCAAACACTTTTGTAAAAAAAGTTAGGTAAAGTTAAATTATTTTCAGAAAAGGTGTACACTGTGTACAATGAAAACATTTCGCATCAAAAATTGCCTTCAACATAATTTATATTCTTAATTCATTACGTTGCTATGTTTATATTTTTAAAATATGCAGCTGTTTCAGAAATATCTCATAAAAACCAAAAAACTGCATATAACAAACCCCCTCTCTGCTACTAGATTTTTCCAAAAATGTAATCAACTCGCGTAGAAATGAAAAAACATTATTGTTACAAATTATGCAATTCTCGAAATATGTCTCGATGGTTTTTAGTTGTACTCAAAAATTATAGCGATACGAAAATCCCGACATAAATGAAAGAGAAAGTCAATAAAAAATTTTTAGGCGCCCGGTTGACTACGACGGTTTGACATAATTTTGCCATTAAAGAAAATTGTTGCGTTTAACTCGTACCACTTGGCGCAACTTTCAAAATTTCAAAAATATAAAAATTAAAATAGATGCAATTACAAAACGTTTGATATCAAAATTATCCCAATCGGTTGGTTGCTTTCCTACTCGAACTCTAAAAAATCCACGCCGATTTGAGTGTGGGTGGTGTGTGTGTAGAATCACCCGATTGGGATGATTTTTGTAATTGAGTCTGCTTTAATTTGGTATTGACGGCAGGGGTCTCAGATGCACTAGAAAAGAGCTACTCCCACAGGAAGAAGGAAAACATTTTGGCCAAGTTATGTCTGCTTTGGAAGCCAATAACTGTTTTCCAGTGCAGCGAAGAGACAAAGTATAAATGACAAACTCTTGCCAATTCAGAAACGCCATTTTTTTTCCAATGTGCAACCGAGCTGGTAGCGTAGTGGTGACACGACCTGCTTAGCATTTGGGAGGTAATGGCTTCGATTCCCGTTGCTGTCTACCTTGTATGAGGTTTTTTCAGGGGGTTTTCCTCATACACATGTAGCGGCATGGTCACTGCGTATATGCACACTATGTGCGGCTACTTAGGCGAATGCTGGGGTAGTATTTTCCCTTTCAGAATCCTAACCCCATTGCTTCCGATCCTATCCTGACCACACCCATCCTTAATTCCACCATGCATATATACGTAATGTATGTATGCTGGAAATCCATGATTGTGGCTGAAGGAGCTCGGAAAGCCCGGACAGCCCGCCCTTTCCTTTCCTTTTCCAATGTGCAATAATTAGAACTCGAAATATGTGCGTTAAAAAAAACAAGATGGGGACGAAGGGGTGACTTCAGGAATGCACAAACTCAGGCTTAGACTTTTCATCGAAGACCCTTTCAAGTAAGCACCAAAAAAAATTTATCACAAATTGGTGAGTCACACGTATAAGAATTATCCAATTGCACTGGGTCATAAGTATTTACAGCACTTTAATAAGAAAATATGTTCAGTTTTTAAGACCGTGGGCTAATCACAAAACCATTTTAGATTTTGTGCAAGACGATGTTAGTAGCTCCTCAACTAACGTGAATGAGTTACCTATAAATAAGGAAATTTTTAACAAATGTTTTGGAAGCCATTTTTTAAAAAGATCGGTTTTTATTTCACCACGATAATCTTATAATCACTGACTCAGATAAGGTAAGTATTTTATATAAATGGAACTCGGTAAGGGTCACAATAATTGGTTTAATATCATATTTTAAAAGGTTAGGTGAATTGACCTCACATTCATATCATCATATATCGTTTAAGTAATTAAGTTTTTTCATTTGGACAATTTAAGTACTGTATTAAAAGTGTGATTAAAAAGTAGAAAAAGCACAAAATGTTGTGATGGATTATGTGAGAGATGGCTAGCAGTGTGAAATTGAAGCAAGCGAAATTCGAACATCTGCAACAAATTGTAACTGAAGTAATGTGGATGTGTGTGGAGGTAAGAGTGCGTATAAAACATGAAACAGATAATGCAACACATGGTTAAAAACAGATTGTGCAATAAACATTATTATCTCAAGCAATGATAAAATTTAAAAGTGCAAAAACGAAATTATTTAGGTTATATCCAATTAACAAATAGATCAGTGTTGCCTACCACTGGAAGAAAAACAGTCCTATTCAAACGCTTTACAAAACCTCCAGCAACGTGCCCAACCTATATAAAATAGTGTACCAAAAATCATAATTAAGCTGGAAGAAGAATAAACAAGTCAAGAAAATTAGTACTAAGAGAAACAGTAGATGAGAGTCAATGAATGAAAACACATACCTACAAGAAACTATTGGGAATGAATATAAAGTGGAACTTACGGTAATGACACCACCATTGGATTAGATAAAGACGACACAGAAAACTCAGATCTGCTTGATCAAATGACAGCTTGTTATACGTGTGAACCAAAAGCCAGCTGGATCGTAACTGATTTTATTTACAATTACAAGTTTTGTAAAATTGTTGGCCTGTATGGTATGCAACACTCTCTACATCAGTGTATGTACATTTATAACCTTATAACACCTCGCCTTGTAAGTTTATAATATGAGGTCCTAGTTGGTAATTTACAATTAAGTATGGTTTTAATATACAAAAACAAACTTCTGATGGTTCTATTGCTAGTACGAATTTTAATGAATTGTTCATTGCTGCTCATAGCAGGCTGATTTACTTTTATGGTTTTATCTGTACTTTCACTATCTAAATTATTATATACAAATGGTGGTGCCACTATAGTATGCGGTCTACCGTCACTTTTCTGCTACAGCATGCGGTCTACCGTATACCACGCGGTCTACCGTCACATTACTACTGCAGTATGCGGTCTAGTGCTATAAAAACGAAAAAAATTGTGAGGAAAGAAAAAGTCAAAAAAATACTTTGGTGTTGGTATAATTAACATACATTTATCTCAATTTATTTCAAAATTTCAATGAATACGTATTATCTGCATACTTTGCTAATTGGTCTAGGGTAATTAACATACACTTATCTCCATTTATTTGAAGGTTTCAATGAATATGTATTATCTGCATACTTTGTTTATTGATGTCATTAAAATGCACTTACGTTCCTTCATTTTAAAATTCCAATGAGGACGTATTATCTGCATCCTTTGATGGATTGATGTCATTACGATTTCCAATCATTATACCTAATGAGAATTGTAGGTGGGTGTACGGGTATATATAAACAACGCGAAAATGAAATCGTCAGAAAACGAAAATGTTGCTGAAAGATTTCTTCAGAACCGTTATTTTAAACAAGGACACCGCAGTTTCATTTTTAATAGATCGCAACTTAGCGGTAGACCGCATACTATAGTAGCAGTGTTATGGGGTAGATCACACTGTGGCGGTAGACCGCATACTATAGTGGTACCCAAATGGTTTAGATTTAGGAGATGTAGAATGCATCACACTGTTTGAATGATTCTTTGTAACATAAATACTGTTTCTTATGATGCATGCTCCATGCTCCCTCATAATTTTATACGTTCTGTTTCTAAGTTTTTCTATTATTTTCCCTCTTTGCTACAAGCTTTCAGGTAGGCTTTGAAACCAAATTTCAGAATCTATAGAGTACACTTCCTCCCTTCATGCATTTCTATTATAGTATTTCCGACTACTTTCTTGACTTCCTGTTGTGTTACTGTTTACAATTTTCTTATCTACCATTTTAGGATTTAATTTTTCATCATTGATCACAAGATTATCTCTAAGATACCTAGACATCAAGGTTTCCAATGGTGAATAAATGTCATTCACTGGTGTATTACGTAATGCTAACAAACTTAAATATATGTCATCATTATGAAAATGTAAACTTTCACCATTATCACACATAATAAAATACTTTTGGGTTTTTTTAATGGTGTATTTTAAATTATACAATCTAAACATTTCGATAACACTTACAGTTATCTTCGTCAGTAGTAATATCTATTAAAATTGTTAAAGATGTTGAAAACAATTTTGTCAATATTAAAAAATTCAAACCTAAACATCTTAATTTTTCAATTTTGACAAAATTGTTTTCAACATCTTTAACAATTTTAATAGATATTACTATTGATGTAGATGACTGTAAGTGTTACCTATCGAAACGTTTAGATTGTATAATTTAAAATACACCATTAAAAAACCCAAAAGAGATAAGTATTTTAATATGTCATCATTATTTTCTTTAACCTTTTTTATTAGTTTTTTAACAACTTGTACTGTTCTTTCTACCAATCTGTTTGATTGTTGATGGTGTGGTGTACTTATTATAAATTTAAAATTCCATTGTTTGGCAAAGTTTTGGAATTCTCTACTTGTAAATTGTGTACCTCCATTAGAAATGAGTACCTTAGGAATACCATGCCTGGCAAATATGGATTTTAATTTATTTATGACATTGGCTGATTTAAATTTTTAGTTAGGCTACATACTTCCGGATATTTTGAGTAATAATCCACTATTAATCGAAATGTTTCACCTCATACAGATCTGCTGCTAGCTTTTGCCAAGGTTTTTTTATGATGTCAGGATTTACCATAGGTTCTTTTGTATTTGATTTTTGAAATTTGTTGCAACATAACATTTGTTTACAAGCTCTTCAATATGTGAAATCATGTTTGACCAATATACTGCATTCTTTGCTCGTGCAGTGCATTTTGAGATTCCAAAGTGACCTGTGTGGATGTCATCTAGGACTTTATTTCTCCATGATTTGTCCAAAACATAACAGTCCATTCACATATACTGTAATTTTTGATTTGATTTTATAGTATAGTTTAACATTACTCCAAACTTTATTTATTTGTTTCGGCCACCTATTTCTAATCCTTTATTTTTTGTAATTCTTCATCTTTCTCTGTATCTTCTCTTAATTTATTTAATTTTTCATCACTAATTGTTAAGTTTTTTTCAATTAGACATACTTGTGCCTCTATATTCAAAATTGTCATTAAAAGTTCATTTAAATTGGCTCTCAATAGCGTATCTGCAATTATTAGATCCTTACCTGATTTATACAGGGTGTCCTGAAAAGTGTGGTCAAAACTGCTAGGACGTATAGAGGGGCTCAAAATAACCCTAGTCAGAAGTTAAAAATTGAATTTCAATGATAATTTTTAAACCGTTTCCTTCATTACCATGAACTTTAGACACCCTAACTACCTCATAGAAAGGCATTTTTTGACACAACTGGAATTCATTGTACCTTTATTGTACAGGTAAAGCCAAAATTAAGAATCTAAATTAACACAATTTTTGACAGTATTGACAATTTTGGACTTTTACTATAGTAGTTTCATTCCCCTATCATTTAGCAAATCGATATCTCTTACCGTTTTCGAGAAAAATGCATTTTAGTGAATGAATGTAAATTGCGAATTAAGTCAAATAAAAAAATGTACTATCATACTGCTAAGTTCATTAGAATTTGAAAATGAATACGAAACGAAAAAATATTGAAATAGTAAACTGCTTCTCCTGAACACTTGAATTTTTGAGTTAGGTATACTTATTGCAAACTTGCACTAAAGCGGCTAATGTCTGCATATTCGTTATTAGTGAATGCCTCCATATTTCTACTACAGTTTTAGTGGTATTAACTTTTTTCAGTTTTTATTAACCGATTAACATCAACAATCAACAATAACATACTGACATATTTAGAATTTACGTTTTAAATAAAATAGTATTTTCGAAACCGTTCGAAACTTAATTTTGACTTTATCTGTACAATGAAGGTACAATGAATTCCAGTTAAGTATCAAAAAATGCCTTTCTATGAGGTACTTAGGGTGTCTAAATTTCATAGTAATGAAAGAAGCGGTTTAAAAATTATCATTGGAATTCAATTTTTAACTTCTGACTTTGAAGGCCGATAACTACATAACGAAGACAGATAGGAAAAAAATTCAGGGTTATTTTGAGCCTCTCTATACGTCCTAGCAGTTTTGACCACACCTTTCTGGACACCCTGTATATTAATTTGATCTCATATCTCTGTAGTCATAACATCCTTTGAAGTCTTGCCGGACAAGCATTAAGTTCCTTTTTAAAAATTGAAATTAGTGGTTTATGATCGGTTTCCACAATCACGTTTGTGCCATATATGTCCTGATGAAATTTGTGAACTCCAAAGCATATAGCTAGTAACTCCTTTTCGATTTGAGCATTTTGCTGTTGTGTCTCTGTCATTGCCCTCGATGCATATGCACATGGTTTTCCTTCTTGTAGTAACTCTGCTCCCAAGCCATATTTTGCGGCATCCACTCATATTGTAGTTTCTTTGCTTGGTTTGAAGTATTTTAATTGTTCATTTGTTATTAGTTGTTTTAATATTTTGATTGCATTTTTCTGTTCATCATCCCATTTGAATCCATTTTCTTCTTTAATTAGATCTCTCAAAGGTTTTGTGAGTTCTGAAAGATTTTTTATAGATCTTCCCACATACATAACAAGCCCTAGAAATCTCTAAACATCTTTTTTTGTTTTTGGTTCTGGCATATCTCTAATTGCTGTAATTCTTTCTTCGCGTAGCGAAATTCCGTTTTTAGAGAATTTATGTCCTAGAGATGTCACCTCATCTAGACCAAATTTGCACTTTTTGGATTGAATTTGATATTATTTTCGTTTTCTTTCTCAAATACCTTCTTTAATCTCTCATCATGTTCTTGCTTGTCTTACACTCGTATTAGTATGTCATCAATGTAGATTTCAACCCTTTTTGTTCAAAAATTTCCTGGAATCGCTCTTGGAAAACTTCGCTTGCTGTTTTAATGCCAAATGGCATTCTCAAGAATTTATAACGACCGAAAATAGTACCAAAAGTCCATCATTTGGAGGATACCTCATCCAAGGGTATATTCCAGAATCCACTGGCTGCATCTGGTATGGAGAATTTAGTAGAACCGTTTAGCTTAGACATGATGTCATCCACATTTGGCAATTTCTATTTTTGAGATTTCATAACTTGATTTAGGTTTTTAGGATCCAAACAAATCCTTAACAAGCCATCATCTTTTTTAACAAGTGCATACGAATTAACCCAGTCTGAACTTCCTTCAATACGTTCTATGATTTTTAATTCGACTAAATTATCTAAGCATTTTTTATATGATTCCTGTAATGCAAAGGGTACATTTCTTATGGGGTTTATAACTGGTTAAGCTTTTGCATCAATTTCAATGTGATAACGCTTGCTTATGTTACCTATACCATCAAACAAATTTTTATGTTTTTTTGATTGTGTTTGTACTCGTCAATGACATTTACCTGAGTTACGTTTTTTATATTAGTATTTTCATCCAATTGTATAATTGTAAGATCTACTAGCGTATTTAATCCTATAATGGAACCAAATTCATTCTGAACTCTACATTTTTAACAACATGTCTTTATGCCTTAAATCTAAATAGCATTTACCAATTAATGGTATTTTTTCTTTTGTGAATGTCAATAAAGTGTCACTGGTTTCCTTAACTATTGCTGTTTTGCATTCCAATTGTTCCAAACCCTTTAATGACACCGTATTGGCACTCGCCCCCGTGTAAATCTTACATCGAGTAGTAACGGTCACTCTCTTGTTTATTGGCAGTTCTACAGTACAGTATTTAAACTCATTTCTATTTATGGCATCAATCACTAACTCTTTATTCTCAAGCTCATTTATTTCATTAATTTTTTTATAGTTTTGTCTGCATACATGTGCAAAGTGATTTAAAATATTGAAATTTTTGCATCTCTTCCCATATGCTGGGAATTTGTTAAGGTAGTGATTCAAACCACAATTTGAACAATTTCTTATTAAATGAGTTTTGTTTTTATGTAACTATTGTTTAGTTGCATTTGTTCTTGGAGGATTTTGTTGCCTTCGCATGATAGGTTGGTACTGTTGGTATTTCCGTCGACCTATGGCGTCCATTTCTTATCTGCCTGCTGTGCTGTTGGATTTTTCTTCCCTCATTTGCATTTCTTTTAATTGTTTTCTGAAATTGTCAGTGATGATACAACACTCGATTGCCTTTTCTAGTGTAATTTCTTCTTTTGTAAAATAATTTCCCTTGTTGGCTCATCTCGGATGCCAATAATTAGCATCGTTTTGACTAGTTCTTCATGTGGTTTGTTGTCACCAAGGTTACACTTTCGTATTTGGTTTTTAAATAGGTTACAAATTGTTCCGTTATTTTATTTGCTTGTTTGGCAGTCAAAAACTTATACCTTTCAAAGGTGACGTTTTTCTTTGGTACAAAGTATTCCTCGAATTTTTGTTTCAGTACACTTATTTTATTTTTTTCTTCTTCTTTGAATGTGAAGCTGTTGTAGATTTCAATTGCATCTTCCCCCATGCTATGTAAAAGTTGAGCACATTAAACTGATTCTTGCTTTTGATCGAGTTCCACAGCTATTGCATAAATCTCGAATTTTTGTCGCCATTGCTTCCAGTTATCAACCATGCTTCCGGTCAGGATCAATGGTTTAATTTCACGTCCATCCATTTTTTATTTAATTAGATCTCACTCGTTTATTTATTTTCTTCAATTTCTTTGTAATTACGTATTTTGTTTGTAGTTATTTTACATCAGCTTCGAACTATTTATTTATTTAGAAATATTAAAGATATGCGACTGCGCCATATTGTACGTGTGAATCAAAATCTAGCTGGATCGTAACTGATTCTATTTACAAGTTTTATACAATTGTTGGCGTGTAGGTTAATGCAACACTCTCTACACCAATGGATGTACATTATAACACAGCTCTAAACCAAGAATTATTATTGAACACAGAAGACAGAATTGACATAAAATACGCATAAGTATTTTCTCCAAATTGAAACGAGTGGCTGAACTTACCAGAAATTAGTGAATAAGGAAGTAAATGTAGGCTGGAATAAATGCCAAATTAAAGAAGACATATACATCATGAAGTGTTTTAAATGTTGTGGTTCTGGCTACAAAACTAACGAACGTACAACACAAACATGCTCCTTCTGAGCAGGTGCACACTTGGTGCACCAGAGCCACGCGCAAGAGCCTACATTCAGAAACTGACGTTGCGAATAAAAGATATAATGGAATCGTTAACTGCAGTCACCCTTCAGATAGCTATAATTGCCCCATATATGCGAAAAAATGGAATTATGGTGGCCTACGAAGAAGCGGCGGATGCCACGTCTTGTTTAAAGTGCAGTAAAACTGTCCTCGATGATGGAAAAAGTTTACAGTGCGACGGGATTTTGTGTGAGAAGATTCCATATTAGTTGCGTGAAAATAAATGTGCCCAAATTAAATAAAATAAAGGAAATAAGAGATATAATAATGTGCTTATGCTTAGATTGCAAGCGCGCTATAAATGACATGAAGTTAGGTGCAACTCCGACCAGCGGCGTAGACGGTAATCTAAACGAAATACTAATGAAAGTGAATGAAATAAAAAAAGACTGCGACGAAATAAAAAACAGTATGTATAGTGGTAAAGAAACCTACGCTAACATAACCTCCAAAGAACTGCCAAAAACACTATCACTAACGCAAAAATAGAGGTTTAACTGCCAAGCATCTTAATTAAACCTAAGATGAATCAAACAAGCGAAAAAACAAAGGGAGAAGTGCAAAGAAAAGTGAACCCCTGTAAAGCAAAAGCTGGAATACAATCTTTAAAAAAAATAAATAATGAAGGTATACTAGTGAAAAGCACAGATGAAGACTCAGCAAGGAGACTGGAAGAACTTGCATCAAAAGAATTGGGACCAGATTACTACGTTACTTTAACAAAAATGAAGAACCTAAGACTTATTTTCATAGGCCTAGAAAAAAACTATAAGGAAGAGGATCTACTACAAGAATTAATATCACAAAACTGTAGGATAAACGAACAAGGCCAGTTAAAAATTGTATACAGCAGGCAACAGAGGAAAACAAGAAAGTGGATTACATGTGTAGGAACAAGTGGTACAACGTTCAACACGCTAGTTAATATGGACATCAATGTAGGCTGGAAAACAATACGGGTGAAGGAGGACCTTAGCATAAGAAAGTGTTTTAATTGCCACCAATTTAACCATAAAACTAAACACTGTAAAAATAAAACTATTTGTGAACACTGTGCAGGGGAACATGAATATAAATACTGCAACCAAACTGCGGAAACACCAACTTGTACAAATTGTATCTACATAGCCAACAAATTTCAAGAAACAATAGACACAAATCATACAGCAACTGATATTAACTGTCCATGATATCAGAAAGGATTCAGCAAAGCCGTGAACAAACCAATTATGACGTCATTAGTTTATGAATCAGTTTATAAGAGACTACCAAAACAAAAATAAAAAAACATTAACTGTAAGTGACATAACTCAATACAAAAAACTGACAGCATCTCAAAAGATGTCACATTCTTTTAGCGTTTTACAGCAAAATAGTAGAAGCATTGCAAAAATTTTGATAGAATAACCATATTTTTAAATCAACTAGATCATTACTTTGATGTTATAATTTTAACTGAAACGTGGCATATAACAGACCCAAATTTGTTTAACTTAAGCCGTTATGAAATGGTATACAACCAAGGTGTCATCAATCAAAATGATGGCGTTGTTATGTATATAAAAGGAATACATAATCAACACAATGCAACCTATGAATAATATCAGGGCTATTATAACTAAATTGACATACCCGGGTAAACGTGTTACAATTACAGTAATATATAGACCACCTTCAACATGCCCATATCATTTTAATGATATCAGAATTCTTTTATATAACAAGACAGTACCTGTGGATTATAAATTTATTGTAGGAGATATTAATATTGACATCCTTTCACGTACCGATTATTGTCACGAGTATCTGAACATACTCAGTGAAGCAGGCTACAAATCGTTGATTAATATACACAAGAGTAGATAAACAATACAAATCCTGCATTGACCATACCTTTGTAAAAAGTAAAGAAAATATGGATAATCAAATTCCAATAGTTTATGAAAATGACATAAAGGATCATTACACAACAATAAACATAACCCAGAGCTTAGGAAAAAATACAGAACCAAATATTCATAACAGAAAATTTGTTAAGAGATTATATCAACAGAAGCTGGCCTGAAACCTAGAACAAATTGATTTTTGCAAGGAAATAAAGTATATGGGAACTGAAGAAGCAACGGACTTTTTTGTCGATAAAATAAAATCGAAAATAGCAAAGGCAACTGCGATCATAAAGATAAAACCAAGTGGTATCAAGCGAAAGGAATGGATAACTGCGGGGCTTGTTAAGTCCAGGAACCAAAAAGAACTGTATAAAGCTTGGAAAAATGACTCAGAAAATATTGACATTAAGAATAAGTACTTAACATATAGAAATACATTTATAAAGGTCACAAAAATTTATTAAATGGCAAATCAGATAGTAAAACTTTGCGGAATACGGTAAATGAAAAAACAATGAAATCAAACAAATTACAACTACATCCGGAAACTAGGTCTATACGGAAAAAGAGATTGCGCATGTACTTAATCAACACTACATAAATGTTGGAAAAAATTTATCAAATGCTATAACAAAATCGCAACCCAAAATTGAACCTGTAAAAGAAGTAAATCCAAATTCTATATTTATTACACCCCCTGATAAAACAGAAGTCAAGAAATATATAAAATATTCAAAAACGAATAAATCACCAGGAATCGATGGCATCACAGAAATATTAAAGCAAAACGCAGATATCCTAGCACCTGCACTAACAATGCTCATTAACAAGAGCTTCGAAACAAGTAATTGTTCCTAAATCATTTGAAGGAACAGTAATCAAACCTTTATACAAAGTTGGAGATAAAACACTTCCTGAAAACTACAGGCCAATATCGCTAATATCCAACTTAGCAAAAATCTTTGAAAGAGTCCTTAAAAGTCGTTTGGTTCAATTTCTCGATAAATGCTAAATCCTATCTCCTTCGCAGTTCGGTTTTCGTGAGAAAAAATCCACACATGATGCCCTTATTGATTTGACAAATGACATACGAGAAGCCCCTGATACAAATAAACGATCTCTTTGTGTATTTATCGATTTGGCTAAAGCCTTCGATACAGTGAACCATCTACAGCTACTACAAACACTGGATGATATAGGGATACGAGGAAACGCCAACAAACTTATGGAGAATTACTTGAAAAATAGAGCACAGCGTGTGAAGATAGGAAACGCGAACAGTAATGAAATGACAGTACAATGTGGAGTTCCCCAAGGGACAGTTCTTGGCCCTATACTTTTCACGGTTTACGTGAATGTAGAGTTTACGACAATTGTATTATAAAAACCTCGTAATCCACCAATTTAAAAACAAAAATAATCTAAAACAAGTTGAACATGAATATAATACGAGGAATAGAACAAAAGAAACAAGTGTAATCAGCAGAGCGGAAAAACAAATGGAACCAAAAGGAATCAGATCCAGTAAAACCCTTCCTGAATTTAAAAATAAGTTTGAAAAAGTGGACGGTACAGAAAAATAACGATTACTTCTCATGCTTAATACAAGAGTTCATGTAAACAAATAAGTGCAATTTAGTGATAATAGAAATACGCAAATTGATAACTAAGTTCCTAAATATAAATAAGTTAGAGAAATATACAACACTAGCAGATTAAGTAGTAAATTAGATTAGATAAGATTACATCCTGCATACAAGCTTTGCTTAAGCAGGTACATCAACGATGGTTTATTTAGACTTTTATCATGATAAATAAAAAAAATTTCAGCGGTCCTTAGGGACCTCTGTGGCCCTAGGCGATAATGTTGCCGCTAGGGCCGGCGGTCCTATTCAGCGGTCCGACCAACAAGTCGGTGTCTGTTTATCACCTATGTCTAGTACGCTAGTTGCCTGCGCTTACTGCAGTAGTTCTTGTGTTAGTTCGTGTTAAGCTATCATCATTATAAGTTTTCTTAGTGCTTCAAAATGAGTGACCGTACTAAACGAATCTTAGAGATGGCCAAGGTTATTATAGCAGATGAAGGTATAAAATAATTTTTACGGTAATTACCTATTATTTTGTTAACTTTGTATTTTTATTAGAATCTTCTCACTCAGAAGATGATCCATTTCATCTACGGACTCAATTGGCGATCCGTTGTTTAATGTAAACTCCATTCAGAAAGCATTTCGAGTGATGGTGACATCAATTTTTCCGAAAAACGACACGCTAGTACTAGTTCTTTAGCTACACTTTCTTCAATTCATCGTAATATATCTGAAGAAGCTAGATTATCCCAAGACTCAATCGAAAATAATCAATCCGCCATTTCTGTGCCAATTGTGAATATTTCGGACCATAACAAACCCCAAACTAGTAGCAGTTCCAATAATCAAACTAACATTCTTGAAGAAGATTATTTTGATGAAGTTCCTGTGGTCGAAGTTTATAATGTGGATTGGAAAGATACACAAGGCAATCATTTGCAATTTGACTATACTGGTAATGATGGAGTGAATCCGAAATTGCAGCTCTTCTAGTTGATAAAAGTCCCTTTGAATATGTTTCTCTGTTTATTCTCAAGATTACGTGCATGGCAACCCACAGATAAAACCGAAATGAAAAATTTTTTAGGTGGTCTAGGATATATGGGAATGGTTATAATGCCAAGTGTGCCCCATTATTGGTGCAAAAGAAAGCTTTTCAAGGAGAATATCATATCTACCGTAATGAGTAGAAATCGCTTTGAATTATTACTAAAAGTTTGGCATTTTACTGATAATGAGAATTGTCCTGATGGCGATCGTTTATTCAAAGTAGAACTGCTTGTAAACTTGTTGCTTGAAAAATTCCAAAATGCGTATAAACCTGGTCGGGTATATTGTATTGACGAATCTCTAATCCCATTTAGAGGTCGTCTAATTATGAAACAATATATGCCATTAAAAGTTCATAAATATGGTATAAAAATATTCAAGCTTTGTTGTGACACAGGCTTTACCTGGAATATGAAATATACGCCGGGGAAGAACGAGATGCAGGTGGTTCGGTACCTACGAATGTGGTAATAAAGTTATGTCACAAACTTCTCAATAGTGGTAGAACAGCCATAACTGATAACTATTATACTAGCTTAGAGCTAGCGAATAAATTATCCCAAAGAAGTAATTTCTAAAAGGTTAAAAGTTGTAGGAATAATTGCCAAAGAAAACAATCGCGGCATTTGTGTAATGAAGTGGAAAGATCGACGCGTTGTTTTGCTGCTCTCCACGAGACATACAGATCAAACAGTGTCTGTCAACAGACGTTTAGGTCCAATTGAAAAGCCATAATCGAGTATAACAAAGGAAAAAGCTTTATCATCATACCCGATCTAATGGCAAGTTACAATACTTCTTTGAGGAAAACCCTCAAATGGTATCGGAAAATTGCTATTGAAGTTATATTCGGTACAGCAATGGTCAACGCTCATTTCCTTTTCAAAAAAATAAATTATTCATCTATGTCAATCACTGAATTTAAAGAAAAAGTAATCGAAGAGCTAGCATTTCCCGAAGAAAACATAATCGAAGGCGAAACGGTTCCAAAACCATCGACCTCTAGGAAACGAAACGTTCTGAATACTCACGCATATAAAAAGAAAGAAGGTCCTGTTCACAAGGTACGAAAGTACTGTGAAGGCTGCTACCAAAAAAAATTAAATGGAGAAATTTCCAAAAACGCAGTAAAAAAAGTTGCAACATATTGTGAAGATTGTGAAGAACAACCCCATTTTTGTTTGCCATGTTTTGCAATGTACCACAATAAATAATTTCTTCTAATCTTTGTTACAATTAATTAATACGTAATAGTACAACAGAATAAATAAGTATACATTTTGCAACATCTTTCATGAGAATTTCTTGTAGAAAAATAGTAAAAATACCTTCTTAAGAGGTGTATATTTTATGAATTCGATAAATTAAAATTTTTCCATACTCGCATATGCAAAATGTTCTAAAGTTCCATAGCGGTCCTTAGCAGCAAGAAAACCATATCATACAGCGGTCCACTGGCCTATAGAGATTGTAAATTAAAGCGTTGCCCGGAGGTCCCTGGGGACTGCTGTGGCCCTAAAAAAATTTCATTCAGCGGTCCGCAGGGACCTCCATGGTGCTTAACCTGTTAAGTAATTTTGAACTGTTATTTAATTTGCTTGAAAAACGAAACTTTGGTTTACTAAAATTGTCATATTAAGTATCTTTAACATTCTTAACTTTAACAATGCAAGAGTTATTGATAACGAATTCACAATAGTATATAATTTTATGCAGTTATTCTATTTAAAGCTATATGATAATATTGTTAACATACAAAATAGGTCCTAGACTTACTAATACTGAATGTTGTATTTGCCGTAATTCTTATCATCCAGCAGTAAAAATTGAACTTCACTGTAAAATTAAAAACCAGGCTCAGTTTTCTATTAATAAACATAACAAACAATATAATTTTAACAAAGCCGATTACCTTTATAAAAATCTGTTAGATATTGATTGGACCTTTTTGATCATCTGATCCCAATGTCGCTTGTGATCTGTTTTACCAAGTTCTTGATTCTTTACTTGACTTGTTTGTTCCTAGATACCAAAACAAATGTGGAACTATCCGAAATGGTTTACGCCAGCAATAAAACGTAACATTCAACTCAAAGCAAGGCACCAAAGGTACCATAAACGGTAGGGGAGAGTGGGACCTCTATGGACAGGGACCAATGTAGACAGAAACAAAAAAGGTTTAAAAACTAATTTGAATTTCGCGCCAACCACACGAATATGTATCAACAGGCCCTCTTAAATACGTGTTCAAAAGTTGGTCACCCTGACACAAACAATAACGAAATAATGGCCGATCGTGCTGTGTTCGTGAAAACGGTAAATTTGTTGGCTCTGATTTTTTTCCTACATTCTTTTGAAGTGAGTTATTTTGGATGCACAGTAAACTTTTAGTGTAATCTGTGTGCTTGATTTTAATGCATATTTTGACATTTGTACAATTCATCTAAAAAACTACAATTATATTTTTGTTCAGAGGCATATCGGGGTCAGTGTGGACAAACGTGATGGGGCCATTATAGACGCTGTCCCATGTGGCCCCCATGCATGTATTATGTTTTGACTAGATACCTACTTTTATTGATGATTTTACTTTTGTTTGCAGATGGTGCGAAATTACGTTAGGAAGACCGACAGAACGACGATCGACGAGGAAAATGTTTTAAAAGCTGTTAAGGAAGTGCTAAAACGACAATCTAATCTGAGACATACTGCTGCGGAATATAATTTATCAAAGTCGATGATACACAAGAGGGTTCAGATGGCAAAAGCAAACTTAGATAATCACGCAATTGACTTTAGAAGAAGCAGTGACGGTGACTTGGGTGAATCTGATACAGAACCTTGTTAAAGACCATTAAGTTAAAGGAAAAAATCGGGCAAAGAAAGTGTTCACTAACGAGCAAGAACTACTGATAGTAGGTTACTTGCTGAAAGCTTCGAATCTGCATTATGGTTTCACTTACAAGAAAACGCAAGAACTTGGTTATGCGTATGCAAAGTTATTGAAACTGCCCTACCCTAAGCAGTGGGATGAAAACAAAATAGCAGGAATTGATTGGGTGAAGAGAATGATGAGGGACCACAAAAAATTATCACTGAGAAAACCAGAAAATACAAGCCACGCCCGTAACATGTCATTCAACCAGGTCAATGTAAACGTGTTTTTTGATAATCTGCATATTGAAATGGAAAAGTACGGGTTCACACCTGATCGTATTATCAATCTTGACGAAACTGGCTTAAATACAGTAATGGAAAGCCCAAAAGTAATTGCCGAATGCGGAAAGAAACAGATCGGAGCAGTTGCGTCTCAAGAAAGAGGAGTGACGGTCACACTGTGTGGTATTATTGTAGCCTGTGGAACATCAATCCCAGCTGTTTTTATTTACCCAAGGGTTAACATGAAGGACAGATTCTTGGACGGAGCTACACCAGGATCGATAGAAATTGCAAATAAAACAGGCTGGATGACCAAAGAATCTTTCCTTGAGGTGCTAATGCATATCCTGAAACACACACATAGCTCAATTAACAATCGCTTTCTTTGTCTTCTTGATAACCACTCAAGCCACATTAGTGTTTAAGCCATTAGATACGCTAAAGATCATGGAATTAGCTTAGTATCATTTCCTCAACACAGCACACACAAATTACAACCACTGGACGTTGCTGTTTATGGCCCCTTTAAAAGGTACCAGAAGGTCGCCCTAGCTGACTGGTTGCGCGCGCACCCTGGTAGAAGTGTCACGATTGCTGATATTGCAGGCATAGCGAAGGAGCCATATCTTGCTTCTTCTACACCCAAAAATATCGTTTCTGGTTTCTTAACTACTGGTATTTGTCCCATCAATCGGTTAAGGTTCAATGATGTTGATTTTTTGCCATCCTCTGTCACAGACCGTACAGAGTACGCTGATGTGCAAACCTTGGTTAATTCCAAATAAAATGACGTGCCAGTGAGGGCTGAAGAAAGAACTCCAGAAAAAGAAGAGCACGTAGCAAAAAAAAGTCAAGAAGAAACGCCTGATGTGGCTACTTTGATTGGAACAACTTCCGTAGGTTTAACACCTGAAGATTGCTTTCCCCTGCCTAAAGCTGCTGAAAGAAATAAAAGTAAAACAAGAAAAAGGTTGCACATAAAGTCAACAATTTACACCTCTCCACCAGAAAAAGACAAACTAGGAGAGAGAGGAAACGAAAAAATAAAAGTAAAACCCAAACCAAGAAAAGAGCTTATGACAAAACAGAAAACACGGATACAAAAGAAAGATATTGTTGAAAATGACGAGACTTCCGAATCTGAAATAGACATGATTCTCGAATCTGAAGACGACGGATGGGCTGAGGAAGAACAGGACAGTGACAAAAGTGAGGGACTAATAAACATCGATGAGGAAGTGCTGATCGTAGGACAATTTGTTTTGGTATAATTTCTCACTTAAAAACCCCTTAAACACTATGTGGGTTAAAGCACGGCCGTGGAGAGTCAGATCGAGGTCAAAGTAAAATTTTTACGACATAAGAATCGTCATTTTCTGCTTCCTGAGTGAGTCAGTTGTGACACGTGCGGACATTGTCGAACTCCTACCACCTCCCATTCAACAAAAAACTAAGAGGCAGGGAAGTCTTGCTTTTAATCTAAATTTTGATAAATATAGTATTTTTTAATTGCTGATAGGTACTGGATTTTTTTTTAAGTTGTCCAAAATAACCCCTTGTACTGTCCTCAATGACCCCTGGGTGGGGTCACTTTGGACACTTGACATGATTGAATGAAACTGTCAAATTTCACTCCTACAATGAATTTGCAAATTCTATACATTTTTCATTTAATGGGGAATGGTATGCTTTAATCAGGATTTACAGAACCACTCCGTCGCTTTCGAATAGTGGGGTTAAAAAAATATTTTAAACAAATATGTCCACAGTAGCCCCCCTCACCCCTATTCCACGGAATATGATTTAAATGAAAGTTGATAAAATTACAAATGAAATCTTCTTTCAAAAATTATATAAAACAAGTCGAAACTTCTGTTACACGTATTCCAAATTGTTTTTGTGTGTTTGTTAATGTAGATTGCACACACTTTTCTTTCCAAAAATCTCTCGTGGATATATCTAAAATTTCTCCCATATTTCTCTATGAAAACATTCAAAAAGAAAGCCAATAGAGTTCCCGACTGTTCGATTATTTAAAAAAACAAACCTCTTTTCATATCCCTAATGATGTTTGAAATTCTTAACAGCGTTTTCACTTCCGCGGGTACTTTGATCACGTATGTTATAGGGAAAATGTAAAAAAAGAAGTGTTACTTCGTAAAGTATATTGTATTCTTTCATTTAGAGGAATAGATTTTCGCAGAAATGGTAAATTTGTCGATTATGCAGTTTGCAAGTGTGCTGGTTGTAGAAAATTCAAATTCGATTGTAATATTACATACGGTCTCGTAAAGGTTAGTGTCTCTAGTAATATGTCAATTTTCAAACATTCCGGCAAACCAAAATTTTACCATTTAAAAGGAGAGGAAAGAAAAGAGATAAAACAAATGTTGATTTGTCTACACTTAGATTTCATTCGAGATTTGGAGGTCTCCGCTTACCTGGGAAATTATCAATCGGTTAGAAATTTAGCAGTGTTACAAAAAGCAAAATCGGAATGTTTGGCTAACAACGATTTTTCTTCAAACGATTTTATTGATTCAGTAATGAGGTTTGAGGAAGGGTGGAAAGGAGAAGTGTCAATACATTCGAAGTCGTTATATCTCTCTTTGCACATTTCTTTGTATTCTGCGCTATAACTAGAAATTCTCAAACAATTATGTTCTACTACGTTGTTTTTCGACTCGACCGGATCCCTGGTAAGAGACCTCAATTGTAACACAAGGGAAACATGTATTTTACTATCCAGGTGTAGTACAGGTGAATAATACTATTCTTCCAATTTTAGAATTAATTTCAAGTACCCATGACATCGACTCACTTCCCACTTTTTTTATTTAAATTTCAATACTTTGTTGAAAAGAATCTTCATCGGTGGCCCTGTTTTAATCGCGTCATTGTTGATTGGAGCTGGACATCCATACTTTCATGCACGTATGGAATACTTATAAATGTATCAATAATTCATCTGTGATTAATGCATTAGTAAAAATTTTATGCACATTATGGCTAGGCGGAGAAAAGCCACAAATATAGATAAAAAAGTAACAAGTGTATTATTAGATAGTAGGAGTTGCTTAGTTATATGTCGAAGTATGTGTGAACTTGCCGAATACTTTCGAAAAGTCATCACCGTTTTGTTGAACTCTTTCGAAACATCCTCTTTATTGAATTCGTTTAAAAGTTTGGCAACAGGTGACTACAAAGAATGCAGGACCGAGATAGATGATGAAGTTGATAATCACCACGACTTTGAACATCCAGCCCAAAATCTTCGCGCTACTTTCATATATAAGCATTTCTTAAATATTTATTAAGCAATCGAAGATGGCGTTGCTTTTAGTAATACAAATTCATTTAAGGTAAATCCCTTTTATTCGCCTAAATTTGCAAATGTTCTCTTAGAAAAAGATATTCCTTATGTGGTGTTTTGGTCAGGCCTTTTAAATGGCCTTCAAAAGCGTCTATCAAATGAACAAAACGAAGGACAAGATTGGAAGGTTTATTGAGAAGTTGTAAACAGCGTTAAGGTGGTATACATTGAAACCAAATATATTCCGTATTTGATAAATAAACAATCGGCGCAACCTAGGGTTAGACCTTCAGAATCCAGTGATCTTCTGGTTAAAGCAATTACTAAATTCAAGGATTCATCCAGATTCTATGCAAATTCTTTACTTCGTCGACCTTCACACTATTTTGGGAAAAATCCTTCATGCCCGATTGTAGTTGCGTTTACAAAAATGCCCTTGGTCTTTCAGAAATTAAATTGTTTCGGGACGAAACAATTTGATAACCAATGGTTTCCTGGTACTGTTATTGATGCTTCGGTTTTATCATTAAAGAACGAGGACATTCGTATTACGTTTCACATCATCTTCATTACCCCGTTCCTGAGGAATTTGTAATTAATAACGTTTGTCTTCCTAAAATGAGAAAAATTATGCCCTACAATGTTAATGGGAATCATTGGATCGTGTTGGTCATCGATGCACAGAATTCCAAATTTATAGTGTAGGTACGATTCGGGAAAGTCGATAGACTTTTCATAGCGATTGAAGTATAAACATGTTATAAACAGATATACCTAGAAAATAACTAAATCTTTCATCTTCAAAGACATATTTAATTTAAATTTTAAATGGTTAATTTCTTTAGCACAAGACCCAGAAATTAAAACGTTATCAACAAAAATTGATACATATGTAGTTACATCTTTAGTTATTTTTACGTGCAGACATCTATTTCTATAAAACCCTTCATTAAACATAGTTATCAAATTTTTATACCAATAGAGAGGTGCCTTTTTTAAACCGTGAATGGCTTTATTCAGTTTACAAACTTTACCATTTACTTCACAACCCTTTGGTAAATACATGTATAAATTTTCTTTCAATTCTCCATGTAAGAAGGCATTGCAACCATCCATGTGATAAATTGTCCACTCTTTCTGGACACACACAGCCAAAATCGTTCTAACAGTAGTTAATCTGACTACAGGACTATACATTTCTTCCATAACATTTTGTTTAAACCCCCTTGCTACTAACCTACATTTCAATTTATATCTTTCCCTATCTATCATTTTTTATCTTAAAAACCCACTTGCTACCTATTAGCTCACTCTTTTCAGGTTTCTCAACAAGCTGCCAGGTGTCATTTTCAATTAAGGCCTTCATTTCTTCATTTATTGCTTCTTTTCGTCTACTTGTAAATTTACTATTTATTGCTTCTTCGTATGCTATGGGTTCATCAAGGTCCTAACTAAAGTAACTTAAGTCGTAATCATAGCATAAATTCTGAGACACCTTTAAGACACTTTTAGAACACATTCTTTGATCTCTCTCCATCAGTGGTGTTTGTTCAAGTATTACGTCTACGTTTTCATCTAACTCTGCCTCTAGATTTCTTTCCATATTCTGTGGTACATCTAATGGCTCTTTGGTTCGCTCATCCTCCTGTAATTTTACTTCATCATTACTCTCCAAGTTACTTTCTAGATCCAGAGAAACAAATTTTTCTTCTAGATTTTCTATTACTTGAACAGTTATCTCTCTTTCAATAGCTACTGTACTTTTATCTTTAAAAATAGACCCTGTACCCTTTAACATTATCTGAGTATCTAACAAATATTCCAGATTTACTTTTCATGTCTAATTTTTACCCTTTTTCCTTAGGTATATACGCCCACATTTTGCTGCCAAAAATGCCCTTAATCATTTTTAAATCAAAAGGTTGGTTATAAATTACTTGTTACTACTTGTACACTTAAGAGCTACAAAACAGTTCAGTTGGTTTTACGTCAATTTGGTTTTGATTAAGTATATTTTTTATGGTACCTAACATTCTGATAGCCTAAAGCTTTGTGCCACCATTCAAGATCATAGTGTTCTTTTTTACAAAATAACAAGCATTAATCTCAGATGTATTAAATATTTGATTTTGGCATGTATGCTCAGAAAGAGCAGACCATCTAAACATCATTTTGAATAATTTTTCGTATCGTATGGCTACAGTTACAGTGACGTTTTCTTTGTTTACAAACTGTGCCTTTTTTGCATCGGAAAGTAATGACAAACCCTTGTACAAAGTTTTACCTTATGAAAATAGATTCACCTTTAAATCTGGTACAAAGAAAACATCAGGCAATGTGACAGAATGAAAATTGGTAACATTATAAGACAATAAACATATGTTACCTTGACCTTCTACTTGCAAAGTTTCTCCATCCCCAATTGGGATTGAACGTCACTCGAAACAGATATAAGTGCTACGCCTCCTCTACTACAACTCCCCCTTTTTCTTGGTGTCTATCCCGTTCTACCTTATGTCTCTTTGCGAAACAATCCAATGACCTTTTCTCTTGCAATAACTCGATATTCCGACACTGACTTTTTAAACTTTAAACTTTCCACAAACAAAACATTTTCTGTTGTCTTTGTTACCATTTTTATTTGACATATGACTGACCCCAGTCCATACTGCTTATTTTGTTGCCCCTCGGTGAACTGTCACAAGTGCCACCGATTTATTCTCAACATTTGTTAACCTTTCCTCTTCAATTAAAAGGCGTGCCGCCAAATTGTTTAATGTTCGATTTGCTGTACTGACAGTCTCCTATGCAGACCTCAAATGCCGAAATTTATCAGAAAGCGACATAATGGTTTTTGTAAGAATCATTCCTTCGGGAATATCTTCACCAGATTGTTTCAACTTAACTCGCAAATTTGTCACTTTAGAAATGAAACTATTCACCGTTTCATTTTCAAACTTCAAGTTATAAAATTGCACATTTAACAGATGAGTACTGACATCAGATTTCTTCTCAAAAATGCTCTCCAATTTGTTTCACATTTAATGAGCGGTGTCACGCTGCATTAGATGGGAAATAATGTCTTCTTCCATTCGGAGAACAAGTGCTTCTTGAGCACGGGCATCCTTTATTTTCCACTTAGCAATTTTGTCAGCGCCTTCGACAGGTTTCAATTCATCACCACAGGTAATTTCAAATAATCCCTTCACCATCAGAACTAAAGGCCGATTCAGAGTTCGATATCGGTAAGAAATAAGCTTTTCGCAGCAAACTTAAACAGTAAGGTATGAAGCGATTCATAGCTTTACAGAACGTATGCTTTAAGGATTTAAGTATTTAACCTAACGTTTTTATTTTCGAAGTTTCTGTTGTTACGTAGTCCTCACTAATTGAAATGGATGATGGTTTAATTATTTTGGCAGGGTTTTTACTTTGCTTGTTATTAAAAAAAAAGTCAAAAGAAACGGCGAATCTATAAGACAAGGTTCATTAACCGCCGTAGAAAACAGTTGGGCTTTTATGAATCTTATTTCATTCCAATGAAAGCCAACGATAATGCTATGTTTTTAAGTATACGTCCGGTTCATAAATGGTCAGGCCCGATCCCGCCCGATTCGGTAAGCGTTAACGCACAAAATGCAATTAGCCATATCTTAGTAGGCCAATAGATATTTTAAAGTCATGCCCAGTATTTAAAATGTTGGTTGATTCCATAATAGTATATTATGAAATTAGTTTTAATGCAAGGGATTATGGCAGAAGTTTCCATTATTGGAATGGAAACGAATGCCATAATCCCGCATTATAAACGAATGTCATATGCTATTTTGTCGTCGAACTAGCCACTTTGGGACACAATTTAAATGAAATAATAATTTCAGATCGTTAAAAAAATATCATTTCACAGGAGTTCATGAACGGTCTTATTATAGTTGCTATAGTTTTGCATTATAAGTGTAATTTATTTTTTGTAAACAAACAAGTTTTGCAAAAATGGATTCAGACGTGGATGAAGAAATACTTAAAAAAAGTCTTATACCTAAAAAGTCCGAAATCATTTATAATAAAGAGTTCGACAGATTTATTTAGTGAATGCGCAAGAATAACAAGGAAACTGTTACAGAGAAGGTTTTGCTTGCGTATTTACTTGATCAGGTAAGTCCATTACATCATTTATTAAAGGTAATCATTCTTTGTATTTATTTTATTAGTGGAAAAGCTACAAATCGCCTTCATTATGGTGAATGTACTCCAAATTAAAATGTATGTTACATTTCAAAAGGATGTGGACATCAACAAGTTTTCAAAACTTTCGGCATTCTTGAAAAGCTGTTCTATTGGGTACATACCAGAGAAGTTATTAGTGTTTTCAAAAGAACACTTACTTAATTTTTTTTCTTGAAGCACCCAACGACAAATACGTACCTACTGATGAAGGTAAATGTTTACTTTTAAGATTATTCTTAATAAATATGATTACATTTTAGGTAGTTGCAATATTTGGTGTGTTTGGCGCATAGAATTGTACAATCTGTGTATTGGGGATATTAAAGAAGGTTCTATCTTTGTGGTTTATATTAGAGATACCAAAACACATAGGCCCAGGATTTTTACCATATTAAACGATGACAGTAGAGTAAATTAGATTGACCTCATTAAGAAGTACCTGAGTTTAAGACCGAAGCATGTGAAGATTGAAAAGTTTTTTTATTCTACAATGGGTGTAAATGGCATTAACACATTTGGTCAGATTCCTCGACAGATTGCCAAGTAATTAAATATTCCCAACGCCGATCAATACACAGGACATTCATTTCGTAGAAGTTCTCCCACAATATTGAGAGACAGTGTTGCTGAAAGATACGTGGCAGACTCCATCGAAAACAAGAATAAAATTGCCAAAACCTTAGGATCTAGTAGCGTACAACAAATGAGTAACCAAGAAATATCTATACCAACATCTTCAAGTAGTTCAAGCGAATGCCTTCTTGAAAGATCTGGAGGAATTTCAATTACCGGAAATTCCAATTGCACCATTAATATTAACATCAGTAAACAATAATTTCTTTAATATTACATTAATTACGAATCATATTCTAACTGTAGTATTAATATAAATAAATAATTTGTTCAATTTGTTTGTTTGTATTTCGTCGTCAAGACGACTTTATGGCACATTACAGCACGCATGCCATAAAGTGACAAATTATTAACGATTTTGACATTAATAACCAAGGTATGCTAATGCTAGTAGACGACAAAAAATGTTATAAAATTATGTTTACCAATAAATTCGGTTTTCTTTACACATGCTGTTATGATTAATAAGAAAACATATAATGACTCCTACTGTATAGGTACATAATTTTGTATACAATATCAATTTATTAATCAGAATTACAAGTTACACTTTCTGAATTACAAATGACACTTTCTGGATTACGAGTTACTAATCTGAATTACATGAACACTTTCTGAATTACAATTGCTTGATCTGAATTACAAGTTACTAATATAAATTACATGTGACCCTTTTTCAATTACAACCTGTTAATCTGAATCACAAGTTACAATTTCTGAATTACAATTGAGAAAGGTGTAGTAGCAGTAGCTTTTATTTGGTACACAAATTTGAACAAGAGGTTCATGGTCAGTAAGTAAAATACATTGTCTACCACACAAGAAATTAAAGAACTTTTTAACCCTACAAATTATGCTGTACGCTTCTTTGTCAGCATGCTAGTACTTTTTCTGTGTAGAACTCAAAGTTTGTCGAGCAAATTGTATAGGTCGTTCTGTCCCATCTGGAAAAATGTATGAAAATACGGCGCCTACTCCGTAGGCTGAGCATCGGTAGCTAAAGCTAGTTTTAAATTAGGATCATAATGATGCAAAACCTTATCCGAAGCAATTCATTTTTGGTAGTATCAAATGCATCTTGACACTGTTTAGACCAAATAAACTTTACATTCTTTTTAAGTAAATTGGTGAAAGGTTGCAAAATTGTATTGGTATTCTCAATAAAACGTCTGTAATAATTTACTATGCCAATAAATGAACGAACTTGAGTCTTGTTTTCAGGAATAGGTGCATTGACAATAGCATTCATTTTACCTTTGCAAGCAGAAATACCGTGTTTATTAATTTTAAAATCACAATATTCTGTCTCATCTTTTAGCAATCTACTTTTATTAAAGTTTACTCTCATATATTTGTAGTGTATTCATCATTAAGTGTTTAAAAAAAAACATTTTATTTTTGTTCATGACATAAATACAATCTTTTATTCACCACCTCCTTACTTATTATTTTTAACCCAGCCACCTCATAACTTATACACTACATTCCTCTCCTAATTATTACAGATTTAATTTATTAGGGGATTTAATTAACCTATCGGATCGTGTCATTCTGGGCAATGGTTGATTCAAAGTAAGATTTGTGCCTAGATTCAAATTACTAGCACAATTTAGATCATCACCAGAATTGTCACAGTTTAGCAATTTACATCAACTTTAACTGTACTGCTAGATTTATCCCCAATACTAACCTCAGCTGACCTATCCGATAATGTATCAGTAGCTGCCGTATCTTCTATGCTTGGAACATTATTATCATCTATTCCCTCATGGCTGAAACATGGAATTGCAGACTCATTCCTATTTGTGCGCATATGATCCGCGTGAGCAAATCTAATATTGTCTCCAATTCTAACCAGCTACGTACAATAACTTAATACTTTCACTATCTTACCCTTCTGCCGTAGTTTTGTATACTTATTGATGACAAAAACATTTTCATTTAACTTAAACAATATTTCTTTTCTCTCTGAGCTTCCTGACTTTATAGACTTGTCTTGATAAGAAGGTTTTAACAAATTAAACCTAGTCCTTGGTCTAAATTTAAATACACATAATGCTGGTGAAACATCAGTGCTCGAGATGGGAGTGTTCCGGTAACTAAACAAAAAGCTATGCAAGACAAAATTATATCTTCAGAAATATCCTCCTCTCCCAGGCCAAAAAGTGTTTTTTAGCCCTTTTTTACCGTTTGTGCCGTTCTCTCAGCTATACCATTACTTTGTGGATGGTAAGGAGGGGACTGGACATGTTTAATTCCATTGGCCTGACAAAATAACACAAATTCGGTGGAATTGAATGGTGGACCGTTATCAGAAACCAATTCGACTGGAAGACCAACAGTAGAAAAAATATCTTTCAATATCAGAATGGTTTCCGATGCACTGGTACCATTTTTCATTAACTTGGCCTCTATCCACTTAGAATAATGATTATTATAATAATAATTGGTCAACCAATACTAAAAATGTACATTTGAATTTGTGAAATAAATCAATGTTATTTATTAAAATTCGTTACATTTTGACACCTTTGACAAATATCACGTAAATATATAAACTTTTCTATCTCCAAATTCATGTTAGGCCACCAACAGTATGAACGAATAAGCTTTTTGGATCTAACAATTCCACAATGTTGTTCGTGAAAGAGTACAAGCACTTCTCTCCTTAAAACTCTAGGAATTACAACCCTACTACCAACCAGAATACAATCCTGTTCTACAGATAATTCATGACGCCTCCTTAAGATTTCAAATTCTCATCACTAACATTATTGGGCCATCCCGAAAAAATGAACTCTCTGACTTTTAAGAGCAACAAATCTTTTAATGTTTCCCTGCTAATATCATTACCATTCAGTGGTATGTTCTTTACTAAATTAAATGAATAAATCGAGTCAGGAATTTCAGACTTCTCACCACAAGGTAAACGAGTTAATCCATCCGCATGACTTATTAACTTCCCACTTTTATACTGTTTATCATAATTATAACCTGACAGAAACATAGCTCATCTAGTAATCCTTGCAGCCGATGTAATTGGAATACCTTCATTTTTCCCAAAAATGAATACACGGGGCTGATGATCTGTGATTAACGTAAACTTTTGTCCAAATAAATATTTATGAAACTTACGAATAGCAACGAATATGGCTAACGCCTCCCGTTCTAAATTACTATACCTTTGCTCTATTTTTGACAGTGAGCTGGACGCAAACAAGACCGGTTTATCAACACCTTCGACTTTGTGACTTAAAACAGCGCCAACTCCATACCCACTAGCATCACACGTTACAAAAATATGTAACGTAGCATCAAAGTGAACATGTACACTATCTGCCGTTAGCAACTCTTTACTTAATTCAAAAGCATCCTCACACTCTCGGGACCAATGTTTTGTAAATTCCATACTTTTCTGACATAAATTATATAAGGGTTTTAATTTTGTGGATAACATCAGGATAAATTTGCCATAATAATTTAACAAACCTAGAAAAGACTTTAGTTCAGTTAAAGATTTTGGCGATGGAGCGGACTTTATCACCTTAATTTTCTCATCAGTGGGATGAATTCCACTATCATCAATAACATGTCCCAAAAATTCTACCTGTTTAGCAAAAAATATACATTGCATCCCATTAACTTTTATATTGAACTCATCTAGTCTCTTCAACACCTTAATCATAGTGATATGACATTCAGGCAATGATGATCCATAAACCAATATATCATCAATATAACATTTAGTATTTTTCAGACCAGCTAGAATACTATCCATAGTTGCCTGAAATATCCCAGGAGATGAGCTTATACCAAATGTTAATCTGGTAAAGGAAAACAAACCCAAATGGGTATTAAATACTGCTACTTTTTGAGTTTCAATTGTTGATAATCACCCCTTAAGTCGAGTACCATAAAATATCTATTACCACTTAAACTGGTAAAAGTATCCTCAGGTAAAGGCAAGACACAATGATCACTATTTATGGCTTTATTCAAGGTTTTTTTTAAATCCACATAAATCCTGATCTCTGAATTTTTCTTTGGGACTACTACTATAGGACTTGCCCAATTCGAATGACTAACCTTTTTTAAAATTCCTACATCTAACATTTTCGACAATTCTGATTCAACTTTATCTCTTAATGCAAATGGCATGTCATATGCACTATGAAACACTGGCTGAACACCTTCTTTTAAATTCAATTCAGTTTCTATATTTTTAATACTTGACCTCTGATTTACACTGAACACATTTTTAAATTGACATTTTAAATTAGAAATGAGACTTGACACTTCCTCTACATTAGACTTTGATAATGACTGATCAGAATCACCTGAAATAAACATTTAACCGATATTCTGAATTTTATATAATTCACCAAAGTTGATTTTATTTCTCCAATCAGGATTTAATACATTTATCCAATTCCGACCTGCTAGCGGAGAGAAATGATTGCCTCTTAATATTACAAGAGGTAAATTGAAATTCTGACTATCCAGATTGACAGTTACCTGAGTTTCCCCTAGAACACTCACGTTTTGACCAGATAATACTCTTAACTCACATCTGACGGGGTAAACTACCAAATGTTTGAAATAAAGTTAAATTATTGACATGCATTACCGAGCGACAGGCTCCACTATCAATTTCAAAAGTTATGTTTTTTCTCTATTACTAAATTTATTTTTACCGGCTCATTACTATCGGAATCTAAATTAGATAAAAATCCTATATCTAAAGTATTTGACTCAGAATTATTTTCCGATAATTCAACATTTGTTTCTCCTACATTATGGACATTACCATTTCTGGACATTTTACTGATATGACCTTTCTTCTTGCAGATGAAGCATTCCCACTCTTTAGCCGGACACTTACCTTCCACACCGAAAACAAGCTTTCCAATTACCTGACTTCTCACTCTTCTTTGAATTACTCTTACCTCTCCAACAAACATACATCTTATCAATACTGCGTGGCAGAGTTGCATCGCGAATATCGACATTCATGGACCTAACTTGTTCTTCTGCTTAACTCCATTGAAAGTGCGATTTCATAAGAACGATCAAAAGTTAACTCGACTTCTGACAACTTTCTCCTAATATTTTGCGATGGAATTCCACAGACTAACTGATCTCTGAGACACTCAGAAAGGAACGGATCAAACTTACAATTCTGCGACTAACTTCTAGCTTCGTTACAAACGACTTAATGCTTTCGTTAGACTCTTGAATAGCATTATAAAATTTATATCGCTCTACAATAACTAATCTTTTTGGACTATAATGTCTGATTAATGTACCTTTGATCACACTATAAGACTCCGAGCTGGGTAGGTTGGAAGCAAGTAAGTCCTTTAATATACCGTATGCTTCACCACCAATTAAGGTTAGCAATAAAGGAACAATCTTTTATTCACCACCTACTGACTTATTACTTTTAACCCAGCCACCTCATAACTTATACACTACAATGTTCAGCTAATTTCCTGAAAACTTGCTGTAGTTTATTAAGATATAATTTAGTATTAGGTGCATTTAATGAAACCTTATAATCACCACAGATGCATATATGTACATCCATTATGTTTAACTATAGGAACTATGTATATAGGTTTGTGAAAAACTGGTTAACTACCTGCTTTTAAAGTAATTGTTGCTTCCACGCCTGTTACCTTTCCTATAGACTTATCGAATAAAAGTTTATATTTACTAAGTAACTTTTCTTACTTTCAAGTGAAACTGAATTGACATCATGTAAATTTATGTTGTATCCACTCATGACTAACCAATTAGTTTCCTTTTCTATCAATGTATAAATTTCACAGTATCCTGGTACTCGACTTCTACTAGAACCATGCCAGAACATTTAATTCATTTTTGACAATACGTAGTTAATTTCAAATCAGTATTTTTAAATTGTACCATGGGAAAGTAAAAATAAAATGCATTTTTGTTCATAATAGTAACAGCTGCCTCTCAGTCAACTTCAAATTGTATAGATGGTTATTTATTTTTAAATTGATAGTAAATTTCTACAGAATGTAGGTACATTGTATATTATTATTTTTTAAGAAAAATTTTTGTATATGACATTTTTCTTGAAAAACCCACAAACTAAATTTCTCTTTTTGCAATTATTTGCAAAATCCGAGCTGTCTCCACAACGGTAGCAAGAATTTGATTTATTATGATTACCTGTAGAACCTGCATTATTGTTTGAAGCAACAACTGATTTTTTATAATTGGAACTTGACTACAGTGTGGCTGTAGAATTTGTAGAACTTGAGTAATTGCTTGAAGAAACACATTTCTTTTAATTTATCTCCTTTTAAATTATAACTGTAGCACTATAATTAAACTGATTTGTGTCCTTCTCGGAAGTTTCCATGCTGCTTGAAATCTCAACAGCACAATCTAAATCTATGTTTCTTTCTGACAACGGTGTCTGATTCTTTCTGAACGGAGCCGAAACACAAACTGGTTTCTAATAGAACTTTTTAAATAAGTTTGAAACTTACAGTTAATTGCCATTTTCTGTAGCACAAGTAAAAACTCCTATATTGACTCCCCGTCTCCTTGCTTTCTGCTTTGGAATCTGTAAATTTCCGCAATTTCTAAAGGTACAGGATTGTAGAAACTGTCCATTAAGTTGACATCACCATACTTTTTTTCCTGAGATTCCAACTTGGCACAGAGTATGTCATACACCTCCAAACCCATATAATGCAGCAAATAAGGAAGTTTCACATTCTCTATAATTTGGAATTACTTCAATGCTCCGTCTTTTAACTCATCGTGACCATTTTGTTATTGGTTGATTATAAGACTACTGTAAACATTGAATGTACTTGAAATGTCAAGATGTAGGTTCATCTGGTATTTGAATATGTAAAATGATGTACTGTTTGCCAAAAACTATCCTCGTAGCCAAAACTGTGTGTTTGCAGATTTTATTATAATATAAAAAACTATAAACATTTTTTGAGAAATAATATTTTATTGTCAAAAGAATATCATTCAACAGCCCGTTGCTGGGTAATCTGTACATATGAAAATATTTTACAGTCTACTAAACATTAAAAAAAGCTTAATTGTAAAACACTTTCTTTTACCACTTTCATTATCACTACACCATGACAAATAATAATACTTGTATAAGATATGAGTATATGGCTACAGGCAAAGTCTCCCATACAAAAAATTGGAGTAACACATCCAAACATGGTACCTTCCGTACGATAAATTAGGGCACTTTTGAAAAAAACGAAAAGTGCATGTCATAGTAGAGAGTTGTTGTTTAATGACTATATAAGCTTCGCTGCCGTGTATCCTTTTTTTTTCAAAAAACCAATTTGAAGATTCACTTTTTTACCTATAATAAAAACATTGTTTCATTGTAAATATATAATAAACAGCTATTCAGTAGAATAACAACAATAATGTAAATAATGTAATCACACACCTTTATAAACAATTAACAAATATTGCATTTTTTCTCACAATATAAAAAAAAATGTCAAATATGTGTCTTAGCACTCGACCCTGATCGTAACTACATTTTCTTGATAAAATTGCAGCTTTTAATTGTACTATTATTTTAATATGTTTATAAGCTACATAATTTTAATCAACCATAATTATTCATTTTAAGTTTGAATTCCTCTCGGGGTGAGTGGTGAGTAAAGGTTTTTAATCCTAGAAAAACAATTTTAGGTTATGTAGAAATAAAATTAATTTACCTACATAGTACCGTCACAGCATTGTTTGTATAAATGTGTATAAACTATAACCACAGAATACAGCTGTGCTATAACGCTGCTATAAAAGCATAAAGTATAAAGAATGATCACAGCTGCCCATTAAGTTAGTAGTTTTTTTTTCCACTAGTAATGTTGGTAGTTTGGCACCGCGTAAAAAAGGCATAGACATTATTATCTATGCACAAAGTGTAGCTAAGTTCTGAAAAGATCTGTTGTACGTTGCGTGGGTAATAAATAATGGGAAAGTATGACAAAACGTAAAAGTGATTACAGGATTTTAAATTTGGTTGCAGCATGGGCTAAGGTTATGTGCAATAAAAAGAACGCGGTTAGTCAAATGAGAATTAAATTATATGCAAATATACAACACGTGTTTTTTCTCTTTTCATTTACGTTAAACCATCCAATGGCATGTCTATTTTGTTTATTGCACTTGAAATATAGTACTATCCTTTTTTGAGTTACGCTTCATATGAGATGGCTGTATAAACGACTTGAATTCTTTCCTGCCGAGAACAATGTCTTAAAAATTTTAAATTAATGTTTGGAAGGGTTGTTAAACTTGAGTAGTGACAAAACTAGATATGTACATAACTGGTGTTTTTTAAACAATTTTTTGTAAAAAAAAACAAAGCATTTTCTCCTTAAAATTTACATAGTCGTTTTGAAAAACCCTATTTTGCTTTGGGCACATACATTGAATTTCCTTTTAATTTCTCAACGTTAATACAAAATCTCAATACCTCTAAACAAAGTTTATCACGCATTGTAAGCTACCCAGTGTTAGAAATAATTGCAAAGGTCAATTCAAATTAAGTTCACTCGATTTTCATGGGTACGCGTTTTATATGTACTCAAGCATGAAATCGGAATATTAACACTACATAATCACACAATTTTTCTGTTACGGAGGAAAAATAAAAAGAAACAAATTGGATCAATTTTCGAAATACTTCTATAGTTGACCCTAGATAAACTATTGCGAACTAGTTAATTATACAGCTACATAGATATACAATATTCCACTTTATAAATGTATGTAATTCTTTTAAGAATTAATCCAATACAATCATTCCAAAATTATTTAAGTACATTGAGGATTTCACTTTGACCTCATTAGCACGCAAACAAACGACTATCATATCAGTACTGCCATACTCTTTACATAAACATTTTTCTGATAAAATCGATAACTAAAGATCTTTTCCAACTCATAACTTTTTCAAGATGGTTATTCAAAGACTGATTACACGTGCTTCTCAACAGATCCGCCATTCAGGGACACTTAATCAAATTTATTCTTCACGTAAACAAATTGTGAGGTTAATAAGCACAAGTCAATGCCGTTTTGCAGGTAAGATAGAATGCTTTCGCTTTAATCATTTACAAATATATTTCTTTTATTAGAACGATTTTTTTCAAATAAGCATGAATGGGTACAGATTGATGGCAAAACTGGTATTGTAGGAATTTCAGATTATGCACAGGTAATATAAACATTGGCTGTATTATAAAATACTAATTACACGCATCTACAGAATGCTTTAGGAGACGTTGTATATGCCCAGCTACCAGATATCGATTGTGTACTTACTCAAAAAGGTAGATTTTATTTATTTTTTAATTATCGGCTTATATTAATTTATTATGGGTTATAGATGAATGTGGTGCTTTAGAAAGTGTTAAAGCAGCTAGTGAATTATATAGTCCTATATCAGGACGCGTGATAGCCAAAAATAACGACGTGGAAGCAGCGCCATCTCTTATCAACACATCTTGTTATGATAAAGGTAAAAAAATATATATTTTTGCATTTTCCTATATTTATCATTTATTGTTTTTAGGTTGGCTGTTTAAAGTTGAAATTTCCAATGATAAAGAATTAAAAGAATTAATGAGTGAAGCTCAATATAAGGAATTTCTAAAATCTGATGAACATCATTAAATAGTTTAATATTAAGTGAACTTACAATAGGCTATTAATTTGCAGCTAATTACCAAATAGAGTTGTTTTGATTAAACTTATGTGACTCTAGATATATCAATTCATAAATGTTTTTATGGGTAGAGATCAAATTGTGGGTAGCCTCGAGTATTACAGTAAACTAGTATTCCTTAATGAACTCATTGTAATATTCATCGTAAAAGAGGCAAAACGTTTAAGGTTTCAAAAGTGTTTATTTCGCCATAGGAATAATGATAAATAAAAATGCCATTTTTCATACAAACATTTTAAAAACTCTGAAAAGTATCCAAATGGAAAACTGATGCATGAAATTCAGGATTTAAGACCAATGAGAGCTCACGTACAATTTGATGACGGTTTGTTTGCACTCATTTCTACTAAAAACACTACAAAATTCTATTATCATGACTATAGGTCAAACAAAAATGAAGAAACTCATGGGAAAACTGCTTTTATTGGGTTTTATAAATTTCTAAGACTTAAATAATACCTCCATTCTTGCTGCATATTAAATTGAATAATAGGACAAATTATTTACGTCACGATTTCTTACAAAGGAAGAAATCTATCCAATCACCCAATCACATCCTTTAATTTTTAATAATTTAAGCTGATATAAAAAATCAAATTGCTTTGAAAATAACTAACCGAGCGTATCTTCGCAACTACCTAATAATGGGCGAGGGTATGCGTGCGTGTGCAAATGTGGGTGCGCGCGTGTGTCTGTGCCTGTTTGTGCGCGCATGTGTGTAGATGCGTGTGTGTGTGTGTGTGTGTCTAGCATTGGCGGCTGGTACTAAAGAGCACAAGGGTACATGCCCACCCTACCACCAAGATAAACACTGAAATAAATTCGCTTGTAATTCAATGCATTATTTTATTTTATTATTTCTACTTTATTTTTATAACGATGCTATCAATCTTTCCTTACACGCATCAGGCGCGCATGCAATGCTAACGCTCAAAACTGTTCGGGGGACGATATGAACTGTACCTATTTCGGGTTATCTTCGCCATACGGGCGATTTGAGACACCGAACGGTGTGTCTCCAGTAAACGTCTAGCATTAATAGAGCCATAACCGTCTTGAATACTCGAGACAGATATGATAGAGCACACACTGCACATTGATTTCGCTACTTTCAGTTTCAACAGAGTTTATTATAATTTAGATAATTAACAATTCATAGGTATATAATACAATACACATTACATTTAAATTAAATATACTAAGTGACATAGAAAGAAGAACACCCAGTAATAATGAATATTTTGTAAAAAAAATGTGGGTATATGTTTGTTTATGTTAAGATAAAAAACGATCAATTTTTTTAACCATATTACTCTAGCGGTTTTTGCGATAACCTCTTTCAAAAACATTTACGATCACATAGCCTTTGCCTTAAAATCATTTTTAACTACAGTTGTGATTTAAGACGTGTAAAACACATTACAAAAAGCTTCTTTAATTGAACCACGATCTGCGAAGACGCCAACATTTTCGTCGGTTAAGCGAGTTTGATAGGGGTCGAATTGTGGACTTACGAGAGGCTGGCTTGTCTATGAAAGACATAGCTACGCGCTACATCCAGGAGATCGTAGAACCCCATATTGTACCTTACGTTCAGACCATCCCCAACAGCACATTCCAGCAAGACAACGCACGACCTCGTGTTGCTAGGGCTTCTTTGGCGAATTTTGAGGCCAATCAAGTTGCTTTGTTGCCTTGGCCACCGAGATCTCTCGATCTTTCACCCATCGAGCACGTCTGGGATATTATGGGAAGAAGATTACTCAATTTACCCCACCCCCCACAAATTATAGTGGCTCTGCAGCATGAGGTACAGATAGCATGGCATAAGATACCTCAGGAGGAAATCGATCACCTCTTTAGAAGTATGCCCAGACGTGTTAATGAGTGCGCAAGACATCGTGGTGGCGCAACACATTAAGTTTTTTTGATAAAGTTAAGTTTACTTTTCACCAAATGTTGATCGTTTACTAGTCTAACTCGAATACACTTGTATACCAAAAGTTGTTCAAATAAATTGATTATTATTGGGTGTTGTTCTTTCTGTGTCACTTAGTATATAATACACAAGGTATAGTGTATGTGTTGGTGGTGCGCTGCTCAGGCGTATTCGTCCTCTTCAGCGCGTGGGTTGTATGATTGTTGGGTTGCATGATGTTATGCCTGTTGACATTGAGTTCCAAAACAAATATGATAGTTGTATCGGAGTTGTAGCTGAGGTATGGTGCTGTGTGTACTGTCCCGTTGTGTCTCGAATGATGTATGTGGTGTTGCTACCTCTGATTTCTGAAATAAAAAGAAAAACGTATTAGTTTAGTCGTCGTTGTTGTCTTATATATATATATATATATATATATATATATATATATATATATATATATATATATATATATATATATATATATATATATCAAAACTTAAAACATTTGAGCTTTAAATTTATATTTATTAGTGTAGATTCTTGTATTATATTTTAGATTTTTGCAGGTTTTCAAATAATCTAAAAAGAAATGGTAATGTGAATTTTAAGAAAGAAAATTCATACTTACAAGCTATTATGGCACGTTACCGAAAATTGATAACATTGAACTGTATATTTACATTTTTATAGTTGTTCGGTAAGATAATAAGCTCGTCATAATAGGCTTGTATTTTGGTCTAATAATAGTTATACATTTTTTTTAGTAAATTATAAAACATTACTTTATGTACAGATTTTCTACTTTCTTTTTAGGTTATGTTATGATAACAATATGATAATAGTGGAGTCAAATTACTGTTAAAACATGCATTATTTAGGAATAAATAGCGATTAAATGAATATTCGTAAAACTTTTTGAGATTACATCGAAATACCTTACAGAAAAATGTTATAAACTCAAATTTGTATGCTAATTGTTTTTTAATCGTTTTGGTATATTGGAAATAACGAGTTTTAAAGCAATTTTGCTCAAATTAATAATGTAGGGGTTTTAGAGAACCGCTGAAAAAAATATGATGTTAAAAAATAAAAATTGAAAATGGCTGGTACAAAACAATTTATTAAAAATGACAATCTCTCGCTCTCTCTCTCTCTCTCGCTCTCTCGCTCTCTCTCTCTCTCTCTCTCTCTCTCTCTCTCTCTCTCTCTCTCTCTCTCTCTCTCTCTCTCTCTCTTTTTTTACTTTTATTAAGGCATATAATGAATCTATTTCAGTTAGCTAAGTAAATGTTTTTTTCAATATTATTAAAGTTTATTAAACATTGAACTTCATGGATTATGGATACCAACAAATTTTTTTTAATTTTTTACAAAATTTGACTACTCAATTTTTTAAATGAAACAAAATATACCATCTCAAAGTACAGATTTCAATCTTCAAAAAATGAGTCTCAATATGACATTTTAAACTGGAAACACGACAAAAAAGAAAAATTTACGATTTTTTGAATTTTTTGGATTTTATGTACGGTAAGTTTTTTCGCAATAACTTAACAGATACGTACCGATGTGAAACTATATTTGGAGTTATTTTAAAATATCAAGATTCTATCAAATTTGGTCAAAATCTATTTACAAATCAAAGTTTTCTTAGAGAAGACGCTAAACTGCTAACTTCATGGAGAAAAAGCGAAAAGAAAAAATAAACAGAAGTAACTTGTTCTATATCGAAAAAACACTCAACTTTATATCAAGTGCTCTAAGCTATCTGACGTGTAATAAAATTTTAGGTAAGTATCACTTGTAAAAGCTTTTAATGCGGAAATAAGTAAGCCTTTAGTTTCAACATCTTTTGTAAGCAGTCATAATCAGAACAGAATCAAAAATTATTTTTAATATAGCCTTGATTTTAATATTCAATAAATGATGATCAGTATTCGATTAATATAAATCTAAATGAAATTTTCTATTAACGTGAATGTTAAACCAAAGATTATGTATATTGTATTATATGAAGAGAATAATGTTGCAAACAAAATACACCCACGTACCACACAAAATTAAAAAAAAACCGAACGCGTTTCAATAGCTACGCTGTCATCATCAGTGGTCGACTAGTGATAAATAAGTTTAGCGAAATAGGGTGTATTTATTACAATACAAAAATTGCATGCATTTTAGTGTGTTTTGTACATTTAATATGCGAGGAAATATGAGAAGTTAAAAATTCCGTTTTGCGACTGATTAACAATTGTCCCTATTTCGAATATACCACGATATAGGCAAAGTTATATGCTGGCCACGTCAGATTTTTGAGGTCTATGACGGAACCTCAAGCACATTTTACAACCAATACACTTATCTCCTTAAATGTTTAGTTAACACATACCGAGTCGGCCATCGTTCTAGCATTCCTTTTTAGCATCTTTATTATTTGTTGTAAAGAAAAAGTATAAAAATGAACTTTACCTTATTTTTCAAGCTCTATAACCTAAAAATATTTTCATGTATACAGGGTGTTCTACTTTTGCTGCACAGCACTCTACTTTTTTTGAATTTTTGAATTTCCTTTTGAAATTGTAGGGCACTTTGTTAAGCATACATGTCACCTACAGACCATCGTTTCGGCGTTATCTCACGTTTTTTGAAAAAACATGACATTTGCGGCATACTCAAAATTGACTTAATATCTTGCAAAGCAAAATAAGTGCGGTTTTCACCATTCGATAGAGCATGAAAAATTCAATAAAAACTTATGAAAAGAATAGTTTTGAAGATAACTAGATTTTTTTAAATAGAAAGGTATATATTTTTTTTACATAGACTGACGCGGATTTTTATTCTCATTCGATTTTGTTAATACACATATATTTAACCTTTTACAGGATTGGCAATTTTCTATTTTTTATTTTCTTTTTGCTATATCGCAGTAGCCATGTAACAGAAAAACAAGCAAAAGAACGCAAAACAATAATTTATTTTAATTAAGAGTAGAGTGCGTTGCAGCAAAAGTGGAACACCCTGCATACATGAAAATATTTTTAGGTTTTATAGCTTGAAAAATAAGGTGAAGTTCGTTTTTATACAACAAATAATAAAGATGCTAAAAAGGAATGTCAGGCAGTGGCTAAACTAGGGGGGGTGCAAGGTGTGCCAGACACACCCCAGGCAAGCCGTGACACACCCCAGAAAAACGGAGCACTTCCCCATTTTTCATTCTTATCTTAAATTCCATCTAACAACTTAATTCGTTAAATCTTAAACCATTGCGATAAACAAACGAGTAGTAATAGTGACATAGTGATAAGTACAATTATCAATTATTATTTATTATGTAAGGACATTAGAATATTCGTCATTCAAGCATAAGTTGTATCGGTAAAATAATATTTGTTTAGCTAAGCGGCGCGGCGGCGGTAGACTGCTGACTGTGACTGTGCTGCTCTTGGAATTGTTTTGGTTCATGATACTGATATGCGTTGAGTGTTGATGCATAAATAATAGCATGTATAGTTCCTCTTTCACGATGTAGTAAACCCAGCAAGCATAAAGACGCCGCAAAGATTAGTAGATTAGATTAGTTTACATACAGTTTACATTAACATTCTAAAAGATAACTTTTTATAAAGGAAGCGAGACTTGAAACTTAAAAATAGTGTAACATACCGGAAGTGGTGACTCATTATTCCGAACAATCTAGATATATGAATCATAATTACGATGCCTCGGCAGACGCAGACAGCAGCTTACGTAAATTATTAGTCATCGAACTTCAAGATTCGAGAAGGGTTGCTTGCGTCATCGGTACCTATATAAGCAACGCTGCAATGCACGATGAATTCATGGGGTTAGTACTTGTTATAGTTATGTTTAATGTTTTATGTAATATTATTATTATTATTATGAGTCAAGTGCCAATATAACCTGTGTTCGGTGTTCCATGTTCTGAGTCTTCTGTGCTGACAGCATAGTGCTGTGTGAAATAAAACATCAAAGCAAACAAATAGCCACTGCCAAGGCCAACTGCCACAAACAACTAAGGACTAAGGTAATTTTACTTATTTGTATGTTTGTTTTAGAGTATTATAAGATGTTAAAATTTTTATGGGTGAAAAAAAAAGGAAAGATTGCTTCACAAGTTTCAGCTAATAATAATAATAATAGTTTAAAGTTAAAACTGCAAAGGGATTTTGATTTGTACTTTCTTTCACGCCTTTTACTTGTTTCCCCATCAGTGTCCGAGCAGTTATCTGCGGTGTTTATAAATTTGTTTTTATTTGCGTTGCAGATTGCAGATTGTGGGCGGTTTGAACATGAAGAAATTCAAAGACATACGATCGTTTTTCAAATCTGCCACAAATCAACCCGACAAAGATGAGACTGAGACAAGGCAAACGTCTACTCCAGTATGTGACTCAACAACAAATATTGAGATAGCTTGTGATTTAACACAATCTTCAACTTCAAATATAGAAAATGTTGGTGGAGGCATACGAGAAGATGTAAATAAAGCCGCTGAAGAAGGGCAAAGTAGCAAAACATCCGATGTTTTTACATCTGCAGAAACAAATCAAAGAGGACGAAATGATCCAGAAGATCAAGATCTGGGAACTCTTGATAGTGGTCCTTCGCAGCCAAGGGGCCAAGGGTTGTTTTTCCAAAAAGTTCATTTGGAAATAGACGGAGATCGTTTTAGTCTCAATTCTTTGATACTTATCAGTGGCTTCAATATAGTGTGAAGTTAGATAAAGCGTTCTGCTTTATCTGCAGACATTTTCGGGATTCTGCAAATATTCGAGATCAAAATGAAAAGTTTTCGATTAATGGGTTCAGTAATTGGAGGAAACTAAGTGAGTCGCTGAAAAAACATGACACCTCTTTGGCTCACAGTGACTGTATGCAAAGGTTTGTAGGCTACAAGCATTCCTTGAAGGCCGGAGATGTTCATAAGAAGCTAACCATACAACATGAAGAAATGATAATACAGAACCGAGATTATATGATAAAATTAATCGACATGATTTTATACTTGACACGTTAAGGGCTGCCACTCCAAGGACACCGAGAAGACGCAACATCTACTAACCGAGGAAATTCTCTGGAGTTGGGTGAACTTATGGCAAAACATGACACGAATTTTTCGATGCATCTAGACAGACATATCAGTTATTGCAGTTCCAAAATACAAAATGAAATAATAAGCATCGCATCTCAACTTGGTATTGAACAGATTGTAGAAGAAGTGCGGCAATGTGTTTTTTTTTCGATAATGGTTGATGAAGCTAGGTGCTACAAACAAGAACAATTGTCCGTGGCAATCAGATACACCGTAGGCTTGGAAGTTCAGGAACGTTTTCTTGGTTTCGTAGATTGTTCTTCTTCTAGAGATGCCGAGAGTTTAAAAATACTTATTAAAAAGTATCTAAGTAAATGCAGTTTGTTGAATAACGCCATATTAATTGGCCAATCTTATGATGGAGCCAGTGTTATGTCTGGGAAACACCAAGGACTGCAAGCCAAAATAAGGGAGGATCATCCACAAGCCATTTACTTTCATTGCTTGGCACACAGGATGAACTTGGTAATTGTCGACAGTTGTGCTAAGGTGTCTACTGCAGCTGCATTTTTCAACACTCTGGAGGCAATATACGTCCACTTTTCTCAACCCGGTCATCACTCTCATCTCATAAACGCCCGTGATGCTCTAGGTATAAAGTAGGGGGGCGAAATGGGAAGTCTTAGCAGTACCAGGTGGAGTTGTCGATATGAAAATTGCAAATCCCTTTTGAAAAATTTACAAGCGATTCGAAATGCTCTGGATGAGGAAATTGAACAAGGGCGAGACAAAAATTCTATAGAAGCACTTGGAATACAGGCATCAATGATAAAGCCACAATTTATCGTTTGTTTGTTCGTCTTCCATTCAGTGTTAATGGTCGCAAATGTACTGAGTAAATATTTTCAGAGAAAACACTAGGTCAGGCTAGTGATATCATAGATAGCACTATAAGTAGCTTTGAAGAGAAGAGGAACAAATTTGAGGACCTGTGGAGTGAAACAGAAAAATTCTCAGGAGAACAAGACATTTGTTTGGAGCCTTTAAGGATTTCAAAAAAAAGGAAGCAACCACAAAGGCTTAATGAATATCTATCTGACTCAACCCTGGGTAAATCATCTCTGATCGACATACCTGCAGGAACTACAGCTCCCGAATATTGGAAAGTCAACATTTACTACCAAGTCATGGACAACGTGATTAGCAATATGAAAAAACGATTTGAAAATCTTCCCCTTGCAAGATCGATTGATTCCTTTATGAAGCTAGATTTGGATCAAGCATTTGAGTTCGTCGCCAATTATCAGAGGGCCTTCAATATCGAAATCTCAACACTTCAAGCTGAAGTTTTAATGATACGAAATTTATTCAAAAATAAAAATCTTGAAATCACGTTGGAAAATCTAAAAGTTCAAGTGAAGGGGGATCTGCCTCTAAATCTTTGCAAATTACTACAAATTGCTGTAGGCCTTCCAATCAGTTCAGCTGGTTGCGAAAGAAGTTTCTCCGCTATGAGGCGGATAAAAACATGGCTGAGAACCACAATGGTACAAGATAGAAAACTAAAATTAGTTTGAAGTTTTTTTTATTCATACTTATATGTTATATTTCCTAAATAAAATGTGAAAACAAGAAAGTCTTTTGCTTAAAGTAGGTATATGACAAACCATGATGATGAAAACCAAAACTGTTTAAAATTGAGAGTGAAAACAAGATTGACGTAGTTTTCATGCGCATACATATATAAAAAAGTGGTGTGTACGCCCCAACAAAATTTTTATACGCACCCCTCCCCAAAAAGAGCCCGTGGGGCCTGCCCCCCAGAAAAATTTTGTAGTTTTGCCACTGATGTCAGGGCGATGGCGGACCCGGCGTAATCATATTTACAAATTTCATTATATTTTTATTATGAGTTTGTTTATTTCATATCTTCCGTAATCTCGTGATGATTCTTAGAAATTGTGGTTTGCTACATGTCTAATATCATTTTATGTGTTATGTAACAAACTGATAGTGTATCCATACATGAATGCGTGATGGCACGTAATGACGTAATAATCATTGAGATATAATTATTGCTGTGGCTAAAAAGGATTCAACTGAATACACATTAGAGAGACATTAGAGCTAAATACAAATTAATTTTATTCGCAATTGAGGGCCTAAACAAGAAAAAGTTTTAGCAATCAGGTGCATAGCAATAAAGAAAAATCGTGAAAAATGACTGGTATAATATATAAATCTTTTATCAGTGCTGTGGAATTCCCTTATCTGTAATGCGTAAAAGTTCTCAGAAATTTCACATTATTGTAGTGTGATGCGACTAAAGTCCAAATGATTTACAGCCATTATAATGTTACTAAATTTTTTTTACTTTAATCGAATTGAAATTTTACAAATTTCATGGTATACATGGTGAATCTTATCTAATCCGCCAAAATTAAAGGCGTGCTAGAACTCATCATTCTAAGCAAAAAAGTTCATATGTACATGGGTCCGGAAATGCTTCGTTTCCGAGATACAGGGTGTCAAAGTTGAAAAAAAAATCGCGTTTTCTTCAATATCTTTCGACTGTTTCGTAATAGTTTCATGAAATTTCGTATACGGAGTTTTTTTGGGATGACAAATTCAAATTTGTGGTCCATTTGGTTGTCGTTTCTAGAGGCGCCAGCAACGATTTCGACCCCTTTAAATCGTAGCAATTTTTTTGCTACACTGTATGCCATTTTGGACTAGAAAATCGATTCTCCTATCTTTTCTTCTAAAAAGGTATATCTTAGTGATGTCGCTAGGAGCAACCCTTTCCGAGAAAAACGCTTTTAAAACTCATGATGCATACACATTTTCGGAGGGTATTTTTTGACAGGTTTATCAATAGGAATTTTTAATTGTTACTAAGTAACTTACTTGTTTACTTATGTACTTATCTGTCTCTTTGCGTTCATTGATAATAAAGTTTTAATAAAAATCCATAATTAAATACGATAGAATGCCTAGACATACAACATGTATACTTTTAATATTAATTTTTTTTTTTCTTTTTAATGTTGGATTTTCTCGGAAAGGGTTGCTCTAGCGACTTCACTAAGATATACCTTTTGTAGCAGAAAAGACAGGAGAATCGATTTTTTAGTCCAAAATGGCATACAGTGTAGCACAAAAAAGTTGCAAAGATTTAAAGTGGTCGAAATGGTTGCCGCTGGCGCCCTCTAGAAACCACAACTAAATGGACCACAAATTTGAATTTGTCATCCCAAAAAAACCCCGTATACGAAATTTCATGAAACTATTTCGAAACAGTCGAAAGATATTGAAGAAAACGCGATTTTTTTTTCAACTTTGACACCCTGTATCTCGGAAACGAAGCATTTCCGGACCCATGTACATATGAACTTTTTTGCTTAGAATGATGAGTTCTAGTACTTCTTTAATTTTGGCGGATTAGATCAGATTCGCCCTGTATATGAAGAATGATATTGCAATAGGTTTGAAAAAAAAACGGTTTATTCTTCCTTCTTCGTTTTCCAGTTGGAACTGGCGTATGAAATTTTGTAAAAATATTGTTTATGTTAATGAAAGTAATTTATTAAAATTAGTAACAATAAGAACACAACTTTACCATCTATTTTCAATTAAATGTTGACGTATCTCTCCTAAATGTATTCATTTAGATGCCTTTGCATTGAAACTATTAATTCATGTATGCATTCTTGAGGTATGACCAGATAACACCTAACTCATCTCGAAGATCATCGTGATGTTGGGATCTGTCTGATAAGAGTCTTTATTCTTCTGTCAATTATACCTCATACACGTTTATCATGTCCTTTCTTTAGAATAAATAGATATTACTTTACTTTGCTACGGAACTAGCTCAATTGGTTCTTGTACTTGCGAGAACGGGGGGGGGTCGTTTCTAGATCGGTCTGATCACTCTGTTAAATTAGCCCACACTTAACCATACAATTATAATGGTTTAAACGTATATTCTCCTATTATTTAGCAATACTAAATATTTCAACTTAAAACTACAAGTGTACATGAATTAAATAAAAATGTTACTTCTAATTGTACTAAACACTGTATCCTTAACGGGTTCGTGAGTGTATTGTGTCGTCCTTCTTTCTGGCACTTGGAACTGTCGTGGACTTCCGGTTACTCTCCCCGCTTGATTTTCTGTGAAAATATCGTTAATAGTGGCGGTTATGTTTGTAAATGACCCACTCTACGTCCTACTTTAATTTTAATTAAAATAAAAAAAGAAATAAATTATTAGTTCTGAAGCCGGCCCTGTTCTGTCAGAAGCAGGAAATCTGATAATACCGTTGTTGAATACTGTGCAAGCACGTGCCGGGAGATGTGATAACGCCGGTTGTTTATCGTTTATACATGCGAAAGTCTTTTAAAATAATCGATATCTTAAAGAGGCGTGTTGTATATAAACGAAAAATACGTGTTTTAGTTTGCTTTTATGAAATAAAAGCTTTTACACTTGGATGTTATAATGGAATGTATTTATGTGGGTACTCAACTCACGTATCCACATTTAATTGTTAGCGCGAGGTTATTAATTAGGGCGTCTTAAGATTTACTATAATTATCTCTAGTAATTTGGAAAAATTATATTCAATATAGAATTTATATTTTAACCAAATTAAAGATTTACTTTTACGAAAGGAAAACGTTTTTACTGTATTACTTCTATGTTGCGTATAATTTAACACATACAAATTTTCTTATTGGCACGAGATTTTATAACTACGGTAACGGATCTACTCTAATTATTTAAAACGGACTAAACTAATGTTATTACTTACACAAGATTTATAACTGCGGTAACGGACTTAAACAATTATCCTAATTGTTTAAAACGGAATAAACTAATTTTTTGGATCTCGATCGATGGGTTAGGACGACTGTTGTTTACATATTCTAATTAACACGTATTACTTTCGCGCTTACACGACGTGCGGGGTTTCCTTTAAAGAAGTAGGTGGCCGAATGTAATTTCCCTACGGGTGTTGGATTGCAGTCAATCTGCTGCTTCTTGCACTTTAATGTTCTGGCCTAGGATAGGTGTGTTTGTGTGAGTCTGTGTGCCATGTGTAGGTGGAGCATCCTTTACAAGAATCTGGGACTAACCCGTTGCGCTGTGAAAAGGATATCCCTGGGGTTGACTGAATTTAGGCAAGCACCTTTCTATTCAACGGAGTAAATGAAAGATGACTATGAGCTTTCAGCCTGGCGTAACATGATTCAATCGGCGTATGTGTAATGTTGTCTGTTTTGACTTAAGTGCATTCTGCCTCAGATTTCAGCAGTTCTAGGCCCGTTGTACGTAGATGACGTTCAGGTGGCGGTGTCGCGTTGAATAACTATGACAAACGGTTCGGCACTTACAAAGGTCGTCAGATCGGCGGAATGGATCGACGCGCAAGTAAATGTCGGAGCGTACACGAGCAAGTAGACAGTAGAGTACCTAATCGGGTAGCGCGTCTCGCGTTTTTGTAGAGAATCCGCAGAAGGCGGGGACGTGTAAAAACTTTCGATGTTTTCTTTAATTAACGTCGGAGGGGACATAAATTCATTGTTTGATTAAAATCTGTGAATAATAATAATTAAACCAGGACAATTAGCAAATAATTAATAATAACAGGAAAATGTGGTAAAAGGCGCTGGCTCTTTACTCGATTAATAATGAATAAGCCGAAAGATTGATCGGGCCAATGCTAAAGGTTAACATGATCCTCTTCCAAGAAGTTTAAAGAAAGCATGCAACGTGATAGCGTAGGCTGTGTACATGACACAAAACTTGGATATTGAGCTTTTTGCCACATTCTCGTCAAGCGCTCATTCGGTCATTGTTCATGGCCAAACAAAATCTGCAATAATGCACTAATTTGTTGGTCCAATGAAATCTGTCGCTGCTCCAAGTCAAGCACTCTGGCTTATGCCTGACAGTCAAAAACTCAGCTAGCAGAGCAACGTCTGTTGGCGGCACGATATTCGTCTTCTTTGGCCGTCTCCTCTTGTGTGTGGCGACGGCCGGTGTTGCGTCGCTGCTCGCTTGACGAAACAGCAGGTCTAGCAGCGGAGACAGAAATGGGTGTTCCGCACACCAGATGTGGTAGCCTCGTAATTACTCCTCTGGTGTATGACGTCATCGTAAAAATGTGAGTTGTATCAAAGTTTGAGTAAATTTTATATTCTTACTCGTTTCAACCAAATCTCGGATAGACCGAGTTGATAGGTGTACTAATTAAATACTAATCTAGAGAGAGAGTCATTCTCTGGAGACATTTCTGCGATCCAGAAAATCGTTTGTTTGCTAAATATGTTTCGAGCTCATTTGGTTATTTTCAAATATTTATTAATTGCCCGAGTAACACCAGGTTACTGGCATTAAGTTTACCTAATTTAGTTATTTACAAATTTTATGCAAGATCGGACTATAAAGTACATTTTATCAATGAATTTAGCGGGCGTAAAATGCCACTTTAGCTCCCGCGAAATACACCCGCGCCCGCGGGCGGTAAAGTAAATGTTCTTTTTTATTTTCAGAATTCACAATCAGTTAGTAGATAGATAAGGATGGCGATCACCTATTCTAGTTCTATTGTATGGTATCGCGAACGTATGTATACAGATTATCGTTTTCACATCTTACTAGTTATAATGAGAATAACTATTTTCTCTATAACGAATACAAATTATTTAGTAGATCATTATACAGGGCGAGATTGATAATATCGAGAAATAAAATTCATACAACTTAAAACAACATTTATAATAAACTGTTCACAGACGATGAAAAGAAGAAATCAAATAAATATTTATTAATGAATGGTTATTGAAAGGATTTGGCGTAGAATTTTGTATATATTTCGGGAACAAATAACGTTTATGGACCGTACGTGTTAATAACCCTTGCCTAACGGCTTGGACTCTTCCTTACAAGTTGTGTTACGGGCATGACACTCACTGGAATATCAGCCCGTAAAAGTTAAGTGCGTGTTACCGGAGTGGCATGGGCCAGATTCTTATTCATCAATTCAAAAGGGCACTCGACACAACTCAACAAAGCCAAAGTCAGTAAAAATGTGTCATTGAGGCGCCACCTGTTAAATAGACTTACAGCGAGGAAAACGTCATGAACTAGATCTTAAAATAATGACGTAACAGTAAACCATAATGTTCAGTCGGAAAGAAAAGGCTCACCTTTACCTGAAATTCTATTTCAAAAACACGCAAAGCTAACTTACACTTAGGTAAGTAAAATTTTAAACTTTTAAAATATGTAAAAATTGCGAAAACCAATGCTCAAAATTCATTATGCTGACACCTTTTTATTATACAGCGCCAAACAACACAATTTTTCAAAATCCTGAGTGAGCACATTCTGTTAAATGACCTTACATGAATATCCAAACACACATCTATCTGGCACTTTAACTTCTACCAAATAATAGCACGTGATACTTTCCTACTGCTCTAGTAAATCACGGTAATAATGTCTATAATTTCGATAGATGCACATACCTGACAACGATATAAGTCAAATACATTTGTAAATTTATATGAATACGAAAAAAGTGGCTAGCACAAATTCTCAAGACACGGTACACATCGACGTCGGTTAAATGTAGGTTAAGAAGACGCTTCTTTCTGATCAGCGCTTCTGGAAATCTTTGACTTTACGTATTGAACTTGGATTTTCTCGATAAAACGGTAAACGATAAACAAATTTGTTAGAGTTGTGACTATAAATCCATAACTGTATAAAAACGAACTACTAACATAGCACCAATACTATACAATCCCATCAAAATTGACGGAACGCGTTTTCACCATTTAACCGTCAACGCGGTTGGGTCGTCGAAGACCCGACTACATTAATTCGTAACTACATCTTAATTGCTTTAAACTTCAACTCTCAAGGTTTTTACTTCGACTGAACTTAAAGGAAACAATCCTCTGTCCTCTCTTCTAAAATGACTTAAGAGTAGGTAAATAACAAATCATCATTTCACATGGAAACACACATAGAAACACAACGATAAAGAAAGAAACTGTCAATTCAGAGAATTCACGAAAACATAACACTACCAACTACTGTTAACTGAGTCAAATAACTTCTCAGCAATATTTACAAGAGCTACACTATTAATAACCAAATTCAGCAATCCATGTTGGATAAATAATATAGAAGATCATTGATTACATATATATATATATATATATATATAACAGGGTGAGTCAGTTTTTGTAGACAAACTTTAACAGGAGATAGAACACATGTTTCTAAAAAGAAAAGTTCCTATAAACATATGTCGTAAAAGGCTTCGTTTCCGAGATACAGGGTGTTGAATGTAATTTTTTTTTCTCAAATTTCCATTATAACTCATAAACGAATGCTTAGATTTTTTTCATATTGGGGGGATAATGTCTTTTAATTAAGGGGCATAAAACAAGCGATAAGAAACAGAACTTCTACGCCAATGACTATTTTTTAAGAAAACTTATTTTCATTATCTACATACAGTTTAACAAAAATAATGTACCTTGTTCTGTTTCGAAATTCCTGTGCGTTTCCGAGTTATTTTGATTTTTAGTGTTTGATGTGGTACTAAGTTAAGTAATGTGCTTTATGTGAATAATTGAATATAAAGTTTTTAATAAAAAAGATATAATAAAACATTTAGAGCCATTTTAGTACCTAACGATCGTTTTTTTTTAATTTCAAATACATTTTCATTTATAATTAGGTAGGTTATCGGTTTTTTTTAGTATCCATTGTTATTATCCTCGTATAATACTTTTAATACTTACTTGTTTTCCAAGGAGTATCATATTTTGTTGCAATGAAATAAGGGTGCATCATTTAGTTAACTTAAGACGTTCTATGGTACGTCGCTGTGAAATGTGTATTGAAAAGAATGGTTTACATTTTGAACAAAGTGTCTAATTTTATTATGCTAGTGTTATTGTTATTTATTTATAAATCGTTATTGCTAAGAGTTCTTATTAATTTCACAATTATTAATTAAGTATTGTTACAATAATAAATAAGGGTTGTTAAAATTAGTGTACTAAACAGATTTCAATTTACAAAAGTCTTGTATTTAAGTATGGCTTGATACAGTGGCGGCTCTTTAATGAGAGCAACTTAGCAGCGGTCTATAACTTATTAGAATCTCACTTAAAACTACATATATATATATATATATATATATATATATATATATATATATATATATATATATATATATGTTTATGGCGAAATTGATACATACATAATTATACAGAAAGTATTGACCGCATAACAATAATAATTATGCATTTCTGTTTATACGAGGATAATAACAATGGATACTAAAAAAAACCGATAACCTACCTATTTATGAATGAAAATGTATTTGAAATTTTAAAGAAACGATCGTTAGGTACTAAAATGGCTCTAAATGTTTTATTATATCTTTTTTATTAAAAACTTTATATTCAATTATTCACATAAAGCACATTACTCAACTTAGTACCACATCAAACACTAAAAATCAAAATAACTCGGAAACGCACAGGAATTTCGAAACAGAAGTAGGTACATTATTTTTGTTAAACTGTATGTAGATAATGAAAATAACAGTTTTTTTAAAAAATAGTCATTGGCGCAGAAGTTCTGTTTATGAAAGGGGTTGAGCACCTCCTCCACTCCGCCACTGTACAAGTTTGTGAACATTCTTATCGCTTGTTTTATGCCCCTTAATTAATAGACATTATCCCCCCAACATGAAAAAAATCTAAGCATTCGTTTATGAGTTATAATGAAAATTTAAGAAAAAAAAATTATATTCAACACCCTGTATCTCGGAAACGAAGCCTTCTACGACATATGTTTATAGAAACTTTTCTTTTTAGAAACATGTATTCTATCTCCTGTTAAAATTTGTCTACAAAAAACTGACTCACCCTATATATATATATATATATATATATATATATATATATATATATATATATATATATATATATATATATATATTTTATCAAACGGAAATATGACGTTTTCGAATAGATCTTTACAGCCCAATATCTGTTAGTTAGATATGACAAAATCAAATTACAGCTAAGTGCGCTAAAATTATACACCTCCTTTAACTTTTTAATTAAACTTGTATGAGACACGCAGTCAAACGCATGTGTTAAATCTAGAAATATTGCTATACAGTGCTTCTAAATTCTAAACTGTACTTTAAAAAATGTATGACTGCATCTGCAGTGCTTTGACTTTATCGAAAATCATATTGGCGGTCAAAAAAGTTATTATTTTGCTTCACAAAACTTCATTTCAAAGATACAAAAATATCTAGGTATAGACCTTAAACATATCGATTAATTATGCAATTTGATGATATGATGCGTAATTTAGCGGCAAAAAAATTAGAATTATAATTAGTTCAAATTCTTTTATTATCTGAATAACGATTAATTTTATAAGAAAAAGCGTAACCGTATTTTTTAAAGAAAAATTAATTTTACATAAATTTTCTTAATGTAAAGCGAAATAAATGTAAAAATTAAATACATATGGTTGAAAATGCTGAAGCGGGCGGCTTTTTGAATTTTTTTTACGTTAACATGTATTTATGTCTATTATTCTCTATTTGCCATGAAGTTTTAAACGTCTGTTTGACATAGATTATTGTTTTTGCGTTTACAATGTTGCATATTTTCGTAATTCACTTCTTATAAAATAGGTTGCATAATTATCCTTAAAAATGTAATTAAAATTATTTCATTTCTTTTAATTACCATTTTGTAGGTTGGAAGGTCGTGTGGTGTTCCACGCCAGATATTTTTGTACTGTTCTTGAATTTCAATATTAATTTTTCTCTTAGATTCCCCAAATTAGTGTTATGGAGTACAGTTTTGCTGAGTATGCAGACCTGTATTTAATTTTAGGGGAATGTCGTGGAAATGTTAATGCTGGTGCTAAAATTGTAAATAATGCTAAAGTAATAAAAACAGGTAAAACTTAATTGATATGTATTGTTAATTTAAATATCTGGTGTGGAGCAACACACGACCTTCCAACCTACAAAATGGAAATTAAAAGAAATGAAATAATTTTAATAACATTTTTTTTAGGATAAGTATGCAACCTCAGTAGAGTGGGACCAGCTACACCCCCCCCCACACTGTTTTAATTATGATCTCTAAAAAATGCCCCGCCACTGGTTGGAATTTACTCATTAACGTACTTGACCTTGATTTTATGGCAAATAATTTTTATACAACCTCAAACTGTGATCTGAGGGCAGTGACGGGCCCCTGGTTTCTGGTTGGTGGCGGTCATTTTGTGGCCCTCGCTTATTGGCCATCTTGCCGGCCATTTTGGGAGCGTGGTTTGTCGGTCATTTTTGTTTTGGCGGGAAGTATGAAATAGTATTCTATCTCATAAGACCGGTATAGGTCTCCTGAACTTGCTCGCGGATCGCCCCTTGTCGGGGTCCATAGACTCCGCCCGGAAATTATGGCCCAAATAAATACCCGCCACTGGTTGGATTTTGCTCATTAAAGAAACTTGACCTAGATTTTATCGCAAAGAATTTTTGTACAGCCTCAGACTGGGGGCTGTGTTTGGAGGGCAGAGGTACGCCCCTGGTTTCTGATTGGTATGTTTTGGCGTCAGATCAATCTCAATTACAACCTAAAGTAATACAGAAATAAATTCAAGATAAAGTACTTAACGGTTTTCAAATAACTCTGTCGTGCTTGGAAAAAAACCATTAATTCGCTGATTACATAAAAGGCAAACATACCTTGCAAATACGATTAAGATGTTTACCTTCTTTTTAAAAACACATATTGAAACGCGAACACGAGGACGAGGACGAACATGGACACCAACCACAACACCAACACCAACACAAACACAAACGCAAACACAAACACAGACACAGACACAGACACAGACACAGACACAGACACAGACACAGACACAGACACAGACACAGACACAGACACAGACACAGACACAGACACAGACACAGACACAGACACAGACACAGACACAGACACAGTCACAAACGCAAACACAAACACAAACAAACACAACCGCAAACGCACACGCAGACGCAGACGCAGACGGAAATGCAAACACAAACACTAACACAAACTCAAACCAACGCGAACACGAACACGAACACGAGCATGGACACGAACACAGGGAAGGAAAGAAAGCTGCAGAAAATTAAAGCAAAGGACTTCTGATGATGGTGAAGGACTTGAAAAAATAAAGTTTATGTGGCACAACGGATACTTCATATTACAGTACAAAGATTTTTCACATTTTTTGATGAATGTCAAAAACAGCGAAACTCCGATGAAGTAGCAAATCAATATACATTAGACACCAACAAACTAATAAAAATGATCAACACAATCACACCGTACATTACATCAAGGGCCTTAAAAGAAAGATGTAGAAGATTGATGAGAAGCCTAATAAAAGCAACGGACGCCGAAAAAAAGCTCCAAGGTTCGGAGTCCGAAAGTCTACAAGCAACGCAATCATCGATTTCATTCTCAAAAGACCACACTATCCTGGAAACAAATGAGTCAAAACACGTTAAGAATGGCTGTAAAAGTAATTAATCACTTTAAACGTACAAAGTGTATTAAGTAATGCCAAATTTCAAAGTCTAGTCGTCTTTATGGAAAAACATAATTTAGACGTCATATTTTTACAGGAAACTAATATTACTACTACCACTAACATCAAGTACATAACCAATATATGTTCATATAAAACCCCAAAACATCTAATTATACAAACGGACTAAAGATTATTAGTCAGGCAAATTACACAAGAAGGTTTTTGCAGAAAGCTACTATTACTCTATGTACTGTAAAATATCACATCTTTTCGATTTATATACCACGCGATAAGAATATTGCTTTTCAAGTAGGTACTACAAAAATTGAGATCACATTTGACAAAATTAAAAACTATACTTGCACTGTCCTAATAGCAGGCGACTTTAATACAACTTTGTACCCAAATTTAGATATACTCAATTCAAATGAAAAATACAAAAGTGTAGCAAACGCACTTCAAAACTTAGTCAGTGAACACAAACTGTATGATGCTTACCGTCAGTTTCACACTATGGCACCCGGATGTACTTTTCTCGCGGATAACTGGGCAGCAAGGCTAGACAAAATATTTTGCGATATTGAAGTTACGAAACAAACAATAAGTGTTATAAGTGTACTCTCATTTTCCGATCACCTAGCAGTGCAAATATCCATAAACACCGTATTGGCATTTTGATAATGCACTATTCAACGACGATAACTACATAAATGTAAATAACGGCATTGAATACGCAGTACAGAGACAACCGCAAGATGTAGGACTTGAGTGGAACTGGTTAAAAAGCGAAATAAAGACTGCAACCATCATTTGTAAAAATCGGAAAAATTATAGGGAGTTAAATTGGTTGTAGAAAGCCTACAATAAGCACACAAAAATGTCATCCCAGGGCACAACTACGATTTAAAAAGGTCGTTACAAGAAAATAACAACATATACCGAAAGATGATACACACTTCGGAACTAAATAGGAAATATCTGCAAATTATAAACGATGACACGTCAGATAGTATTAAATGCTCAAGCTGTAACATGCTTTCCAAACTATATGTAAATGGTAATATAGTCACAACCCCACTAGAACTAAGTAAAGAACCTTACAGTGTCTTTGAAAAAAAAAACAAGATCAGCAATACTCTTTCAAGATCAAGTACGAATTTCACAAAGTGATAAAGACAAAGTAGAAAATAATTTGACACTTGCTGAGTAAACGCAGCTTTAAAAAGTAGAAATAAAGTCCCCCGGCGTTGATGGGCTTACGGTCGAATTTTACATTTGGTTTTGAGAATAATTGGGCACACATTACTCACAAATGATATCTGATTGGTTACAAAAATGAGTACCTATTAGTGAGACAATAAATACGTCGGTAGTAGTTTTACTTGAAAAAAAAAGGAAAAGATCCGTTAAATTTAAAAAACTGGAGGCCAATCTCATTATTAACGACGGATTATAAAATATTGGCGAAAGCATTAGCAAATATATAGGGATGCAATAACGTACGTAAATAATGAAAAAAACCCTCTAGGAATTTTGCCTTTAGATTTAGAAAGTGCTTACAACAACATCTACCACGATCATCTTTTTAACACCTTAAGAATGATGACTTTTTCTACTCGTTTTATAGAACCGATTAGATTAATGTATCTGAATTCCAGTTTTCACGTACGTGTAGGCCAGTTTCTAAGAAAGCCAATAAAAATCCACAAGGGGATTAGACAAGGACGCCTACTGTCAGGACCACTTTTTTCGATCACGATAGAACCCTTTTTAAACTTATGTCGGAAACGATTAGGCGGTCTCTCTGTGCCTAATGACATCAACCACAGTTGTTGCAGCTTATGCAGACGATATATCACTTTTTGACGGAGATGAAAGACAATTTTTAGTTATTTTCAGAAAGCGTAGAAAGTTGGCAACAATGTTGAATTTTCTTATCGGTATTTGAATTATCATGTAATTCTGCCCAACTTTGCTAATTTAACCGACTCTGTATATCTTATAATAACAAAGATAGCCACAGAACTCTATACACTCTGTATACATAAGTTAGAAATTTTCTTTAGTTCGCCCTATTCGAAACGCGTTCGGTGTTTTTTAATTTTGTGTGGTACGTAGATGTATTTTGTTTGTTACAGATCTTGCTACAGTTCCAGTGTTCCAGATTTTTTGAATTGAATTTTGATACCACTTTTTCCGGAAATTATCAACTGCAGTGCAATACTTTTACACATCGTCTTTTTTAGAATTTCACCGCCTATCCAAATATGATGAAAAAACGTATTGTTGCTATTTAAAAAAAGTTGCGATGGCGTCGTAGCTCTTTTAAATATGGCAAGAAAAAAGTTTCGGATGAGTCAAAATGTGCGCATTAAAAAATAAAAATCGACGGGTTTTAGGATTTTTTTCATTTTCATTATCATATACAATACCTCAACTAGCGGATAAGTTGCCAAAAATTTTTGCTAAAGGGTATGAGTGTTTATTGCTTCGATATAAATTTTGAAGCAATAAACACGATTAATCACTGTGACAAAAATGTATACAATTCGTCGGCCACGAGTGGTTTTTAAACGACTATTCAATGAACAAAATTGACGAAAAAGTCATGAAGTAATTAATTAGTTTTAATTTAGACAAGTTGCAGGTTATACACCGTGCCCAAGATAAGATATGGAAGGTCGGTTAAATGGAACAAAAGTTACGCATTTTGAGAGGATGTATTTATGGTCTTTATAGAACTTGAATATCTCTTTTAGTTTTTGAGATATTTGAAAAAAAGAATTTTCTGATTTTAGTTTTTATTTTTTCTGACCTTATTTGAAAAGCTATCAAGAAAAGAAGAGCACATTTTCATTGCCACTTTCTAGCTCTACTTAATGCTGTTATTCAATTTTTGATACAACGTTTCGTTTGTTAGCAACCATCATCAACTTAATTTTTTTAAATACACGAAAAAATTATTTTTGCCATATTTAAATTCTCCTCTTGATTCTGAATTCAACGATATATCACACTTTCTGTGTTTGATACGTTTCGGATGAGAAAATTCATATTCAATGTAAAACATCGAAAACGTACTGTTAAAACTAATACTAGAAACATTAGAAAACCGTAAAATTATTATAAAATTATGTTTTGTAATTTTAAATGATAGACAAATAAAAAACAAATTTATTTTAAAGGTTAATAAACTCACAAAAGATGTTCAAGAAGATTGCCGTTATTCTCTAAACATAAATAGCATCTTCTAACTGTAGCATCTAAAACATTCTTCAGCATTTGAGGAGCAATACTAGCAAACGCTTCGAGAACTAATCTTTGTAAAATTTCTTCATTTTCAATATCGTTTCATAAATGTAATTTTTAATGTATCCCCAGAGAAAAAAATCCAAATGTGTTATATCTGGAGAACGGGCTGGCCACAGTACATTTGCATGAGTGCCAATAAATCTTTCTGGAAATCTAACTGACAGGTATTCTCTGACAACTCTGAAATTATGTGCTGGTGCACCATCCTGCATAAACCAACAACCTTCAACTTCTTGGAAAGGCAAATCATTCAAAGTTATCACTAATTCATTTTGGAGTAAAATTTGGTAACGTTCAGAATTTAAGGACTCGTGGTAAATGAAAGGACCTATAATTCGAGTACCGTATATAGCAGCCCAGATATTAAATCCGAAACGGTGTTGGTGTTTGGCCGTTTCGTACAAACGTACATACTTTCATCAGACGATATTATTTTATTCGGAAAATATTCATTGTTTTGAGATTGACGTGTATACCATTCGCAAAATATTCTACGTCTTTCTGGGTCACCTGGTCGAAGTCCGTGGCAAATTCTAAATTTACATGGATGTACTTTCTCCTTGTTTAGAACTTAATGAGCTGTGGAATGGGCTATGCCAGTTGCCTCTTCAATTTGCCTAGTAGAAACTTCTGGATTTTCCGTTACAGCTAATAAAACAGTATTGGCTTTTTTTCATTGCAAGGTTTTTTGCGAGATTTTACAGGTTTTTCGAACGCACCATATTCTTTTGGATTAGCTGCTAATGTGCGATAAGTTCTTGTGTGAGGTTGACGCCTTTCTGGATATTTGTTTAAATACATTATTTCGGCTTCAGAACAATTACGTTGACACATGTAACGCGTCAGTATATCGAATTTTTCATTATTTGAAAAATGTACACCTACCATATTGTTTTTAGGTAAACACAAAATGTAATTAACTCAAAGACCACCAAACAAACGTAATACGGACAACAATCAATTATGACAGGTAGGTAAACAAAATGCAAAGCCAACTTATTTTTATCAAATGCATCAGTACGACGGAAGATGTATTTTAACTGTTTAATTAATAGTATTTTCACTAAATACATACTTGTGAATTATTTTATTGGCAACAGGCATTAAAAAATGAGAAAACATTATTTTATAATAATTGTACAGTTTTCTAATGTTTCTAGTATTAGTTTTAACTGTACGTTTTCGGTGTTTTACATTGAATATGAATTTTCTCATCCGAAACGTATCAAAAATATAAAGTGTGATATATCGTTGAATTCAGAATCAAGGAGATAATTTAAATATGGCAAAAATAAGTTTTTGGTGTGTTTAAAAAAATAAAGTTGATGATGGTTGCTAACAAACGAAACGTTGTATCAAAAATTGAATAACAGCATTAAGTAGAGCTAGAAAAGTGGCAATGAAAATATGCTCTTCTTTTCTTGATAGCTCTTCAAATAAGGTCAGAAAAAAATAAAAACGAAAATCAGAAAATTGAATTTTTTTCAAATATCTCAAAAACTAAAAGAGATATTCGAGTTCTATAAAGACCATAAATACATACTCTCAAACGCGTAACTTTTGTTCCATTTAACCGACCTTCCATCTCTTACCGTTTCCGAGATCCCCCTAGTGGGCATCCTTATCTTGGACACGGTGTATAGTGGTTTCGATAGCAGTCGGAGTTTGCATTACTTTGACGAACAAAATAAACGTCAATGCTTATGTCAATTTGACGTTTTACTGGAAGGCAATTAAATTTCACAGAAAGAGAAAAAAATCGTCGGAAATATTCCGCTAGCGGAATTGTCACACAATTGCAAGGGCTGGAGCTTAGGGGTGGTCTAAGGATAAGTCTTAGAGTTAGGGTTATCTTGTAGATCATTTTTCTTGTTGTGTCAGCTCGGACGTTGGATCTGTAATTAGGTCTTTTCAATGATACCGCAGGCCATAAAAAAAATGTATATTTGAGTTTACGTGCATTCATCATGCTAAGAAAAAATTTATTAAAAATATTTCAATTAATACATTAATACGAGATTACAATAGCATACTTATTTTACCTTGAGAAACAGTATTGAGCATGTTATATATGTAATTTTAACAGAATTTATACAAACTTTTTTTCAGGGCCATTATTAACAAGTATTAATGTTTACCTAATACTATAATTCTGATATGGATGGTTGTTTTAAATGTAATTTGTAATAGGAATTTTATTATAAACGAATTAGCTTTAAATGTTTTTACACTTCCTTTTAATTACCGGTTTTAACCTTCTACTTGCATAAACTTCAGCTTATACACGAAATAATAATGACCTTCACGAGTTTATATAATCATTGTACTGCATTTTATTTACTTCGAGCCCGTGTAAAAGTTATCAACGTTTCATTTTAATGGAATTATCTGCTGTTCCTAATTGCAAGGTCATTAAAACACACCGGGTAGTATTTCGAAATGTTTATCTAGTGGACTTCTGTAAATGCATCATACAATTAAAAGAAGGCAACGCCCTTGATATTAACAGGATGATTAACACCTTTGATTTAAAACTTAATTATGAGAATCACACCGGTCAGAATAGACTTTGATAGTAATCTTTAAATACATTTTTTATTGTTATATTTCAGATTTTGTATGGGTATAGTTAAAATTATTTTTCCAAGGACGTTAAAACGTCTGACCTAGTTTAACAATAAGTGTTTATACCGTAATGAATAATAATTCGCTTAGGTAAAATAAAAATAAGGTTATTACATTTTCATTAAGGATGATTTTCTGGTACAAACTGTTATTACCTAACTTTACCTTCAGGTCATTCGGTATTAAAAGATAAACATCATACTTATTTTACCTTGAGAAACAAGTTGGCGTTGGGGTTAGCCTTTGAGCTAGTCATTGGTTTTTGAAGACGACCTTGAAGTCAGCTGTAAGTCCTTTTTTGAAGTTAGCCTTGAAGCTAGTTATGAAACTTATTTTACAACAGTATACTTATTCTACCTTGAGAAAATTGTTAACTATGAGAAACAAGTTGGCCTTGAAGTTAGTTAGTCATAGGTTTTGAAGATAGCCTTGAAGTTAGCCTCGGGACCTGGAAGAATAGTATAAAAACGTGCACCAGGGTTTAGTTAATTTAGTTCTGTTTTGAAGAGAATAGCTATGGAATCTTTCTCAGTTAATCATATTTTGAGATTATTCAGTGCTGGTGTGTTAACCGACGATGGTTTGAAAAACGCATACAACATCATCACTTATAAGATGTTGTGCGAAAATGACACTATCGACTCGATAGATGTTTATAATAATTTTGTTGAAGCTGTACAGCGAGTTGGTGGAGTGTAAGTATATATTTTGTTTTTTATTTTTAAGTTTTAATTATTATTTTTATAGTCCTGCTCAAATAAATATGGATGACGTGTTTGACAATGATGAGATTATGGAAACTACAGATGCGGCGGATCTGATAACGGTATGTCTTTTTTAATTTTCTATTGTATTACTGAACGAGCACATTACAGCAGAACCAATCGGGTTCAGGTTCCCAGCAACAGGCCGGACCATCCTCAGGGTTCAAGCATATTAATATAGTGGGGGAATCAAATAGTAAATTTATTAAAAAATTCAATACAAACTGTAAAACGCTACGGTTTAGCTTCAATGACGAGACGTGCAAGGATAATCCTCTAACGTGGCTACAGGTAAAAAGATACCATTTACTAAAAATTTATCTAATACACATTGTTACAGAGTGCATTTGATGAATTGTATTCATATATTGTAAAGGATGCTGCTCCTTCAGATCGTGTTGGAATCACGCTAAGGAATCCAAATTTCCCCGATAAACCAATAGGCATTTCATTTAGAAGAGCGGAACAGTTGTCGGTGAAAGTGATAATGTCGCTGCTGGAAAAGGTAATGCAGAGTAACGCTAGTTTTTTCTCGAGTGACTTATTGGTGTTAAACGTGGATAGAGTGGTTGTGCCTGTAGACTATGGACGCAAAAACTTGACAGGGTTAAAATTTGCAGACTTTTGTAAATCCAAAAAACGCGGTATCATTGTTGTACCATCAACAATTAACGAAAATAATTGTTTAGCTCGGGCTCTAGTTATAGCTATTGCGTTTAGAAATAACGATGCAATACGGAGTAGCCTAGCATTGGGTTACCCCTTACTTGAGGAACGAGCTACGCAGCTTTGCCAGAACAGTGGTGTAGATCTTAGTCAGGGTGGTAGTTACGAACACATCCAAGCATTTCAAAATCATTTAGATTCATATACCATTGTAGTTTATAATTCGCGTATAGGTGATTCAGTTTATTTTGAGGGCCCTAGGAAACCAGCTAGAGTAGCTTTAAATTTAATATTAGAAGACGAGCATTATAACGTAATTACCAGTCTCACTTCAGCATTTACTTGCAGTTATTACTGCGAGCTGTGTAGAAAACGGTATAATAACAAGAAAGAGCATGTAAAATGTATGTACCATGTATGCTTGTCATCAGAAACCACCTTGTTCTATTGAAAATCCTAAAATTGTTTGTAGTGACTGCAAGAGATTTTTTTACGGACAGGATTGTCTTAAAAATCATAAGGACGCTAAAGTGTGTGAAAAAATACGTAGATGTTTAAAATGTCTTAAAACAACTGAAGTAAAGGGTAAACATAGATGCGGTTACAGTCGCTGCCCCACATGCATGAGCGAAAAACCTATCGGTCATCTTTGCTACATGGCCGTTAACAAGGCTCGACGTGACAGCGGTAATGGTAAACCATCTATGTTTATCTTTTACGATTTGGAGTGTATGCAAGAGAAGGTGTGTGAGGGAACGAATGATAGATTTCTGCATGAGCCCAATCTATGCGTGGCCGCGAATGTTTGCTCTGTCTGTATCAAACATGCTGACAATCTAGATGAGGGATGCTCAGTATGTAGTAAAAGAGTGCACATTTTCAGGGAAAACCCTGTTGAATCATTTCTGTCATATGTTGCCGAGAGAGCAAGAAAATTTAAAGTTACATGCATCGCACATAACATGAAAGGGTACGACGGGTGTTTTGTGCTTAGATGCATGCTAGCTAATAATAATCAGTGGAGACCAAAAGTCATCTGCAACGGATTAAAACTAATCTCCATTCAATGCAACGATATTAGATTCATTGACTCCCTTAATTTTATCCCGTCACCGCTCTCGGCATTTCCGAAAACCTTCAATTTCCCCGAGTCCAAAGGTTACTTCCCATATCTCTTCAACACATCCGAGAATCAGAATTACGAGGGTCCTGTGCCAGCTCTTGAATATTATTGTGCAGATCAGATGTCGGGGAAAGAGCGTCAAAAACTCTTAGACTGGCACGCGGCCCAGAGTAATTGTGTTTTTAAGATGAGCGAGAAGATTGTGAAGTATTGCCTAATGGATGTTAAGATCCTCGTTAAAGGTTGTATTAGTTTCTGGTCCACCTTCACGACCCAAAATAAAGTCGATCCGTTCGAGGAGGCTACTACAATTGCTAGCGCTTGCAACAAGGTGTTTCGCAGACGTTTCCTCAGAGAAAACACAATAGGGCTCATTCCGAAAGGTGGTTATAGACGTGCCGACAATCAATCCAAAATAGCAATACAATGGTTACGTTGGGTGGAGCATTCTCAGCAGGTGGTTATACAGCACGCAGGAAAAGCTCGCGAGTTTAGAACACCTGAAGGTGTTAAGGTCGACGGGTATTGCGCTGAGTCAAACACCGTTTTTGAATTTCTTGGCTGTTACTGGCACGGTTGCGAGGAATGCTTCCCCAATCAGGCCTACATGGATCCGAAGCTCGGTGTAAGTACCTCTATGCTTGCACGGAATGAGAACACGGTGGCGCGGTCTCAATTTATACGCGAGCGCGGTTATAATTTAGTCGAGATCCGTGAATGCGATTTTAAAAAACAAATACTCATTAACGACGAATTAAAAGCGTTTATTCAGAGTCTAGGTCATAAGGATGATGAACCCTTAAACCCACGTGACGCGTTTTACGGAGGCCGCACTAATGCTAGCAAGCTTTATCACGAATGTGACGGCATTACTGAAAATAATGTATTACGACGTGTGCTCATTATACCCATTTGTAAATAAATATTGTAAATATCCCATAGGTCATCCAAAAATTCATGTAGGGCTAGATTGTAAGAACATTTCATTAGACACGGTGGAGGGTTTAGTTAAATGTCAAGTACTACCACCCTCTAATCTCTACCATCCTGTTTTACCGTTAAAAATGCATGGCAAACTGATGTTTGTGTTGTGTAAGACGTGCGGTGCTGAGCTAAATCAAGGGGAATGTAGACATAGTGAAGCTGAGCGCAGTTTCGTTGGAACATTTGTAGCTGACGAACTGCGTAAAGCTATCGCTAAAAACTATATAGTCCTTGATGTTTTCAAAGTTTGGGAATACGAGGTAACCACGTATGACAGAGCAACTAAACAGGGTGGGTTATTTAGCGGGTACATCGATAATTTCCTGAAACTTAAGCAGGAATGTTCAGGGTGGTCTAGCCACCGCACGTCAGAAATCGAGAAAACGCAGTACGTGACAGAGTATTATGAGAAAGAGGGGATTCGGTTAGACCCTAGTAATATTAAGAAGAACCCCGGTTTAAGGTACCTGGCCAAACTTATGCTGAATTCTTTTTGGGGTAAGTTTGGTCAGCGCGAGAATTTAACGCAGTGTAGTATTGTATCTGAACCAAAGGACTTTTTCAAATTGTTTACCGATCCATTGGTTCAGGTACAATCCATAATACCTATAAATGATAACGTTGTAATGGTTAATTGGGATAGACCTGAAGGTGAGGGTGAGCCACAAAAAACAATTAATGTATCCATAGCCGCATACACGACAGCTCATGCCCGCTTAGAGCTATATAGTTACTTAGAGAAACTAGATAGACGTGTTCTGTATTACGACACAGACAGTGTGATATTTGTCGCAAAACCCGACGACTGGAACCCAGCATGTGGGGATTTCCTTGGCCAAATGACCGACGAACTGGAGGCGTACGGCGTGGGGAGTTATATAGCCGAATTTGTTAGTGCCGGACCTAAAAACTATAGTTATAATGTGTTTTCTACCAGTGATAAAACAGTTAAATCCGTGTGTAAAGTAAAAGGCATTACCTTAAACTATAAGAACTCACGTGTTATAAACTTTGAAGCGATGAAAGACATGGTGCTTAGCAATAGTAAAGACTCTTTGTTTGTATATAATGACAGAAAAATTGTTAGAGATAGTTCCTACAATGTGTTAAGTAGGCCAGAATCTAAACAGTATAGGATAAGTTATTCTAAACGACGAAGAATAGAAAATTTTGATACTCTTCCATTTGGATATAAATAATAAAACAGATAAACAGATAGAATTATTTTATTTATAGACTTCAATACCCTATCTTGATTCATACTATAACTCTGTTTTCGTTTTTTCGTGTTTGTAAGATTCTGGTTCTCGTTTTTCGTGTTACCGATTTCTCGTGTTAGTTAAATTTGGCTTTCGTTTTTCGTGTTTGCCATTTTTCGTGTTTGCTATTTTCGTGTTAGGGAAATCTTAGTTTTCGTTTTTCGTGTCGGCCATTTTTCGTTATTCCATTTTGTGTGTTTGCTATTTTCGTATTTGTAAAATTTTGGTTTTCGTTTTTCGTGTTTGCTATTCTCGTGTTAGCGAAATCTTGGTTTTCGTTTTTCGTGTCGGTCATTTTCAGTGTTTCCATTTTGTGTGTCTGTGTGTTTGCATGTTTTGGGTTTTTTCGTTTGGTATGTTTGCGTGTTTTCGGTTTTTCGTTTCGTGTGTTTGCAGATTTTCGTATTTGTATGTTTGAGTGTTTTTGCTTTTAAGGGCTTGAGCTTGTGTCCGTGCTTGTGATTGAGTGAAGTGAGATAAGCGAGAGAAGTGCGAGAAACGAGGGGCGAGAGAGAGAGAGAGAGAGAGAGAGAGAGAGACGCGTACGTCAGCTTCTATTACAGAACTATATTCGCACAATGCCTAAAGGTTACCTGCATCCTCGAGTAAATCTCTCACTGTAGATTTACGCATGGTTTCTTTACAGCGGGTATCTTATTAGCTTTAATACAAAACTCTTGGAAGTCAGACGTAGCTTGTTTTATTTGTTCTAGATATTTATCCATTCAGCCACAATGTGTTTGTCTATCATACTTAAACAGCTCTCGCTGATAAAAGACCTTCTTAATGGAGTTATTTCTGAGAGACCTTGTGTGTAAAATTTAGCTTAAATCTGAAATAAATAGCATAGGGTGATAATTAATCCAAAATATATTTTAAATATTTTTTCGAAATATCACTTGCACGTGAATTGTATATTGAATTTTTCGTTTTACGAAATCGTACATTTACTTTTTGTAAACAAGGCTATTCATTACCCTTAAAGAAAATCAGCACGATGTAAATTATAGCAAATGTAATAATTCAAATTTATATTGATTATACAACTCTTACTAACAACGAGAAATATAGTGGTATATTCTAACTGTTATGTCAAACAAACCTAATAAAATATTAAATCTATCGGTCGTCTATACCTATTAACAAAATACATCTTAATCAGCTGACGCTTTTTATTCTGTATGTAGATTATAATATAAATGTTGAATATACAAATATTTTTTGAAATATCATCGGTATACGAATAATACAAGGTTGACTTTAAACAACCTTGCAAAATGTAATTTAATTGTTGACCATTCAATAGGTGATGGATCCATTAATATGAAGCGCTAATAATTTTATATGGTTACCGTCGTAAATGAACGTGTGCTACCATGCAATAGTGTCATAGACTATTGAAAGGTTATTCGTTAAAGTATGCACTGAAGGTCGTCTTAATTACCTGTAGAAGGTTATAACATACAAGTGAAATTTAAAAACAATTTAAAGCTAAGTCGTTTATAATAAAATTCCTATTACAAATTACATTTAAAACAACCATCCATATCAGAATTATAGTATTAGGTAAACATTAATACTTGTTAATAATGGCCCTGAAAAAAAGTTTGTATAATTCTGTTAAAATTGCATATATAACATGCTCAATACTGTTTCTCAAGGTAAAATAAGTATGCTATTGTAATCTCGTATTAATGTATTAATTGAAATATTTTTAATAAATTTTTTCTTAGCATGATGAATGCACGTAAACTCAAATATACATTTTTTTTTATGGCCTGTGGTATCATTGAAAAGACCTAATTACAGATCCAACGTCCGAGCTGACACAACAAGAAAAATGATCTACAAGATAACCCTAACTCTAAGACTTATCCTTAGACCACCCCTAAGCTCCAGCCCTTGCCCTAAACACAACCCCAACCTCTAGCCCCCGCCCTAAGCCAAGCCATACCCCCAGTTCAACCACCACCCTAAGCCCTCAGCTCAACGCTAACCCTAAAATACAGCTCTCACGTTAGCAGCTACAAAAAGATCTTAATTAGGGATGCAGAGGGTTGAAAATACGGTCTCACACGTGGGTGTGTAAAAATAATTAGGGTTGAAAATACAGTCTCACACGTGGGTGTGTAAAAAATAGGGGTGAAAAAAATATGTCCTACACGAAGGTATATAAAAATAATTAGGGATGAAAAATACGGTCTCACACGTGGGTGTGTAAAAAATTAGGGTTGAAAATCCTGTCTCACACGTGGATGTGCAAAAATAGGAGTGAAAATACACGTCCTATACGTAAGCGAGTAAAAATAAGGGTGGAAAATCCGGTCTCACACGTGGATGTGCAAAAATAGGGGTGAAAAAACACGTCCTACACGTAAGCGTGTAAAAATAAGGGTGGAAAAACCGGTCCCCCACGTGGGCGGGCTTGTGACGTCAAAATCCAAGATGGCGTCTAGTGCCGGGGTACTACTAATATTAATTCTTAGTGCAAAAACACTGTTTTTTCAAGTATCAGGAATCGGTTACCCTGGAACGAATTGTCGATGGTACGAGTTCTATTAAATACTAATATAGGGGACGGATTGTCTAGGGAGAAATTATCTGCGATCCAGAAAATCTATGTCATCTCTTTTGTTTTCTAAATACGTTTAGAGCTCATTTGGTCATTTTCACATATTTATTAATTGTACGAGTAACGCCAGGTGATTACTAGTTTGCTTATATTACAGCATTTTGATAATTTTAAGCGTTGGGTAGTTCCTAAATTCTTAGTATAATTACTGCAATTTTACCTGATTACGTCTTAATTTATTGAGGCACGGACTGTAGTTAAGTGTTATTACATATTATATAATAATGGTTTAAAGTAATAAATGTTATTATTAAGTTTACATAATTCAGTTATTTACAAATTTTTTTGAAAAATACTTTGGAGATATTTTTTGGAAGTCATCATTATGACGAAAAATATGAGTACACAATTTCAAATGAAACTAATTCAAACTAAAAATTTTTAGTGAAATAAAGTAACGTTATAGTAGAACACAAAACACATTTAAAAAACATTTTATTTACTAAAAAATCACATCTAGGCTTAATCTACTAATTTGAAATGTAAGATATATATTATAAATACTGTCTAATAAACACAATGTACAGTAATTATCACTATTGTCATTAAAACCTCTAATCATAATGATCAACACACAAAAGTAGGGAAAAGTTGCGAAGGTGATATGCGCAAACGTTCATGTATAACACGTACACAAACGTTAGAGAAGTCAGTTGTAAACTTGTATTGTTGTTGAGCGGTCTGATAACTCATAATCCAAAATGCCATCTGAAAAGTCAGTGTATCTTCCTAATTCAAATTTATTTAAAAATGCGTACATTAGCTCATTTGAACAATATCAAGAACTTCATAAACACTCTATTGATAATCCGGAAGAATTTTGGGGTGAAATTTCTAAACAATTTTATTGGGAAACACCTATAGATATGGACAATTTTTTTACTTACAATTTTGACTTTAGGAAAGGACCAATTTTTACTAAATGGTTTGATGGCGCTACTACAAATGTATCTTATAACTTATTAGATAGGAATATTCGTAACGGAAATGGAGATAAAATTGCATTTTATTGGTGAGTATCTTCTTTATAGTTTAATTTGACCGGTGCATGTTAAGGGTATGTGCAAGCGCAACTGGTCGATGGTACAACTCATTTTATTGATCGACACCTAAATAAAGATGCGCTACATTTAGTATTCCTCTTAATTTGAACTATTTAAAAATAATGTATCTATATCATCCGTTCATTCATAGCCGAAACATTATACCATGCGACCCTGTTGACCATGGAGAAATTTCGAAACGTTGTATTAGTTCGGTATTTACACAACCTTAAATTATAGTTAAGGAAATAAAATTTAAAAAATTAAGAAATCTGCAATTTGGAAATTTCATTAAGGCCAGTCTTTACCTAGCGAAACCGAACTTATTTCATGCAATACATTTCCACTTTGTCTATCCTTGTAAAGCAGATAGATCTGTGCGGTTTTCTATGTGTGAAAGACCAAAGTTGAATATTTTTCTTTAACTTAGCAGAATTCAAAAAATTTTATTAGTTTTTCTTTAATTAATTCCTAAAAAGTGTGAAAAATAGCGATTTTCAAAGGCATGTATCTCCAATTCTAAGCATATCAAGAAAACTCAAAGGAATTGTGTTCAACTCATTGTGCGTAAACTGGGGTGGATTATTGATTCTTGCATTGCCGATTTCCTAGGCCGGCAAGAAACCTTCATAAATATTTTATTTTTCAATGCAAATCAATAAGAATTAGATAGTTCGATTCTTTCTAAACCTATTACCAAAACGAAATTGTAACAAATTGTTTTCATTTAATTGTAAATGGCCCAAACAGGCAAACATGACCCAATTCTCATTACGAGAAGTAAGCAAACATTTTTTTGTCATAACATTAGGGAATTGCCTAAATAACAGAAATGTAAAAATATTTTTTTAAAATAAAGTACTCAGTTTTAATATCACAAGAGCATCGAAAATAATCGATTATTTTACGAGTAACGAGACGTAATCTTAAGGATTTTAAGGATTATGTCGAGTTACGATTGACAAATAGTCATTATTTTCGATTGCTCCAGTGGTACTCGTTACGATTATATAATAAATAACCGATAATAATAAATTATTATACTTATCATTTATTTTGTATTAATATTGAACGTACAATTATTGTAAGTAATATTTGAAATATAAATTGTTATCCATTATTTTTGCTTTGTTGGGTCCACCAAAAAAAAACCGAAAAGGAACATTTAGTAGACGTCGTCATAGAACCGTTAGTTATAAATTTACGCGACGACAATAATGATGATGATAACGATTTTCAGGACATTGAGGAGGATGGCAAAGAAGAGCGATGATGTATTTATGATGTAATTTGAAAAAAAAATAGTTTTCGAGATCTAGAAATTTTGCACTTTATTGCAATTTTAATAATTTACATTCCTACTTAAAAATGCAGGCATTAATACATGAAACTATTTTTCCGCACTATATAAATTGCGATTTCTCAGTGGAGGCGACACAAGGTCGCGCGTTGAATTCTCTTCCCCTCTACCTGCAGTTAGACGTTAACCTGGTTCAACGAAATATTTAATTCTATCCTTTGGTTAGCAATTATATAAATTAAGGAAATGTCTATCTTTCCGTATTTATTGGTTTTAATGTACAGCGTCCTGTAAAAATATTGCATATAACGCTTAGAATAAGGGAATTAAGAAGCGTGGCATTTTTCCTTTATCTCGCATCGGATGAGCTCGGTTTTTCTCTCGCTACGCCACCCAAAATTATTCCTTTTGAAGCGTGTAGTTGAAATCAGTTTTAATTCCTCAAAATTTTCTTCAAATTCGTAATATCAAGAACAACACAACATTTGAAATCAATTCGGTTTGTATCATTTTCTGAATTGCAGCAAATGACTTAAAATTATTTAGTAATTTCCATTAAAAGAATTATTGAAATTGAACTACAAGAAATTAGCCGAGATTAAATATTATATACAGGGTGGTCAGTCAATGTAATCAATCTCACGACTGATAGGTATTAAGCGGACAGTGTAGTGTATAGAAGTGTTACATTTATGTAAATGTAGATGTAAATAACCAACAATACAGTGTGTTCATCTTGCTTGATTCTGAGTAACAGGAGGTAACCATAAAAACCCGATTGATGTTTATGTTTAACTAATTAAACTAGTGCTGTCTCTAAATAACACAAAATTGGAAATATGCTTTTTGCTGATGCTTGTACACTGACACCTCGCAAATATGGTAAAGGAGTTTTCATGCTGTGCAATAACATACGGGAAATTCTGTTATATGCTGAAAAAAAACACAGACTGTCATTTTAATACTGCATACATACAGAGATTCATCTTTTAGTATTGTATCAGCAAAAAATGCCCTTTGTAAAACTGCGTTTTCTGCAAGCCCTTACCTATGACGTGCAGCGTTAAAAAAATGAGAATACGTAAATTTGTATGCAGATCAGGCGTCTATTGTCATATTATGTGAAAATCGTGAGAAAGATTGAGTAATATATTTTTTTTTGATTGCTTGTAATATAGAAATTAATGCAGTACATTGATGAATTTTATTATTTAATGAAAAAATTATGCAGGGAATCAAATTGCTTAGCACGAATTTATAAATACGAATCATTTAATTTGCTAATCACGGCTATTTTCACATCCTGTGGCGTTCTATAATTCTTAGTATATATCAATTACGTTGTTTGCCTGAACGATCATATAGAATAATCACAGTCTGGCTTGTGTAGCTTTGATAAATACTGTTGAGAACTTATTTGACTCAGTTTAGTCGTTGGTAGTGTTCTCTGAATTGACAGTCTCTTGTTTTTTTTCGTTGTTTCCATGTGAAATGATGAGTTGTAATTTATCGAATCTAAGTACTTTTGGTAGAGGGGGAAGATGATTGCTGTTGGAGTTGAATGATTAGACCTTGAAAGTTGAAGTATGAAACGCCATCGGCGTCGCGGCGTTATCATGGTTAAGTAAAGACGCGCTTCGTAATTCGGTAGGGATTGTACAATATCGGTGCTATGTTAGCAGTTCGCTTTTATACGGTTATGAGGTATAGTTACACCTTTAACAAATTTGTGTACCGTTTACCGTCTTATCGCGGAATTCCGAGCTCAATAATTTCCAATTTAACCCCGTGCTGATCAGAAAAGAAAGAAGCGTCTTCTTAATCTATGTTTAACTGACGTCAGCGTCAATGTGCAGTGTATTTTATGAATGTGTGTTAGAAACTTTTCTCGATTATGTAAATTTATTGATCTATAGAATCTATATTGTTGTCGCGAATGTAGATTTATCGAGATTATAGACATTTTTAGCGTGATTTTTAAGTCTAATAGAAATACCACGTGCAATTATTTGGGAGAAGTTTATTATGTATTTAAAAGAATGTGCTCACTCAGGATTTTTGATAAATTTGTGTTTGTGCGACGTTTTATGATAAATAGTGCTCGAATTTGGACCAAAACTGGTTAACGTTGTTTTCTTTATATTATATTTGTTGTATAAACAAGCATGTTAATGTGCTTGTTTATAATAATGTTTGGTGTAGTTTAAGTTTTAATCAATGTTGCAGTAGAAATTTCGAAGGTAATACTTTTTTAATACTGTTATTTGTATATATATATATATATATATATATATATATATATACATACAGGGTGTTTAAAAAATATGCGGCAATATTAAAGGGAGTGATTGCCCAGGTTATTTTATACAATAAAATTCCTATAAACATAGGTCCGTAAACGCTTCGTTACCGATCTACAGCGTGTTGAAGTTTAATTTAAATTCGACACATACAAAATTATTAATCACGAGACTCATTAAATATGTCAGTGAATAATACAGAATGTTTAAAATATTTTTGTACGGATGATAAATGGACATGCACTAAAATGTTTTTTTTTACTCAAAAGCGGTACGTCGTACGATAAAAAGTCAAGAGAGCTTTTTTCTTCATAATTGAACGAAGAATTGAAAAATATTTTTTAATTTTTGGGAAATCAGCGGCATCCTACTTTTTTCTTGAATAATAGTCAGTGACGCGCGCCAATGGTACGACTGAAACATCGTGTTGTATTGCAAAGTATGCGTCTCCCACAGCTATTGACACGCGTAAAATTTCATTATGATATCTCAGGCGGTTTTGGAAAAATCTAATTTTGACTGTTTTTTTAAATTAAACTTCAACACGCTGTAGATCGGTAACGAAGCGTTTGCGGACCTATGTTTGTAGGAACTTTATTGTATAAAATGGCCTGGGCAATCTTTTTTAAACACCCTGTATATATATATATATATATATATATATATATATATATATATATATATATGATAGTCAGTAAGTTAGTTCTAAATTCATTAAAGTTCAAGGGTCTAGTTTTTGGAGAAACTCTCGGACACGTCGATTTTTATTTTTAACTAAGGTTTTTTTAAAGGTAGAATTTTGTATATAGGGTGGCCCAAAAATTAATTACGACCACCAACTTGATTTTGTCAATCAGAAACACATGTTTTTATTTCGTTTCTGAGTGCTTGGAATTCTGAGTAAATCTCATGTACCATGTCCTATACCTATAGTCAACTGATCTCGAGATATTTACGAAAAAAATAAATATTGTCTTTATAAACTATCAAGAACGCTTGCAAAACAATCAATAGTCGTCTTAGGACAAGTCGAAGCAGAGCCAACAACTTCATCTACACAAATGGTTAATCCGGCAGGAAGCAAGGGAAATTTGGAATAAACGTGTGGTGCTGCATTAAAAACAGACGTTTTTATAATCACATTAAACTCAACGAAATATCTCGACATTCTACGAATTCAGAGATTTCTAGAGAGTCTTCCTTTAACACAATATTGCATGTCATATTTAAGCAAGACGGAGCTCCCGCACATAATTCCCATGTAGTTTATGACTACTTAAATTTACGTTTTCCTAATAGCTGGATGGGGACGACAGCACCAATTTTGTGGCGTGCTCGTTCACCCGATCTTCGCCTCTAGATTTCTTTTTAAGGGTTTTTTGAAAACCATTATATACAAAAAAACTAATAATACTGTAAATGAGTTAAAAGAAAGTGTTCGTGTGGCTTTTACACACTTAATACCATTATCTATATATAACTCTATATATTCAATTAGAAGACGATGCGAAGTCTGCATCGAAAAAGAGGGCGCACCGTTTGAAAAATATTTGTTTTAGTGTGTTTTTTATATTGATATTTTGTGTTCATATTTTTGTTCGTTTATAGAATTAGATGTTTACATACGTATACAAATTGATTTGCTGTTAGCTTTTCATAATTTCTGATGACGTTATATTGTTTATTTTTATTTCATTTCAAGTTTTTTGAAAACTTTATATTCAATCTTTAGATTTTATAATCTGTTACCATTCCACAAGAACAACATTACAATTAAACTTATTTGAATTACAAAATTCTCTAAAATATTTTACTGGAAGTGAAATTTCTTTTTTTGTGTAGAATATTTTCATTCAATTTCATATCTGGTTTTCGAAGTCAACTGTTATCCTTAATAAATATTCCAATTAAGAAAAACTTAAAAAAAAATCAATTAATTATTAAAATAGCCTAGAGATGTTATACATTTTTAAAAAAGCACAAAAAAAAAATGTCATCTAAAAATGTTATAGCCAACTATGGTATCCATATAAAAAAATACAACTGTATGTCATATCTTTTTAAATTAAGGAGGTAATAAAAATATGAACGCACTATTGGATCTTAATTAACGCCAAAATCAAGCACAAGGACCCCATATTACTTTTGGTCTATCTGTAATAGAAAGGGTACTTCCTATAAGAAAGCATCGAAAGTGGACCACCCTATACAGAGTGGCCAACTAAGAATGCGAGGTACTGTATCTGGAAAACTATCCATCGTAGAGGCTTGCGCAAAAAAAGTTATTACTAAAACGGCCAATACAAAAACCTGGAAAATATTTTCAAATTTCTGAAATGGCCTATAAAGGGCGTAACTGCAATCTTGAATCTAAAAAGTGATATTTCTGTGAATTCTGCTATATTAACCTAATAAAAAAATAAGTGATCTTTAAAGTCGAGGATAATCTGAACTTTTTTTGTTTGGCACTTTTTGACGTTTGTCTAAAAATAAAGTGGTGGGGGGTATTCAAAGGTTTCCTTAAATAACCCCCTGTATCTTCGAAACGGCTAAGCCGATTTTAACAAACTTGGGCGCGTTGAAATGAGCTATTCTTGGGCTACAAATGTTATAATATTTGAAGTTTTGTTAGTTTCACATGTCGTCGCTAGAGGGCTTTGTTCGACATTTCGACAGAAACGATTAGTTTTCGCAAAAAAATTAAATGCGTTGGTATGACTTTTTTTTCATGAACAAGTAGCTAAATGATGCCTAAACAAGCTCGCGAAAACCGCATCTCGATATCTTGTTCCTAACCTAAAATATCGGCCAAAGAAAACTTTATACGAAAATCCCTTACATTTTTATTTTTTTTTTAACTATATTTTTCTGGAATTGTTTCTATTATGTAATTCGTCGCCCTAAAAAGGACCGATTTAAAGGAGAAAGGGTTTTAATGCCCCCGTAAATGCTCGAAATGCTGATCATCATGCTCTATGCATTCCTGAGGCCTCTTATGGGTAGACAAAACTGCAGCTTCAATTTCGGCTCTACCTAGAAATTGCGATTTTAAATGTTTGTAAATTTACTCACCCGAATAAAATCACCCTTTTTGAAATTACTAGAAATTGCGATTTTAAATGTTTGTAAATTTATACACCAGAATAAAATCGCCCTTTTTGAAATTACTACGGGCAAGTAAGCAATGCTAAAAGTTATACGAAAGGTCTATTTTTTGTTTGTTTAAATGCATATTCACTATGGATATATACGAAAAATACAATTAATAGAAGCAGGCAATGGAAACAGATACCTAAACAAAACATACATAATCTTCAAATTGTCAATACTTTCGCGTTACTTTTTTGTGCTTTCAAAATGAGTTTTACGAATAATGAAGCTGTTGATATGCTTGCTTTTTATTTTGAATGTCTTCAGAATGCCGCAGTAGCTAAAAGAGTTTACACGGCTCGATATCCAAATCGACGTCCTTGCGATTAGTGGCGAGCTTACAAGCCAATGGTAGTTTTCGACCTACGTTTCAACGGCAAAGAATAGGAAGAACACAAGAAAATATTAACCGTGTATTGGGCTATATTGAAGGAAATCTTCATGTTGGGCATATCACGGACAACGGTTCAAAATATTTTGAAGGACAACCAAATATATAGGTATTCGTTTAAACTTTTTTTAATTACTTTAAGAATGCAACCATATCATGTCGTTTTGCATCAGGCCTTGAAAGAGGAAAATTTTCATCGAAGGCTAGACTATTTTAGTATTAACTTTTTGTTTGCGCAAGCGTCTACGATGGATAGTTTCCCAGATACAGTACATCTCATTCTTAGTTGGCCACCCTGTACATATACTTAAATAATTGAATGTTGAATCAAGCAGAGTTGTATATTTTTAAAAAGCACAAAAAAAATGTCATTTAAAATCTCATAGCCAACTGTGGTTTATGTCATATCTTTTTAAATTAAGGAGGTATTAAAAATATGAATGCACTAACGGATTCTACTTAAAAAAGTGCCTTGAGAATGTTTTTTTCAGTTTGTCGATACATTTATAAATAAAGAAGTTATTCAAGTTTTTCAAAATCGCCATTTTTTTAATTTTTGCTAATTGCGCAATAACGGTCAGAGATATCTTGATTATGACTATTGGATCTTAATTAACACCACAATCGAGCACAAGGACCCCATATTACTTTTTGTCTATCTGTAATAGAAAGGGTACTTCCCATAAAAAAAACATCGAAAATGAACCACCCTGTACACATCGTTCCTTAAGCTATCCAGAATACATTATCATTTTACGAAGTTCATAAAATATGTGGTTGCAATGAAGATATGTAGTTGGTAAGTTATAAGAAAATTCCACAATGTTCAATAATTTCATATTTTATACGTTATTAAACACGAGAAAATTCCTGCATTTATTGATCTATTGTAACCTAGTTTCATGATTGTGCATAAGACAAGAAGTAAAAGGGAATATAAAATTAAGTTGAACTTCATAATTAGATTTTATATAAAGAAAAGTAAATCGACTATTAATGTTTATCAATATTTTAATGGGATATTTGACATTGACTTTCACAAATAGTAATATCACGCTATCTCAATCATACGAAAATACTCTTCAAAACATACATTATTATGTAGTCCATTGATTATTAATTTTTTGTTTCATAATTATAAACAACGAGACGAGGTCATTCATTCGAGCCTTATTACACAATCGAAATGAGTATTCTCCTTATATCTACTATGCAATCTGCTGATTCATCAATCATGCTAAAATTGAGCTCAGTCGGATTTTCCTGATTTAAAAATGAAAAATAATTAAACTACAAAGTTTACTCTCGTTCGCTGTCGAGAAATATCGATAACTTTTTTACGGATATTCAATTTAAATCTTACAGTAACATTACTTATAGCTTGGGTGACCATATTTATTTTCAGCAAAATAAGTACAGAAATAAAAAGTAACAAAAAGTTGTATTAGGAATAGATAAAAACGGACAAATCAAAGAACTAAATGTAGAGTGACATAGCCAAGCATCAAAATAAGAATAAAAAATAAAATAATTTTTAATGACACATGCATATACATAATATATGTACCTATATTCCTATATTAGAAAAAATACAAACACCTAAAATACTCTGGCAGAAATGTGTAATGTTATTAATTATTTTGACGTGCCTGCAACGCCATCAGTGGGGTCACCTTTGTGCCAATCGTATTTTTGAGAGCTTAGGATAGATTCCAAAATTTGCTTTCTGGTCTTCAAAAACTGGAACATTTCACTGCAAGTCTCATCGAAGTTTGTGTACACTTGCGTCACAGCTTCTAGTGTCGTTATTTTCATTTGCGATTTTTCTGCACTCCAGTAGTTATTAATATTAGAGAATAGTCGCTCAATTGACGCACTTGTTCCAGGAAGACAAAAAATAAACTGACATAAAATCTCACAATTTTTGAAATCTTCACTTGATCCAGACCCTTGATTCCATTTAAATACTTCAACCCATCGATCTTCGGTAGCTATATTTTTCGAGTTCCACTCGGCAATTTTATCTTCTGACAGTTTAGCTTGTAATAGACTAACTTCATCGAAGAGTTCGTCCTCATTCAGTGTCGAACCCAAGTAGTCTTTAAAAGCAGCACATGAACACAAAATTTGATTCCATGAAACTTGGTTTCTCAAATTTATCCATTCAAAGAGCCTTAATTCATTTAAATTTGTGCTCCAATTCTTCAAGTAACTCACACAATTTGAATAAAATAATCTAACCTGTGAGATGAAGTCATCTCGATAGTTTAAACTACCTTCCCAATTGTCAAGTTGTAAAAGGGATTCTCTTACATTAAGCGGCAAAAATAATTCATTCAAACGATTTTCAAGCTTAGAAGCAATGTTGTGTACAAACCACATCCAAATTTCGCTGGTGCGACATTCAAAAATTGCTTCAAAATCATTGGACAATGTTCAATAGACAAAAAGTATGCTTTCAACGGTTCGTACATTTGTAGAATTCGTTCAATTGCGGGCATCAGACTTAAAAATCTGATTTTAGAAAATGATAACATCTTTTTGTATTCAACATTAACAAAGTCGCAGAATTATTTAAGTTTATTTACTCTCACTGTATAAATATAGAAATGCTTAAATAACTTAACAACAATAACCTCAACGTCAATTGGTAAGACGTCCGTAGCATTTTGTACGCAATTGTTCAAAATGTGTGCAACACAACCAATGCCAACCAGAGGTTTGCCACGAGAAGCATTCAATTTTGCAAATAGGTTGTTCACTCCCTTTCTTTTCATTCCGCAAAATTTGTATTGGTATTATCAGCAGCTAATCAAATACACTTGTCCACTAAATTGTGGGTTTTCAAAGTATTAAACACATAACTATTTAACTGTTCTGATGTTTCACCAGGTAAGTCTTGCAACTGAAGTAATTTCACTTGAATACCTTTTTCACAATTAAAGTATCTCACCAACAAAGGTACTATTTTAATTTCTTTGAGGTTGGACGAATCGATCATGATGCTAACAAAATGTGCTTTGTGTAGATCAAGTTCCAATCGCAACTGGGATTCTTTAGCAAAAACATTTTTTACAATGGCTTCAGTTTTGGTTCGAGCTGCCATAAATTTGGGCTCAAACATGTTCGCTATTAGCTTTGATGTGCAATCCAAAGATCTAAAACTCTGCTGATGCTTGATCGTATGATACACGAAAGTACCTTCCTTAGCTGCAATTAACATATTTTCAGAGCTGAAGTTTTCACTTTTGAAAAAAGTGTTTAGTGTAGCGCTTTTAGACTTCGTATTTGCAGCTAATGTATGCTTTTTCTTGGTTAGATGAGCCTTAATATTGCTGCGACCACTGTTGGAAATATCAACATCACTTCTACAAATTTCACAGTACACAATATGCGGACTCAATTTATTCTTTATTTTCATAAACGGATATTCTTTCTGTAACTCCAAATTAAAATGACACTTTCTTCGAGGCGGTGCCATGTTTACGCAAATAAGTAGGTAACTGAAATCAAACGACGTTGCTTTTTAGTAAGCGAAACCAGCACAGAAAACCAGACTGCATTCAACAAAAACAATTAACAAATAATATGTTCGCTTGCTGTCGAACGGTAGAACTCGTGTATAATTGAACTTGTTTAGTCTTAGTCCGAGCGCTGTCGCTATTTATATGCGGCTCGCTAAAGTTCGCTTCGATCTCGCACGTTCCAGTCGCGGAGCATTCTGGGCTGTGCGTCTAGAATAATCGAGGGCGGACTGGAACGTTCGGGAAACAAACTACTCGAACATTCTCAACAACTTCTTAACGTCGTTATTGCATCATGATCAGTGAATCACCGATAAGCATTCTTTTTAAATAAAAATAAATATTTTGGTATTCCTATTTGCGATATTTGCATCTTCAAGAAAAAGAAAGTACATTTTAGTGTACTTCATGCTTCTATTAAGGACCTTAGGACACTGGCAGAAAAGAAACTACTGTCCTACTAAAATAAGTACGTATGGTCACCCTACTTATAGCATAAATTATACAAAGTGTATCTTTGCAACACGTGGAATGGAAATAGATGAGCTGTGACTGTATTTAATTAATATTGTAGAATTAAAATATGTCCCGTTTCTGACGATTCATTGTTTAGAAGGAATCAATCGAAGTCTAGAGAGCACGAAAAACAAATCGCGACCTTCACATCAGATACAATAGTGTAACATCACTAGTTCTGTAATTTAGGAGACTTTTCTACCACTTTTGTCGGCTTAAATAAATAGCGTGCGAGTCTGGAGAGAAAAGAATTCGCTTACGACGGCGTCTTGTATGTGTGGAAAATAAATATACCGGTGCGTGTAAATAAATATAGTATAAATAGTTCGTCAGTTAAGGTTAACCGAATAAATAATTAGTTTTAAATAAATAATCGTTATAGCGTAGTGTGTACCTAGGACAGTAGAAAATCAGAAAGTACCAAAAAAAAAGTATACGTTTAATAAAAATTTGGAAAGTTAATATCCATTTATTAAAAAAAACAACCTCAGATAATGATGTCAAGTGCTTAAAATATTGTGCACAGTTTTCACTTGCACATGGTGGAAAGGCGGATATTGTTAAACACATATCGTCAAGTAGAAAGGCAGATATTGCTGCATCTAATGATAGCGGTTTCGTCTTTTTTTTGTAAGAACACATTTGCGATTGAATGTACTTGGTCATACGAGAACGTGATCCACAATCAGTCCTTTCAATATGGATTGCACTAGTAAGCTAATAAAAAGTTGCTTCCAAAAAAAATTTGCATGTGCTAGAACCAAATCTGAAAGTATTGTGTATATATAACATTTTACAAAAAGAATAATTAAGCTCCATACAAAACGATCTTGGAACAGTCAATTTTGTAACAATGTATATGTATTTTTCAAATCACGGGAGCATCAAAATTTGTCCTACCCTCGTAAGATATTTATTAAAAATAAGGGCATTCAAGTAAAACTTTTGGGAAATCAAGATCTTCCAGGACCCATTATATCGGAATATATTATTAAAACGGTTGACAAATACGAATTAACAATGGGCGTTGACAACACAAATTGCAATTTTGGAGGAACAGCAAGGCATGGTCAAAATAACGTCTTACGTAAGGTTTAATAATTACTTAAAAGGCCTCTGGTTGAGATGAACTGTGCTGCTCATATCCTTCATAACTGTCTTCAAACATCAACATACTGCTTGCCTATTGACATTGACCCCATTATTGTGCAAACCTATGGCTACTTCTACAATTATACTGTTCGAGTTGAACAATTAAAAGAATGTTGAATGTTGAATACCAAAAGCTGTTGGGATACAGTAAAACCAGACAGTTAGCGTTGTTACCATCGATAAGAAGACTATTAAAAATTTTCAAATCGTTACAGCGTTCATAATGGTTTAAAAAATTTCGAAGTTTGGGTATGGTGTTTCTTCACTCACAAGCTTCTACATTTCATAAATTATGCAAATGGAATCTGAATAATCTTCAGTGGTAGAAATATACATGGTTCGATCGAATTTAAAGCAACAATTAATAGAACGACAAGAGAAAGTCTTTTGCCAAATCAAGTTAACACTATGCTAGTAGCTTTGCTAAATGAAGAAAAAGAGCTAGCCGTAACTCAATTTAAAACGTTAGTGATCATGTTTTATATTCTTCTATAGCCTATTTGGATAAATGGACGCAACACTTTGAAGATTTGCCAGCATTTCGATGGATATTGCCAAAAAAAGAAACTCAGTGGTCAGATATTTTTCAACCAGTCAAAAAATAAGAGAGTGGTAAAAAGTTTCTGTTTCTGTTGACAAACAAAATAGGTCGAGCTTTTTAACCACTTTAAGTGTAAAGATATACCACACAACAACATATTAAGAATTGTTGAAATGTGCATGTGTTTACCGGGATCCAACGCCGCCACGGAAAGATTTTTTTCTGATATGAATAAAATTTGGACCAACGAAAAAACTAGCCTTGCCGTAAGAACATTAAAAGGACTTTTAATGACAAAACATAATTTTAAAATGAATCCCTTGAATTTTTTAAGTATCTCCAAAATCGCCCAAATACTTTAGTAATGGAAAAATGTACTGTAGCGTCCCCCATTCTCAATAATGCAAATCTAAGAACTAAACAATCGCTAAGCGATTTATCTTGACTTTACTGACAATATTGTTACTATTACTCAAATTAATTGCTTGCCTTACAATGACTTCCCTGGCAATAATTAAAACATTAGAATTTATTTACAAGTCTGATATTTAATTACTCGCAAACCTCAAAATCTGATCAAAAGAATTGACCGTCTAGTGGTAGGTAAATTGTGCTATTTCAATTAGATAGGCTGGATGAGATTAAGTGTTGCATCACGTGGGGCAGGTAAGCAAGGAAACTACTCAAATTAGAATTAATGGGCTTTGCGCAAGGATGGTTCAATCCGTTAATGTACTATACTAAGAAAGAACCGACAAGAAAACCCACTTTATTCATAAATAAGTAATCGCACAAGTACATTAATAAATCATATAACAAAAAAAAACAATGAAAGGGTTAAATATATAATAAACATCATTAATCAGGTTAATGTACGTACAAAATTATACTTTTAGGAAAAAATAATTAAAAAGCAGTTTGACTACACATAAACACAAAAAAACATGTAGTCACACTCACAATTGTGTCATAAATAGATCAGAATTGTAATACCAAACATGTGGTCCTCTCAAACCAATCACGCCGGTCTTTAAGTAAATAAGCAAATAAAACAATAAGGCAAACTGCGATACATATAACATGCAACAGTAAAATTCCACAGGTGATAATAAGGTAAAGGCAAGGACAAAAGAAAACAGAGACGGAATTTACACGTACACAATTGCTTGGTGACTAATAAAGCACAAAATACATACGTACAGTTACAATAAATTACATATAACGAGAAATTAGTCCGCGGGCAAACAATTCTACTTAAACAAGTTGACACAAAAAAGCTGATTAAAACAAAGCCTTACAAAGGTAAGTTGCAAATAATTCATAACATCGTGACCGATGTACAAGTTAGAGTTCGAGGTGTTTAATGGTCATCTAGACCCGGTAGTATGTAAACACTCGATAATTGCCTATTTACAATTATAACCAAACTTCATCCTGTACCCGTTCGTCCACGCCCACCTCTACACAAATATAAATATAAACAACAAACAACAATGCTAATTCACCCAAGTGATGAGGGAGGGAGCCTGTACTGTCTTTTACTTTAGCAGATTTCAGCTTAATGAGCCCGCGTGCGAATGAGATACCTTTGCAAGGCAATGTTTGATTTTCAACGCGTTACGTACGCTTGTAGAATTGATTGCTGTGAGCGTAAATTGCATTAAACATATCTACTTACGTTGAATATTATAATCCATCAATTAACAACTTATTGACCAATATTTAACGGGTTACGATACGCTGTTTAAACCCAAGACGATAACGATCATTTATACACATATTGTTTACACACCCGCTTATTACCACCCGAATATTTAGTTTAGTAAAAGAAAAAAACATTCGTGGTTTGAGTTTTCCAAGAATGTATACGATCAAATATTTATATACAGACTGTTTACAATGAAGGTATTTAATCAAACACTCCGATCGATCTTGTCTTTTATTTTAGCAGATTTCAGCTTAATGAGCCCGCGTGCGAATGAGATACCTTTGCAAAGCAATGTTTGATTTTCAACGCGTTACGTAGGCTTGCAGAATTGGTTGCGGCGAGCTTAAATTGCATTAAAAAGATCTACTTACGTTGAATATTATAATCCTTCAATTAACCAGTTATTGACCAATATTTAACGTGTTACGATACGCTGTTTAAGACGATAACGATCATTTATACACATATTGTTTACACGCACGCTTATTACCACCCGAATATTTAGTTTAGTAAAAGAAAAAAACTTTCGCGATTTGAGTTTTCCAAGAATGTATACGTTCAAATATTTATATACAGACTGTTTACAATGAAGGTATTTAATCAAACACTGCGATCGATCTTCCCCTCCGATTTCAAAGCTAACTATAATAACCCCGAAAATCAACCCCCGCCTTTCGAAAGTAATAAAAAAACAAAAAATTATTACGTTGGAACAGTTTCGTATTAATTATTGAAGGAAATCTTAATTTTAAAAATGTGCATTCGTCTGTAACAAGCCCTACATTTAAGTCTCGTGTTTCAAAGTACCAAACAAAGATCTCTTTGGATTCACGCTATGTTCCGACGTAATTAATTATTACATTTTTGAAGTTTTTACCACAATAATGTGCATACAGCACCTTTCAAAGATTCGTTACGGTCCCCTGCAATAAAGCAGTATCGGGCGTACACCTGCTTCTTTCTACCCTAACATGTGTTTTTGAACCCTTAGCCAAATATCAGTTACATACATTCCCGCATTTCTTACATAAAATAAAATATTCCGAAAACATTAGCAAATTACGGCGTATTATCAAGATATTAAAATCCACTAATTATCTTTTCTATCGCGGTAACAATGGCGATTTGGCAAACGTTTATTACAGTAATAAAATTGTCGTGGTACTTTTAAAAACCGAAATAAAATAAAAAAATTTTATTTTCTTTTTTTTTGCACGATTGCATTCTGACATGCGACGCCTAAAAACTTACCATAAACAACCACTAGATTTCTGTCACTTAAACTATAATTTTGTACCTAATTTAAAAAAAAAATTCTTTCTCTCCTTCCCCGTATTGAGGAGTATTTGGTAACCCTCAGATTCTTCGGGTGACGCGTCCATGTCCCATATTTTCTTGTTACATAAATGGTCACTTTATCTTAACTTATCTACTCTAGAATGTGTTCCACGCGTAGGGATCACAGTCATTTTCATCTACCCGCATGTATCAACTGAAACAGTTTGCACATTGCACCATTAAAAATGTTCTTAAAGAAGGCACCCTAAGCTGCTTTCTACTTCAGGCCCACTTTATTCTAATTTCGTTTTTCTTCCCCTTAAGTTGATTTTTTTTTGTTTTTAGCGATTTGCTAGTTTGTCATATTATTTTTATTTTTTCATTGCTCGTCAATTTTGCATTACTCGTAATTGTTCCTTATTTGGGATGCTTCTTAGTGTAACTGTTCTCGATTTTGTTGTTTCTACTATATATGACATTCTGACAGGCGGGTGCATATCTTTTGGCAAAATTATAAAATGTATTAATAGTTTCAATTTTGTAACGCATTTATTAACAGGTAGTAACAAGTTTCCCTAATGTAATGCATATTCTATTGGGATTCTCTTTGGTGTAAATTTTGGTGTCAATTTTTATTTGAATAATTCCCATGTTAAACGGTCTCCTGTAGTTTCTAGTTCTGTAGAAATTTCTTGCTGCTATATTTCACATTTTTGTTTGTTGTAGAACAGGTGCTTTTACACTAATATTTCACACTATGCAGGTGCTGTAACGGGAGCTTTAGAAATATCAAAATTTCACGCTAAATTATACAAGATTAGATACTTAAATATTATTTTTCTGGATAAAGAAATGGTTATTGTTTATTTGTATTTGAATGTAATTAATATTAAGATGAAAAGCTTGAGTTCATTTCAATAAGTTTTCTACATATTCAATTTAAAATACGGGGCATTTGCAAGCGCATTGGTGTGTTGGAAGGGGTGAGACGTCATAATAATGATATGCAGTAACCAAGTAACCAAAGTAACCAAGCGATTGAAAAGCGATAACTGCAGCTTAAGTTATGGTGCAATTTAAATTGTGAAATTATAACGAAAATTCGGTTGATATAGTGATAAAGAAATATAAGTGATATTTTCTTTACTAATGCGAAGAAAAGCTAAAAAGAATTAAAAGTGTAAATGTTGTCAAGTGGATGATAATAAAAAGATTGCGTAATAATTTACAATAACGTTTTAAGTACGTATTGAAAGTGTTCCAAGTTGATGTTTTGACAGCGAGTGATAAATGTACAATAAGATAATCGAGCCAATTAATAAATCGATACAATGGTCTTTCGTAACTCGCTTGCAGTTGGTTGCGCACACCGTTTGTAATTAGAACGGAACAATTAAGTAAGAAACTGGATAGAGTAAATACATTGGGCAATAATTTACAAAAATCAGTAAATTGTGGAGAAGAAAAATAGAAGCGTATTCAGTTGCAACGAAGGTATAAGAAAAGATAAGGACAACAAAGGAGAACGGTTCCAGAGTGCCGGCAAAGTGACATCAATTATAGGAAGAGCAGTCTATAACCTATTTGAGGCCTCTTCACCGGTCAAAGGGACGCAAGCATTACATCATCAGTTTTTCAACGAAAACAAGTAAGAACCCTTTTTGTTTGTGATAATAAATAAAACGTTTTTGTGTTTGATTTTCTCGAAACTTTACATTTGACTGTTACAATTAAACTTTTAATTCTGCTATAGATTTTATTTGTTATATGTTAGTTTTAAGAAGGTTATTGTAGATTATAGGTTTGATTTCATATATGTATGTAAACAACGTATTGACGCATTTTCGTTCAGATAAATAAATAAATCGAAATGAGCATAACTTTGGTCAATGGTAACAGTGATCATTTCTTTATTGTAATTTTGAGCTAGCCGCCGCAACCGATTAAGAAAGGAATTCACAAACGTAAATCTTAAAATTCATTTACGCAAATTGAAATTAAATAGCAATCGAAGTAAAATTTATCTAGTAAAAGATATCTTTATAAATTGAATATTCAGTTTTAATAAAACGTAATAAAAAATAATCATTTTAAGTTTCACAATAAGAATATTAAATTTTATTCAATAATGTTGAAATTATAAAAAAGTTTAAAAGAACTCAAATCTTATTTTTGGAGTGGGTTAAAGCAACAAAAGTAATATCCAAGGGTATTATGCCTGTTGCAGCGCCATACTTACTGTCATATACGGCTGATAAGAAATGAACAGAAACGGTACTCTGTATTGTTCTGCACATACCTGTGAGAGATATTAGACATTCGGAGCTCCCAATTCGTATCACTTTTAATTTAGCACTCTTTTACACACAATTTTCTGAGTGTAAAAATATAATAAATAATTAGCTCTCTGAGCTACAATGTTAATGTTTGTTCGTACATATGCTCTTAATTCTTAAATTCCAAAATACCTAAATAGGCAGAATACTTAGTATACTGTTACCATATTTAATATCATTAGCTTTCATTTTGCAGCATTTATTTTCAACTATTTCACCTACCATATTGAAAAACAATAAAAGCAAAAGTGTGTCCTTGTGGAACTCAACGACACGTATGGCTTTGTCATTTATTGAAAATCTTTTTTCTAATTTTAGGAATAAATAATAATTTTAGGATGAGAAATCCGGAAAATTGTGCGGGTGGTCAACCAATTGAGAATTAATATCATAATTCTTTACATTGCAATCAACAAATTGTGGATAGAAGTAGTGTATTACAAAAAAGTTTTCCTCGACGCTTTTCCACAATTATCTTACGTAATTTAGTTATCGATCTAGTGTAATATACTGCTGTGGTAGTTCTACCGTGTTCCAAATATTGTATCAGAATTATCCCACCTTTATTTCAGAAAAATGAAGCAAGAATCTTACCAGCTGATTTTTGAGTACGGAATTTTTTGATCGTGGAGAACCTAGTCTCGGAATCATAATGATGAACCCACCGTTCGTCAATAGTAACAACTCGATCCAAAAATGTTAAGAAATGTGTTTTTAAGCGACCTGTTTATTATTCGATGATACTTTTAGAAACAAATACTCACTAACTGACTACAATGTTTATATTTCAAATGCTAGTTTTTTCTTCGAATTCAACTTTGTTGTAAAACAGCATAGTTGTAACTATAGCAACCACAACCACAAAGGTAGGCAAATGTGGAACAAATTCCATGATCATTAAGTTTTGTAATAGAGATTATTTAAAAACAAACTAAAGAAGCTGTATATGTGTCCATGAAGTTGTTAGTTATGCACATATTTTGATCTTCTTAATATTTTCAAAAAAATATTGTACTTGAACATATCGTTCCTAGTACGAGAAATTGGATTAGTCCTAAAAAGAATTATACAAACAAAAGTTCCCTAGCTGGGGAATCAAACCTCAGGCATCTCAATTGCCGGTCTAGCTTTCTTGACTTTAAGCCACTACCGAAGCTGTATACACAAAGTGCACAGTCGTATTTGTGCTTCTGTAGCATACTAAGGATCGATTTTTTGTTAGAAAAGATGACATCACTTTGATCTGATTTTATGCAAATTAAAAGTAAGTTAAGCAAGTTAAGGTACCACAAAGGTATCTGCATTAAATTTTTCGAAAATTTTCTATCTAAAATTGATTCAACTTTTTAAATAAGGTAGTGGAGAATGGTTATTGATTTAACCAGCACTAACGAACTTAGTCTTTGTTGAAGAGAGGTTTTTTTTTTAAATGTATGATTTGTGTCATTTTTCTCAAAATTTTTAAATGGAACGGCAGTATATTTTTCACATTGGCAAAAAACTACTGCAAACTAAATAACTACAGAGAACATCGTACGGATTTTTCAGTTTAGTTTCTACCATAAAATCCCATTAGCGTAAACTTATCTACGCATAGGGTGCCAAACGGGAAGGCTATCTTAGGAACTGATCTCAAAAAGTTATAATCTAGAGCACATGGTGCAAATAAAACAGGCGCCGTACCAACGCAAACGGAGTGGATGAAAAGGGAATTATACACTCATTTAAATCTTAAATTATGTTTTCACCAACGCAGTTCCTGATGCTGAGCGTTAAAAATGATAAAAATGAGGTACGAAATAGGGTTTATTGACGCATCAGAATTCAAGCAATAGACGTTTTGTACTGTAATTAAAATGAAATTAACAAAGAACCTGATATATAAAAAAAAATATATTCCCGAGTACAGTAAAGTAGATAAAAAAAAGGTGTCATCCCAGTGCAGGGTGAATGATGAAAAGGGTGCATTTAATCCATCGTGCAGAAATCAATGAAGATTTTCCAATTTTGTTTCTACGAAATACCATTTTCTTGAATATTGGAGATAAATTTAATAGTGCACAGGGTGCAAATAATAAGGGCGTTATTCAGATGTCAGAATTCAAGCAACAAGAAGTTCTTTATGAGGTTATTGGTAAATGGTAATACATAACTGACTATCTGAGCTTCCGGAGAACATCATTGTGAACACAGAACGCGAGATGAAAAGGGCAAAATTTGCTGCAATACTGTGAAACACCTCAAGAGATTTCAGTTTAATTTTTACGATTAAGTGTTACTTTCCTAAGTAATAAAGACAAATTTATCAGCACACAGGGTGTCAAATAAGAAGTGCTCTATCTACAAAATTTGAACAACAAAAAATTTCTTATGTATGCCTTAACTCGTATTAGACAGGTGCATAATCTAGAGCAAAGGTAAGAATCATATTAGCACACAATACAACGTCATACGATGATTTACACAGACATTACTATCACTTATCATGAAACAAAGCGTTGAAGGTAAATGTATCATTTCGACAGATTTCAAACAGGAAATAATGTTTAGTAATGTTTCTGGTAATAGGTAACGTAGAACCTGATATATAATAAAGTGTGATGTATAGCATTGAAAAGTATAGAGCGACAGATGAAAAGGGCGCAATTTACTCAACCCCGAAGGATTTTCAAATGTTGTTTTGACTATCAAATACTACAGTCCTGATGGTTAGGACCAATTTATTAGCGCACATTGTATCAAATGATACGAGCGAGCGTCATTTACACGTTAGTATGCAAGTAAAAAGAGACCTTTTGTAGGGTTATTTACAATGTATAACTTAATATTTAATGTCTAATGTTAAAGAGAACATCATCTAAACCAAAGGAAGGCGCATGAAAAGGACACCAAAACAGCACATAATTGATGAGGATGACATACACTTTTTTTGTAGAAATAGTTAGGATTTTTAAATGTTTTCACTATCATTATCGTACGCATTGGTTCGATGCAGATGACGTTTAGTAAACAGGGTACCACACACTTTATAACGCAGAACGTTTTAATTTTTGTTTTTATTATTTGTGATAAATTTGTCCACACGAAAGGGAGAACATAAGGGGTGTTATTCACATCTCAGGTTTAAATTAATTTTAAAAATATAATTTTTAATTTTTTGAGACAATACTTATCACTATAGCTACCAGTGCCGTTTTTACAATTACGCAAATTACGCACGTGCGTAAAGCGCCAAGTTTTAGGATGCGCCAACATTTATAGATGACACAAAGAAATTTAAATCCCGCAAAATTAATTATTGTAAATAAAACTTTAAATCAAAATCTTGTTAATTTTTTATTTTTATAGTAACACACACGTATAAACCTTCCCAAAACAATCTGACAATTTTATTGAATTGAAATACAGTTGGTTTATGTTTGAAACACGGCGGCAAGTATTGTACTCATGTTTTATCTAACCTTGATTGTGTTATGAATGTATTACCAACTAAAATGTTCGAGCTATTTTTTTTTATTTGGGTTTGGTTTCAGACATGAAAAACGTCCGACCAAACAACCGACTGGAGACTGCCGCAAGTTTGCATTGAAACGATACAGTGTCGACGATGTGTTGAGGAGGTATCCTGGATAGTTAATATTCTTATTTTATTAATTCGAACACATTAAGTTTCTGCAGTCAAAGGTTTCATTTTTATTTTGATTCAGTAGGTATATTATATTCGGGATTCTGATTTCAGTTGTACCTTGTACCGTTTGATGCCTTGTACGCTTACAATTTGTATCACTATTGTAACGCACCTGCATACTCGATAAAGACCAACCCGTCTGCTAAAAATAACCAACGCGGTAAACATCAAAGCGTGCCGTTATCGTCTATTCAATGGTCTAGCGATGAGCCACTCAGCATCTAGAATATTCCTTCTAGATTATTCCATCTGTGCGTATTTATATGTAGAAAGGAGCCGATCCAGAGATGATTCAGTGAGAATTTAGTGGTCGTGCAGCATTGAATATAAATTAGAATTGTACTGATATAAATTAAAAGCTTAAGTGTTAATTATTTATAGTTCTGTACTTAATCGTTATTCCTAGTGCATATGATTTTCGTGTTAACTTATGTGTTTGTATTAATTAAATTACGCCAAGTTTCTATCATTATTAAAAACGTAACACTATCTTAGTTGTTAAATTTTTAAATTCAATAATAAGTGACCATCGAAAAAAATTAAGTGATGCGCAGTATAAAAAACTTGCTGATGAAAAACGCAAACAAGAAAACGTTTTGAATTAAACTAAAAGACTAGACCACTATTTCAGTTTACAAGCGCCTGCAAAACCTCAATGTGAACAGGCCTTCTTTATTCCCGAAAACCCTGTTCTTACTTGTAGCATTAGAACTACCTTAGAGAATGATGATACTGACGCTGTTTTGAATGTGCATGTTTCAACTGAAAGTGTCAGTGGGTGAGCAGTAAGAGAAAGTTCGGATAAGTGACGATTCCGCTGAATGGGTTCAGTTAAATAGTCGAAGTATTTACTATTTATTATCCCAAGAAATCAATCAGCACATGTTCGAAGATTATTCAGCAACGATAAAAACTTTTGTAGCAAGCAATCCTATAGGTATGGTTCGGCGTTCCTTGAATAAATGTGTGTTTCGTCGAAAATTAAAAAATGGTGAAGGGCAGTTACGAAAATTGTTAACATACTCTTCTTCGAAAACAAAGTTATTTTGTATCCCATGCCGTCTTTTTGATGGAACTTCAGAAATAGCAAAAGAAAGTATCAATGACTGGAGCAATATAAATAGAATATTAAATCTTCACGAAGTATCTCGCGAACACTCCAAATGTCAAATTTTATTATTACATAGAAAAAATAGTGTTGGCACGGACATAATAGACTGATTACTTTGTGAACAAATTAAAAGTCACACTGAGTATTGGAAAAATGTGTTGCAAAGGGTAGTTGCTGTAGTAAAAAAAGTTGTCATGTAGAGGTTTAGCTTTTAGGGGAACCGTAGAAAAGTTTAGGGTTCTGAAAAATGGAGATTACATGATGTGTTTAGAACTTATCTCAGAGCCTGGCCCCTTTTAGCAATACACGTATCAGAATGTGGACACCCTGGTAGTGGCAAAACGTCTTATTTATGGTCAACAATCGTATTCGAGAAATTCATAATTCAAAATATTACAGCATTATTGTCGACTCTACACCTGACATTCCCACATCGACCAATTATCTATCATTATACGATATGTTCAGATAAACGGAAAACCTGTGGAGCGGTTTATTGGATTTTTGCCGAACGTGGGACATAAATCGAACAAATAGAAAATGCTTATTATCAAAATTGGAGGATCTTAACATAAAATTAATAAATTGTCGTGGTCAATCTTATGACAACGCTAGTAACATGTCAGGGGTTTACACCGACTCGCATTATGAAACGTAATCCACTTGCTTACTAACTTCCTTGCGCAGCACACTCTTCGAATTTAGTAGGGTTGTGTGCAACGGAATATGTTAAACAAGCTGTTACATTTTTCGTAGCTTTGCAACATTTATATACTTTTTTCTCAGCTTCTAGTCGTCGAAGGGAAGCTTTACAATCAAACTTAAAAAGTAATGCTAAGGGTACAAAACGAGTTGATGGGACACGTTGTCCTTCACGACGTGATGTCGTAATTAGTTTGTGTGAAAACTGGAATGAATATTTGCAAACTTTAACAGAAATCATGGAACATTTTTATGAAAAGCCAACCACACGTAACTGGAATAAAACGACAACTGCATCGGTTCGAATGCGTCTTTATGAGTGTATTTTAGGAAGTGTTATTAGAACGTTTTCGCAAAACCAATAAAAGTCTTCAATCCGTTGCTATCGATACCGACGATATAACGCAGCTTTTTTCCTCTTTAATTCGGTTTGTAAAGTCCTTAAGATCTGAAGACATGTTTGCAACTTTTATTAACAAGGCAAAAAATCATGCAGGAGAACCATAAGAAGATGAACAGTAACGAAGTAGAAAACGAAAACTCTTTTCAATGAAAGCCGAGATGGTGAAATTACTCTAACTGGAACGGAAAAATTAAGAACTGAAACATTTTATGCTGTTTTGGGTCGAGTTGTGATGGAACTAGGGAAAATAGCTGCAGCATATGAAAATGTTTTTCAGAAATTTTCATTTCTCTTCTTTTTAAATGAATGTTCACAACAAACGTTAATTCGGAAATGCGATTATCTACAAGAAATTTACAATGATGATTTGGAAAATTCCTTTTCAGCGGAATTTTTGCACTTTTGTGAATTTTTAAAAAAAGAGAATTCAGAAAAAGAGAAAACATCTGACTTATTATACTTAATTCAATCCCAAAATCTACAGTGTTTCCCAATACAGAAATTGGGTTAGGAATTTTTGTATCAATGGCAGTGACTGTATGTTCAGCTGAACGGTCATTTCCTACTTTAAAGTGACTTAAACCTGATTTACGGTCAAGTATGGAAGAAAATATGTTACATTAATTGACGATTTTGATTATAGAAAGTGATTTAACTGAAAGTTTAAATTATGATAAACTGATTACATACTTTGCTGCAAAAAAATCAGGTCGAAAACAATTCTGAAATTCTAAGTTTTGTTATTTTAAAATATGTATCATAATAAATTATGTTGCGCCACAATCTATATCCTTACGTTTAGCGTAAAAATTAGATTCCTAATCATAAATACTATAATGAAAAGGCGTGTATAATTTGATGCGTGAAGTGGAAAAAACCTAAATCCGACACTGATAGCTATATATACTAAAATTGTAATTACATAAAATTCGGAGATATTTTTACTACTACCAATTCCTTTCTAGCATTGTAGTATTGCAACACTTTGAACTTTTATGCGAGCTTTGGTCTATTTTTATGTAGTACCGGGTGGTCTATTAATCAAGGAGGTCTACTGTATACCAGAAATCACGCATCGCACAGTTTCAGGAAAAAATATTGATAGTAAAAGTGACCGAGACAAATTGCTGGAAACTAGTTTCAAGTTCCTGTGATGGCCGCTAGGGGGCGTATACAAACACTAGATTAGAAAATAGTTTTATTATAAACTACATAAACTTAGAAACATTTTTTTAGTATTTTTTTGTGGGGGAGAGGTAAATGTTCACTTGAAAAAATGTCATAATTTCTTTTTAACTAACTGAACCGATTCTAATAAACTAAGTCTCGTTTAAGAGAGGCTTCTTAGGTCCTTGCGGCTTTTTATGGTAAAATAAAAATACTGATTACCAAACAATAATACATTATTACTCATCAAAGTAGCCACCATCACAATTAACGGCCTTTTGCCAACGTAACACTAATTTTTGTATGCCATTCTAGTAAAATTTGATGATTTTGAATCAAAAAATTGATGGACTGTATTTATAACATCGTCTGTCTCATGCAGTTGTTAAGAGACAAAAAAAGGTGGTAATCACCTGGTGAGATGCCAGGAGATTATGGCGGTTGGGGTAATGTTTCCCAGTTCAGAAATTTTTTCCCAGGTCAATCTTACGGTATGCCGTCTGACGTTCACTTTCTTCCGATTGATTAAAGAAGTCTGTTTTTGGATTAGTGCTGTTTATACTCACTGAAGCTGTTCACAATATAACTTCGCAGTGATGGTTAGACCCCTTTCCAAAAATTCGTAATGGACTATTCGCTGTCCACCAAACACACAATAAAATCTGGTTTGGGTGCAGGGAAACTTTAGAAGTGTCTGGTAACGAAGGAGTAGGCGACAACCAATGACACGAAAGCTTAGAGTTAGGCTATCATATCCACTTTTCATCGCAGGTTAACAACCGATCAAGAAATCGTTCATTATTGTTGCGTAAAATGTTTTCCGAGCCAACGGTAAGATGACTTAATTTCCTAGCCGATGAAGGTGCAAACGAATGGTTTCATCACATTGCAAGCTCTAGTCACGTTATACTGGAATTTGTCTCTACAACCTGTTGAAGATCCTCGTTGTTTATTATCTTCGGTCTCCCAGAGCGTGCTTCATCGGTCAAGCGGAAATCTCCCGTAGAAAATTTCTTGAACCACTTCTGTGCTGTTCGATCACTTACCGCATCATCTCCGAATAAGGTACATATTTTTCTCACCATTATGGCCATATTTGTACTCATAGAGTAAACAACCGCGAATTAAGGTTTTATTCGTTTCCATTTTAATGATTCAAATTCGGAACCAATCAATTGTCACCCAATATATATGTACCCGACAAAAGAAATGTTTGGAACTAAAGTGAATGTCGTTTTAGTTTTTTCTAGTCGATAGATGGCGTTTACTATTTACGTATGAGGCTACGTTTAACCGCGATAGGCATGTGAATTTTCATGACATGCATTACTGGTCGGTTGGAAGTTTCTGATGGTTTCCACGAAGTGCTGCATGTTCTTGACCATAGACTCGGTTTTTCCCCATAAGGGTGTGATGATACCTGGCGGGTAGTGTGCTAATGGGCGACACCTAGCACACTATCTGCTAGGTATCATCACACCCTTATCGGGAAAACCGAGTCTATGGTCAAGAATACGCAGCACTTCGTGAAAAGTATCAGAAATTTCCAACCAAACCACGAATAAATACTGGTAAGCTTTGACATTGTGAGTCTATTCACAAATGTGCCTACCGATAAGGCACTAACTGTCATAAGGGACAAGCTGGAAAAGGACGAAATGTTAAACTCTCGGTAAACACAATAATGGAACTTCTGACAATATGCATTAGAACTACATATTTCCAGGTAGAAGACAAATTCTACCAAGAGTTTAGGATGGCGATGGGTTTCCCACTATCACCCATAGTGAGCAATATGTATATATATATATATATATATATATATATATATATATATGGAAGACTTTGAAGACCAAGCGATATCCGAAATCACAGAGAAACCAAGGATGTGGATCAGATACGTGGACGATACTTTCGTAGTTTGGCAACACGACAAGCATAAGCTAGATGAATTCCTAGATCATCTAAATAGCCGCGCACCCTCCATAAAATTCACAATGGAATTGGAGTCGGAACAAAAACTGCCATTCCTGGATGTACTAGTACACAGGAATGACAACACTTTCACGACAAGTGTATACAGGAAACCTACCCACACGTGGAGGTACCGCTTTTAGGACAATTCGCCCCGCAATTCGCCCCTGGATAATTGGCCCCCCACAATTCGCCCCCGGAAAATACATACACAAACTAATCATCATTCACAAACTTCCGTTTACCTTTTTCGGAACTTGCGAAACTCATTTTTCTTAAATAACAAACGTTTTTCGCCAAAATTTTGTGGTATAATGAAGGGTTTACTTTTGATTTTACCTTTTATATGGTCGTAGTCATTACCGTTAATTATCGAGAACATAAAGAACCACGAATTCCTGGAAATCCTTTTGCTTGGTGATATTTATTTTAATTATTATCTGATTATCTTAACTACCATTAATTACGATGTAATCCTGTTATTCTAATTACAATTACTCGAAAGTAGGTAGGTAATAAAAAAATATTTCTTTTAATTTGATTGCTTAGTAGGTATTTCCATATTTTTTGTTAAGTTGTTAATTTCTATTATTATAAATACCAGAGAGTGAGTAATTTTTGTTATGTTGGTTTGATTATAAGTCATTATTAAATAAATAAATAAAATAAATTTTAAGTCATTAATAAAATAAATTTTGTCATTATTAAATAAATAAATTAAATAAATTTTAAGTCATTATTAAATAAATAAATATAATAAATTTTAAGTCATTATTAAATAAATAAATAAAATACATTTTAAGTCATTATTAAATAAATAAATAAAATAAATTTTAAGTCATTATTAAATAAATAAATAAAATAAATTTTAAGTCATTATTAAATAAATAAATAAAATAAATTTTAAGTCATTATTAAATAAATAAATAAAATAAATTTTAAGTCATTATTAAATAAATAAATAAAATAAATTTTAAGTCATTATTAAATAAATAAATAAAATAAATTTTAAACCGTGATTAGTTTTGACTTCTTTTACAATTTTAAATGCGGGGGCGAATTGTGCGGGGGCGAATTGTGCGGGGCGAATTGTCCAGGGGCGAATTGTGGGGGGCGAATTGTCCGAAACCCGGAGGTACCTACACTACAACTCCAATCACCACAAAAACGTGAAGTTAGGCATCGAAAAATGCTTGTACGATAGAACAAAAGCAATATGCTCAAAACAAGAGGACTTGAACAAAGAAAAAGAAAATATCGCTAGAACACTCAAATAAAATGGCTACCCAGATCTAACACCTAAATACAGCGATAATACCATATATACAAGGTACCTCAGACAAAATACGAAGTATAGGCAGCAAATACAAGATAGGCACTGCCTTCAAATCGCCCAGAACGCTCAGGGGAATACTAACCAAAACCAAACCACACAATGATAATCAGAATTCCAAGAATTGTGTATACAACCTACCATGCGAATGCGGCAGAGCATACATAGGAGACAGCAGTAGACCACTCAAAGTGAGAACGCAGAAACATAAAAACAACGTCCGCAAGGACGAAGCAGAAAGGTGAAGAATCGCCGAACATGTCTGGAACGAAGACCAGCGCATCCAATGGGGTGGCAAAGGACGAGAACACAACTCGTCGGAAACTCAAAGAAGCCACATACATCGCACTAGCAGAAAATCTAATAAGCCAAGCTAGTGTGGAAATGAAACCCATATCGATTCCAATAATGCGCAAAGTGCTTAACCGCAATACACCTGCGCAAAAGTTACTCGCAACATGCGCAATAAACTTCTGCGCAACTACGAAAAAGTTTAATATATATATATATATATATATATATATATATATATATATATATATATATCTAAAAAATATGTATTGGATTACTCAGTGGCTCAGCGATGAAGGTGTCAGACTAGTAAGTGACAGGTACCAAGTTCGAATATGTGAGTAGTCAAGTGCTTGGGAAAAAATTATATAACATATGAATTCGACTCAAGTGCGAAAACAGTCCTTTTCAGGACTAACCCTGATGATGACGGAAGCTTCCGAAACGTCGCCCTCTAAAATCAAAAACTGTGAAAATAGGCCGATTAACTCGACTAATATGAAACCACAGTTACAAAACACTTATAATACAGAATAATTTATCTATCATAAAGCTTAGAAATCTCATTCCTAGTAGGGTGATTCTCCAATTATTCACAAATAAGTAAAGTCTTAGTAATAATATCACAAGAGAGTGAGAATAAATTGAAAATATGGAGAATTATTTTCGTTTGCCGTTACAATAAGAAACACGTTTTCAATATTATATTTTTATTTTAACAAATTAAGGTTTCTGAACTTTCAAATTGATGACAGAAGTCAAAATTATTCTCGCGGTAATAATGTAGGTAGATTATTCCCACTATAATAATGTTTTGATTGGCTAAAACGTACGCACATGACTAAAATTGAAAGTTTCTATTGGTTCTTAGAAACGTAAAAAAATAATCGAGAAAATTTTCCCACGATATGGTACAAATACTACAAAATCACCAATCCAGAGCTTTATTGGTCGATTCGTCCATTTTAAGAGCACAGTCATAATTCTGGAAAGGAGACATTCACTAAGCTTGTATATTCGCAGTCATATCTTTTATACGGTGATCAATTGTGTCATAAGAAACAGAAAACATTGATATCTGTTTAGCAGGCGTTTCATTCGACATTCATTTCACCAACTGCACTACCCGGGTTTATAAGTGCTTCCGATATTGTCCAAATTTCACCGCACTACGCGCTTTTGTAACTGCTTGGTAGAACCGTATTACGTAAAACATACTGAAGATAGCCATCCATATGCATACATCCAAAAGAGATTTAATTTTTGTCACATTTCTTCTTTTACTGTTCCCCTCTTTTCTCACAATCCAATGTTTTATAGTTCATATTTTGTGGCACAAAAAGCTAGCACAACTATTTGTTATAAATTGGTTATTACATTACATAAATTACATTTTGTTGTATAACAGAAAACAACCATAAAATTTAACCTTCTGGTTTTGCAATGAATTTTGAAATCGTATGTAACCATACAAGTTTCAAAATGTCCTATTTTAGATATTGGACATTAGAATCTTAACGCATTGTTGTGTTTCATAAAATTGTTGGTGTACTTTTTGTTTCACCTTCCAAATATTTTATGGCAAATTATGAATTTAAAATCATATATATATATAACTTTTTCTACCCCTACGTAACACACGAATAACGAAACTCTCCATTACGTAATACGGTTACGTAATGAAAATTAGAAGTGTTACGTAATAGTTATTTACGTTATAAGTCCGGTACAACGGATATTACGGACGAATAAGTAATTAATTCGGACGAGGCGAAGCCGAGCCAGAATTTACTTGCATAATGCGTAATGAGTACGTAATATCCGGGTACCGGACGAATCACGTAACGTATTTTATTTCATGCTGAAACTCACTCAAAATTAAGAAGAACCAAAAATGCATTTATTCAAACCTAAAAAAAAGTTGTTACAAAACGGCAAGAAAAAGAATCCTCTTCAAAAATTGTACCATCAGGAGGCAATGTCTGAAACACAAATTCGAATGTCAATAGTAATACCTTAGCCGCAACAATACGTCATGAAGAAATTTGTCCACTGCAAGATAATGGAAACGAAAATTGCACAATTAATATTAATTTTCAGATTACAAAACATTCTTAGTTCTAATTGGGGGTTGTAACTTGGTTTATTGTTGATAAATATGTTATAGTTAATAAATAAATTTTTCTTATAAAGCCAGCTATGAATTGAGTTCCGTAAAAATTCTGGATCTAGGAAAGTTTACCGAAAACAGTTTACCGAAAACAGTTTACCGAAAGACAATTTACCGAAAGGTGAATTTACCGAAACAACAATTGGTCGAATTACAATTGACCGAAAAACATTTTTACCTAAGCACAGTTTACCGAAAGGAATATTAACCGAAAATGTATCATAATGCTATGAGGTACGTGCAGGTTATGTATCTAATGACATACCATTATATAAACGAACTTTTCCTTCACACTTTACCAAGGCTTAGGACTTGCAGCTCAAATTGCTGGCGTGTTTAAAAAGTCGGAAATTAATTCTTTTGTCATTTTTTTTATTTACTTGTGTTTTATACAACAATAAATATTGTTATTAAAACTATTGTTAGTTGTGATGTCATTAATGTAGCGATTGTATCAGCATACTATTAATAAGCTACCTTCATTTATTACTCACACACAATAATTATGTTTCCCTTGCAAGAATAAACATTGATATTTTTAAATATTAACTCTATCTGCAGAATATTCGAAATCATTAAGATATTAGAGGTATGTAATATAAAATTTGTAAGAGAGCATTCAACCACCACAAAAAAGTAAACTGTGATCTAAATATTAGAATGAAAAACTGTACAACGCTGATGTTTTTAAAGGGAATCGCTTCCAATTTAAATTAATAATAATAAGGGTTTTTTAAGTACGCACGTATTATTTCAACGCAACGAAAAGTATTATTAAAGCTCCTTCTTTCGGTAAACTGTTTTTCGGCAAAAATGTTTTTCGGTAAATTGTAATTCGGCCAATTGTCCTTTCGGTAAATTGACCTTTCGGTTAATTGTCTTTCGGTAAACTGTTTTCGGTAAACTGTTTTCGGTCAACTGTTTTTGGGAAACTTTCCGGGACCGAAAAATTCTACCCTACCTTAAAAATGTGTTTTACTACCGACTACACTCTACCGTAAAACCCAATATTACAGTATGATATGAAATAATTATATATATATATATATATATATATATATATATATATATATGTTTTACATAACAGCTAAAGAAAATTAAAAATTATTAATTTGCTAACCCGGAAATAGTTTAGTTTCACTCAGTTACCCTCATTGTGTTGTTTGGTAGGAAGTCCAATGTCAAAACATTATTACATATTACAATTGCATTGTGATGATTATTTTATAAAATGGATACACTTCTTAATGTGGTTTTAAAGTATAGAGCATATATATACTATATTGGTAGTAGTAACAACACTTAATTGGTAGTTCAAGCAGATTTGTTCTATTAATCTAGCATCCACGTCAATTTTTAGGTGTTTTAAAATGTAAATTTAGGTAAACATGTATTGATATTGTTATTTAAAGAAACTTTTAAACACCATATAAAAACATATTGTCACTCTTCACTAAATTATAGTTTTCATTTTAGAAAAGTGACGGACATAAGGAAATAACATCGGAAATGCCGTTTATGAATGGTGCAAACGATTTGATACATTCTACATTTAGTAGATTGATAATTCAGTGAATTAATAATAGTTTGCACAATTTGCCAAGTGTCTGTCAAATAGAAAAGAGAAATTTATTCTATTTAATAATGTATTGTAAGCTTTCCGTTGCAGTTGAAGGCATGTTTTTTTAGTAGGTAAAGGATCAGTTATTAGATAATAACTTTGGAAATGATTTAATCTAGCAATATGTTGCATCACTGCTTATGTATAAAGTTTAAACCAGATATTGAACAATATATTACAGCTTATGACTTATTTTCAAAATAAGCATCTACCTACATTTGGTGCATTAATTACTTATAATGTTATTCATTATACATGGGTTCTGTAACTTTTTGTTATATTAATTGAAATAAAACTAACTTTAAATATGTTAATAATTTCATAAATGAGGTGATAACGATATTCAGTATTTATTATAGACGACATTGAACATATTTTTAATTGTAATGTAACCGGATAATCATTACATTTAGGTTATTTTAACTTGTGGTATTACTTCCACCACCATTTTAATCGATGCAAGTGGTAATTTGCTGACTTAAATAGCACGAAGTCATAAATTGTACCAGAAAGTTATACCACCTTCAAATAACAGTTTGTAGTACATTTAAATTTATTATTACTTTAGAGTAATAATATCTGTTAATAAAATAAAATTTCATTTCATCGTGAACCATACAGAAAGTGAGGTTAATTTGCTTAATTTCAAGATAACTATAAAACCAGTGGCGTCACCTAGTTGTACTTATTTTACAATTTTTCGAACTTCTAACGTGGTAATTGAAATGAGTCATACAATCCTGTAATACATTTATACAACAATTTATTTTTATAGGATCGTTCATTACAATATTAGGTACGTGTATAAAACGTTCAAAGGTCATAAGAACCTTAATTAGTGGTAGTTACGTATTACTTATACGTCACTGTTTTTATACTCTATGTAATATACTATTACCTCACGCTTCGAACAAAGTTTACTAGTGTACTATCAATAATAGTAATTGTACATCTAATATCTGAACGCTAACCGAATTATTGTGTAATATCAAATCAATCACCCATTACACTTTGAAAGATATACTTTTTTCCGAATGAATCACTGATTTATCAGTCATAGTTATCTAATTAAACAATTTATCGCAAAATTTAGAGCACAACAAAAAATATAAAATTATCATCATACAATACACTAAACTAAACAGTGAAACAAAAGTTTGATTACTCATTTCTGGTACTTACATATACGTACTTGCGACTATGAATAATTAAAGCAGGTCTTACTTTAGGGGGCGACTATGAATAATTAAAGCAGGTCTTACTTTAGGCGTTCACGTTCATGTTTTCGTCCAAATTGTTTAAGCCCCACTCAGTTTTGTTTATGGGCCAAACAGCGGTCAAATATACAAAAGCGACTCTTTTGTAGTCGTGAAAAATGTTTCAATCTTGTCCAAATTGAAGATTTTCCTCGAGCTTGCAACCAAATAAGTCGTTTTTACGGAGTCTGACTCTAAAACTTTTATTTGTCGGTCAATTTTTGCGCATTGATAGGCAAGGATCCAATCTTTTAGTACTATTGGAGGAGAACTTGAATACAATTCTAGTTCATAATTTTCGGATCATTACTCAACCACGTCTAATACGACTCAAGCGTATTATTTGTAGCGGAAGGTCCTCGTGCAGGGCCTAGGTACCAATTCGAGTTTTGAGATAACTACTCTTTTTTTAAATAAGTTATGAAGCATCCTTGCTCTTCGTGTTTTATTAGAAAGGTGAATGTAATATTGTCAATGTCTTCAAGTAGACTTTTCTGCTTTCTTTTGTCACACAGTCTTTCTACATTGTTATTTTTTTTTTAACATGAACCCCGCACATTTTTACTGTTAAAAACATTTTTAATGCTCTTAACCGCATCGCAGATCAGTGGTTATGGTTCTAAAGAATGAAAATAAAGGGAGGAGCAATTTCGGAAGGATTCAAATAACAGAAGTCTTGTTGTTCAGTAATAGAAATTGCTAGACAAGTGGGAATTTTTTTTACTTTTATCAGTAGTCTCAAACGTTAAGTGGAAAACGTTACCAAATAAGCTTATATCTGTGTGAATATTTGTTTTTAAAGTAATTTTGGCAAACATTTTGTAGAGATTGTAAAACCAAAAATCAGGGTTTGGCTCTCATATACATAGTAATACATTACGTATAGTTTGTGCTCATTAACAGGAACCTTGGAATGATCTACCAACAATTTCTCTGACTCTCCGAGACTAATCATAGAAGATCCGTAAGCTGCTCGACAACGGTCAGATAAATAATCATTCAGTTGCTTTTTTAAAGGTACTGGGATACCTTGAACCTTATGTAAACTATTATATACCTGTAGGTTTCAAATACAGACCAAAAAATTATTTCTCTCTTCTTTAGTCTCTGAACATATTACATAGTTAGTCCCAGTGCTGATTGATTCATGAACAGGTCGGAATCGGCGCTGTAAAGGAGCTCAGTATCCGAGTGAGCTTCTAAAAGCAATTAAATACTTTTCGCACTCTGAGGCACACGATATTTGACCTGATTGCAGCGATAATACTTTTTGGTACCTACGTTTTGTGTGAGATTCATTTACTTACAATGTACTCTCAGCTCGCACAGTTTTCTGCTTCTTTAGGGTTTCCGAATTTCTACACGAAAATATGCCCTTTACCACATATCCTCTTCTGTTTCAAAGTCGACTCTTCTATTTGGGGTTCACTATTTTAACAGTAATCATCCTGATTTTATATGCCACTTCCACTTGCCTGTAGTTTGTCACGTGTGTACATTTTTCTATCGAATATTTGTTCTTAGTTTCAAATTATAGGATATTCGTTAGTATCCAACATCAGAAATACTGTATAGTACGTACGTGGTACGTGGTAAAGCATAAATTTTGGGAAGCTTTTACATTATAAAGTCTTTCTCTAAGTATATCAGGATATTGAAAATTATAAAGTTGTTCGTATTTTTCGTAAATTCCGTTAATTATAAAAAAAATGTAGTACAGAAAAGCATATATTTCAGGTTTAAAAACGTTTCGGTGACCGGCTGGCCGGAGTTTTCGATAAAACTTTTGGTCTTTAAATAAAGAGTTTCGCTTTTAAATACGAGATTTTAAGGTTCAGTGTCGAGAAGACACCATCTATATAGAGGATATCGGTTACAAAGACTACAGGCTCGGCTCACGAATTTAAATTCGTTTTTGGCGCAATTTAAGATTTAAATAATAGATTGTTATCATTGGTTGACTGAGATAAAATCCAATGTGGCGAAAAGTAAAAATGTGTGTTAGCCCTAGTTCTGATGCTGGAGTGTCAAGTTCAATTGACGTAACGCGTAACGTTCGTGCAGGAAGTGTTATTAATATCCGTGTTTAGAGAACTTCAGTTAGGGGCAGTTTTCCCCATCAACACTACCGAGGGATATTAAGTAGTTTCAACCAACACGTGATTAAAATATCGTAAAGTGTCGCTTGTTCTGAGGGGCATCGTTAAACATACTAAACGGAAGGTGTTAAGTGGTAAGACCCAGTGCTTTCCCTTATTTTTGGGAGTAAAGTCCCCTTTTGTGCGGAGGAAATTAAAACATCCCTTCCGAAGCCTTCCGATAATCAGGATCACAGCTCGATAATAACTAGAGAATTCGCTGTATATAGAAAAGTTTCGCTTTATAATAATTTGGTTTAAATTCAGGATACATATATATATATATATATATATATATATATATATATATATATATATATATATATGTATATATATATACATATTTGGAAAGGAGGAAAATAAATAAAGCCTAATTTTGAAGCGTTTTTTTACATTTGTTAGTTTTACAAGTTCTAATAATCAATTTGTTTATAGCTCAATCATTTAATTGGTGCTACAGTGTTTAAATAATGGAGAAATTACTTGTGCCTTATTTTTTTATGTACAATTTATTTCCATAATTGGTTAGTTTTTTTTTTACTTCCAATTGCTCACTGTATGATTAGTTCTCACATAGAGATTAATTATCCGTGTCGTAAATTTTTAGGTTTTTATCTCAGAATGCAATTCAACGTAAAAAGTAGTCTTGTTTCCATTTTCTTGGGAACATAGAAACAATCCTCTTACAACGCTTGAGATTCTCTATATAATGGTTATAATTTTTTATCGAATTACATTAATTTGAATACAAAATCCGACTCTGCAAAAAGTATTGTGTAATATCTAAATTTCACATACTTAAATATTAAATACTGTAGTTAAACTTCTATTATCATCGGCGGTGAAGAATTTGTTTTTAAAGCTCTCTAAAATTTCATAACAATCATAATCAATTCGTGTTTATTACTTAACATTTTTGATTAAGGATACCTTATTTACTACATGATTTTTATCAAACATATGTAGGAGATTTATCCCAACGTTTGTATTTTAATTGAGCTAATTGTTCTTTAAAGCGAATTTTGATAGGACGTTTAGTTTACCCTACATATATTTGTTCACAATTTTTACAATTATTTATATAAATTCCCGACGTATCTTGCTGATCTGCTTGATCTTTTGGATTCCCTAAAAGAGTTTGGAAGCTATTATCTGAAGTAGATAGACGTTTTGTGTAAGCAGGATAGTTTGGTAATTTTACACACTTTGTTTCTATTTGTTTTCTAGCTTTAGCTAATGTAGTTACATTCTTAACTTTCACCCTATGTGTTTGATTCCTAACCATACTTATAACCAGTTCATCTAAACACCCATTGTATACAGCAATTTCTTTAATAGTGCGCAATTATGTGTTATAATTTTGAACTGAAAGCGGAAAATTAAGCAATCTATAAACTAAAAAATTAAAAGCCGTTAGTTTATGGTGTCTACAGTGATTTGAGTCATTGGTTATGAATCTTTTAGTGCTAGTTTCCTTACCATAAATATCTATGTCCAGTGTACTATCATTTTTTGTTACCGGAGTATCTCAAAGGTAAATTTGGTTATCGGATTGTAGAATTTAAAGTGTCTACAAAGTTGTCAACACAACAAATTTTAGTATTAAGAATGGCAAACACATCAATCACGTATCTAATCCAAACTCTAGGAAAATAAGGCAAATCGCGTTTTAAGTTTATCTCAAATTTATCCATGAATAGATTGGCCATAAACGGAGATAAGCTATGGCCTATTATTGTACCATGATTTTGCTTGAAAAATTGATGGTTAATTTTGAAAAAGGTTTATTTCATACACAAATCTGTTAATTTAGGAAAATCTTCTACTTCTGCATCGTCAAGATGCTTTTGTTTTAAAATATCTTCTAAATAAACAAAAGTTTGATCGGAAGCAATTAACAGACGTCTGTAAGTTCAATGTTTTTAATTTTATCAATAAACTCATACGAATTTGAAGCAATAAAGTTCGGCTGTTGGTAGGAGAGGTTGTGAAATTTATTAGATAACCATTTGGACAGCAGATAAGTAGGTAGATTAATGCCAAACACAATGGGTCGCACGGCTTGATCTGGTTTATGAGCCAAGCAATACATTCTAGGTAGTACCGGATTGGATAGACATTTTTTGCTTTTTAAAGATGATTATTCCTCTTTCAAGCAAATTTACTTCCTAAAATAAAAGTCTAATGATCAAACATCCATTAAAAATTATGTCAATGACATAAAGGCACATTGCATATAAACTAAAGGTTCTGAGATCTGATAATGGCTTAGAGTCTGTTGATATAGAAATCACAGAGCTTTTAAAGGGTAGGGGTATGCAACATCAACTTACTACGGTGGACTATATACCACAACAAAATAGGAAAGAGGAGCGAGAGAACCGTACTTTGGTGGAAGCGGCAAGAGCAATGCTACATGGAAAATTGCACCAAGGGTTTTGAGCAAAGGTTATCATACCAGTTCAAGAAAACTTCTAGATTTTTTATACTAAAGTCTATGTACATGCACCAAAGGAATGCCGTTTGAGCGGGGCACTAAAAATAAACACGGGATTTTTCTTGGATATGGTGAAGAATCTAAATGATTCAGAATTTATTTTCTTGGTTGTTGAAGTTCAAACCCACCGAGATGTGATATTCGCTAAAAACATTCCAGAAAAAAGAAACACGAGCGAATTGTTAAATGTAGAGGAAAGTAATAACCGAAAAGATAAGTCGGAGGAGATAATGTACAGAAGAGGGAGAACCGGAGGAAAATAACGAAATAGTAAATGAATATGGAAGAGAAAGCAACGACACTTTGATTAATGATTTCGAATTAGATTCCGTTGTGAGCGATGAAATTGTCAGCGAGAGATATAATTTAAGAAAAAGCTGATGTAGTGAGTGAAAGTGATACAAGAAAGAGGTCATTGAGTATAAGTGGGTGTATAAACAGAAGATAGACAAAACTTGGTAACGCAACGAGATATAACGCCCGGCTGATAGCCAGGGGTTTTTAACAAATTTTTTTAAACATTTTCTTAGCTATTTGTAACGACTTTAATTTTAAAATGTGTCAACTTGATAAATAGTGACATACATGATGAGGTGTCAAAAGGTTTTAATGAAAATGAAGCAAAATTTGCAAAGCTCGGAAAATCCTTATACGGCTTGAAAAGTTCACCAAAAAATTGGTATAAGAAATTTCATAGTGTAATGTAATCTTTAACTTTTAAAGTCACAAAATGGCCACTGTGTTTATATAAAACTTAGACAATGATTTACTTTCAGCTGGTGGAATAAGTAAAATTAAACAGATTTTAAGTCAAAATTTTAAGATGCAAGATTTAGAAGGCATTAAAGCTCTTCGGGGATGTAGAAAACACAAAGTTTGCAAGATAGTAAAAGCACTGTAAATCAGACCTTATACATTAGAAATATATTCAAAACTTTTCCCATACAAAGTTGTAAATCGTGCTAGACACCAATAAATTTTAATTTCAAGCATAACTATCTTAAACAAGAAATCTTAAAGAGATATTGAAAATAAGCGCCATAGAGGATTGGAGCACTGGTGTATGTAACATCATACTCTAGGCCTGATTTGTGTATCTCTATTAGTATCCTTAGCAGATATCGTGAACGACACGTCGTGTGTAAAGCGAACGCTATAGTATGACACATACTTATTTTTAGCTTTTGGTCATCCAAACAATCCGTCCTTCCGCAACTCCAACGAAGTTGGTGTACAAAAATATATATTTTAAGCACCATTCAATTTATCATAATAGAATGTGCTGTCGCCGAGAGTACAAATGCTTTCAAGTGTGTGCGTAATTTATACGAGGGTCACTGTTAAAGGTTCGCGGAATTAAATATTCTTTGCAATGCTAAGGGTCTGCGATTGTCAGTCGTATAATTTGACATTTTATACCATTAGTATAACTGGCAGTTTTATTGTAAACAGAGCCGTTTCATTTCAGTAGAATTTTAAAAGTAGATTTTGTTAAAAAATGGATATTTCAATTCGTGATTGCAGACTGATGATTTTTATGACTTTCGATACGATTTAACGCCACAGCAATGTGTAGAAAAACTAAAGTTGTTGGTCAAAAACCGTGGTATACAAATGGTTTGCAGAATTCAAACGTGGAAGATCTACTTTTGCTGACGATTTTCGCCAGAGTCGACCATGCACTTGTAATCCGATATCGGATTCTTTCTGATCGATTCTATAAATTTTCTCTGATTATTACCGTTTGGTAAAATCAAAATTTATCTGTAGCCTGAATAGTTAGGATTATTATTTTCTTCGATTTACTTGTTACTTATTTCTTTACCAAAATGATTAAATTTTCTATATTTACTGCCTTTACCATTTATTATAATGGATTGAATTATTTCTTTATCTTATTTTATAAAAGTTCTTAAAATAAACCTACTAGTGACATCTATACGTGCGTTCTGGTTAGCTTTAAATTCATACATTTTATAGATACCTCTTAGTTTGCTAAATCATCACTAGATGGTATACCATTGAATAATTACATATTACTAAACATGCTTAATTGAAATACATCTGTTTTAACATTTTGATTACAACCAAAAATTTGATAAGAAAATTTTGTTGAATGCCTTGCTCCTAAGGTGTGGTTTCTTAACGGCCATGTTGTGTGGTGTAAAATATATTTTAGAAAATTTCTCAGGTTGCTGTTCTTCGGTGTGTAACTCGCCATCTTTAGATAAGAATTTTTCAAAAAAAATATTTCTGCATTTGGTGAAGTAATAAAGTCACTATTATTACGGATGTAAAAAATATGTTACTTACAAACACATGGTAAGTTATCTCGGATTTCTTCAATCTCGCTATAATTAGAATCTTTCTTTTAGGCTTAAAATACGATATTTAAATTAAAGAAGTATATTTAACTAGTTCGTGGTAAATTATCACATATAGCTCTTCGATGTAAAACAACGTTATAGAAATAACTTGCTATTACATATCTTACCTTATTTGTAGCTTTTTTTTCCTTCTTCTTCGGCTTGTCTTTATTGGTGTATTGAAATTATACGGTATATACCTTTTCCTCTCACTTTTGGCTTTGCTACGATGTGTTTGTAACTGAGACCGCTCGTAATTGATTACTGGTAGCTGTGCTGCAATTACGAGGGTGGAATTTAAACGGTATTAACTACGGAAGTGCTCGTCCATCAAAAGGTTAGACTGTTTCATTATGTATTAACCAAGATTGTATTGCTGAATTTACTTTTGAACCTATCATCGGTTATACGCTGCCTTCCGTAGGGATAACTACAGTATCTACACAAAAGTTCCTTTAAATTAATCATATTACAAAAAACAATTTTAGTACATTGTGTACCTTTATTGCAACTTCAGTGTCATCTTGACAGCCGAATTCATTTAAGTTTCGTAAAGATTTCACTAGTACAAAACTGTTATAAACTGATCCAACTATTAACTAGTATTTTGTGCCTTTGACAACCAGTAATTCTTACTAAACTTGTACATAAAACACCCAGTGTTGTTTTAGCATTTAGCTTCCATCTTGGATATTATTTCAATAACTATTGTTTACGATATCGTTGCGCAGTAGCAAAAACTCAAAGCCTAAATTGTATATACCGGTTGTCGATGTCGTATTATTTATACTATATGTGTTAGCTTTTAAGTACAAAGTTTATTTTATTGGGGATAAGAGTGTTCAGATCATTGATCTCTAATTGGAAATTGATTAGTCATTTGTATATGCATGTTAGAATATAAACTGAACAAGCTTCTCCGATTATCTATATATATTTGAATTTTTTAATTGTTAAGGGGGGTTTATGCTTGGATATTCTGAAACGAATGACAAGCTGAAGTGTTACCTTTCTAACGTAAACTATTGCGGTTATACATGTACAGTACAACTTTGATAGTCCGGGCGGATATCGTTCCGGCATATGTACGGACTAGCGAGGTGTCGGTATTACTGGAGTTCTTGAGTCTTGAGACTTTTTTTTTGAAAATGAAAACAAGCCAGAATTTGCAAAACTTTAATTCATTATTATAAACTTGAAAAAACAAACAAAAAATGTGTATGTATTCTAATAAAATAGAACGAAAGTACTTATATATATATATATATATATATATATATATATATATATATATATATGTATGGATGTACGTACATATGTAATTATGTATGTACCTAATCAGAGGAGAAATCGTTTTTATCTAAAATATGTTTCTATTTTGGTTTGAACTTTTTTTAATGCAGCCATATTAGTTACTTTTTTTGGAGCCTTTTCTAGAGCAATACATCTTCCAGGGGAAGACTGTTCTCTTCAGTCCACCTGATGGTCAATGAGAATGCGTAGATAACATCTACATGTGTCACTTTCTTTACATTTACGTCATCCTCTGATTCACAAGAGTCTTCTACATTTTCAATATTGCTCCCTAGTGCATCTGATTCCTCTGGTTCCGTAATTTCAGGCCAATTTTTTCTGATATTTTTGAGGTTATGGTCATCCAAGATTGATCTAGATTGTTCACTGCATCTTTTAAATTACACTGCTTTAAAATAGTTGGAATTTCTTCACCTTCATGTAAAATGGTATGGTTAAGAAGGAGTTTTCTATACGACACCTTTATATTTTGAATTAAATTCTGATACATTGGCTGTCAAACAGCGGTACAGTTCGGTGGCAAAAACATAATCCTGAAGTTTGGATCCGTATCTACTTCATCTAGAGATGGATGCGATGGTTCGTGGTAATTTATGTGATCCTGCTGCATTGCAGAACGGCATAAATGTTAAGCGGTTTTTGAAATTGTTCGACCTGGTGCTGATTTTTCATCTTGATGAACTCAAGTTGTCAGGTAGAGTTCTCCAAAAAATTGCTAACTCATCAGCATTATACACTTGTTCATTGCTTAATTCCACATTTCTTCAACAACAGATCGAAATTTTTCCTGAAACGGTATTACAGCGGAAACATCATTCGAAAGTTTTTCGCCACACACTTTCAAGAAACGAATTCCCTGCCTTAGTTTAATTTTGTCTACCCATCCCGAACTTGCTAAAAAAATATGTTTTCCTGTTATTGCCTACAAAAATAGATCAAATAATGTAAATTCATAAAACGAATGGTATTCCTACCTGTCCCTTGCAAATATTTTGATATAAAAGTCCTTATTTTGTCCGTGTTCTTCTTTATGTCGATAACTAGATTTTGGAACACGAAACTTCTTTGCAATTTGACGTATGCTTTTCCCCTCATCAAGGCAATCTAATGTTTTAGATTTTTCTGTGAGTGCAATTGTTTTATGTTCTCTTTTGTTTGGAGCCATTGTGTACATACGTTCAGCACGCTTGATAATATACTCAACTACAGAATGACAAACGCCACTCACGTCCAGAATGCTTAACAACCAAACACAGAATGATTAACGTCACTCGCGGCGCTCACAAACAATTTCTGCATGTTCAGACGGAACATTTTTCGTTTTGCTTTGTTTGTAGTTGTAATATTTTCATTCCTCAGATTACAGAGTGAAATCCTTCAAAATGCCCGAATATTAAGACTGTCCGAATTACTGGAGTACCCGAGCTAGTGAGTGCCCGACCTATCGAAGTTATACTGTATATTTAAATTTTCCTGTTCAGTGTTACGTTTTATGAAAGAACTTTCAGCGTAGCAGAGAGGAGCATTACATTCTTTTATTAAATTAGCTAAATTGATTAAAGGTGAGTTTGTCACCCGTAAAATCTCGCGACTTGCCCTTGTCACTAATCATTTTGAAAATATATGTTTATTACGATACTTTAGTGTTTCACATTGTGATAGTCAGATAAGACTACACTTATCTTTGGGGTTGGGGTAAAATTGCATGGTGAGATAGACATGTACTGTTATTATTAAAATTTACAAAGGTTATTTATTGTTGGTAAATTTATAAACAAATTTACGCTTGTTAAGGAACTGTCGTTTATTTGTTCTTCCTTGGTTTAAGCTTTACAGCTACTCTCTTCCAAGGGCTAATAATTTATCTTTGCTTTCCTTAAAGCTTGTGGCGCCTGTTTCTTGTTTGTTCTTCTTATCTTTCTGCCTATAATTTCGTTTTCGTTTTATAACTAACCTAACCATCTATTTACTCTTTGTCAACACTTCAAAGCACCCACGCTATCCGAGTGCTCTGCGGTCTCAGAACCGTTTGGCTGAGTTACTAGTCGAGCTAACTAATTCCTCCCCTTTTTATGTGACGTGGTTGGTTAGACACGTTGCACACTGATGTTATCGCAAAAAATATTGATGCTCTGCGTGAAATGATTTTATCAGATTGACATGCAATATTGAGATACAGGCATCCTTAGGCATTGCAGCGAAACAAATACATACCATTTTGAAACAACATTTAAATGTCGGGAAGTTATGTAGTCTCCCAATGACTTTTTTGTTGAAAACATCAAAAAGAAGATGCGTGGTAAGCGTTTTTCATCATCTGAAGAGGCCGCTGAAGCTTTTAAAGTACTTCTTTGGGCGGTACCTCACTCATAGTGGCAAAAATGTTTTGAAGATTAGTGTTACCGAATGAAAAAGTTTATAGACCTTGTGGGAGAATATTTTGTTGTAGAAAATACAATTTTGATATTTTCATTCTGTGAAAGGTGGATATATGAAATAAATAAGGCCTTACTCTGTACAGGTTGTCTAATATAAGACGCACTATTTCTGAAAAACCGTAAGAGGTAGAGAAAAAAGTTTAATAGAAAAGTTTCAGGAAAGGCAAAGTTGCGTTTTTCTCAAATCCCTATCCACTAATTAATATCAAATGGAATACCCTATATATTATTACATATTTTAATAGCTCGTTTAAACACGTGTTCAACGATGTATAATAATGTGAGTTTAAACGTACCGTTTCGAAGTTATTGCCATTTATCTTCAGTTTGGATCCTATGTTCGCTCACTTCTAGCTACGGCACAGCTTATTTTTAGTTCCAGTTGTATCATAATTAAGACAGTGTCTTGCTCTACTTAACCTGCAGGGGCCAATCTAGAAAATCTGAAGCGCGTTACAGTGTTGCCAACTTTGACAAATTAAAAAATGTCTGTAAATTTATACAGCACTATATATTGTGGGGTATTCAAATAGAGAATTCAGAGACAAATTCAACTATACACGACAATATAGGGTTTTTTGCACGTTCTCCGACTTACTCAGCATTATTTTCAGGTATAACATATTTTTTAACGAACGATCTAAATTATTTAATTTGTTTTGGGTTTTTTTAATTTTAAATCAAGTTTATTAGTGGTCAAAAAGAGCAAGCTAGCTATCAACATTATATTCAATAACAATTATATCTACCTAGCTGGTTCCGGAGACACTGCAGCCTTTATGGCTTATTGTGTCCTCCCTAGTGGTCTGTTACACCCAGTCCGTGATCTTAATGCCCTGTAGCAGAGCGCACAGGTCGCTCAAGGAGTGTGTGTGTATATATATATATATATATATATATATATATATATATATATATATATATATATATATATATATACAGGGTGTCCGGAAAAATGTGGGATTTCTCTCGGATTTAGATAGAAGACGAAAAAATAACATCAGTTCCTATAAATTTTTTTCTTCGGGACCCTCCCTACGGAGATATGAGCCCCTAAAGGACGCCGCTGGAAATATTTTTTCTTGAATAACTTTTAAAGTAAGTAAAAATTCAGTATGATGGCCACTAGTAAGGGCCTCTTAAAATAGTATCCTTGAAACATATTTAGCTTGTTTAGTTTACCAGGCATGGACTAAGTTGTACACCTTAACACCTAAATTTTTAACACCCTGTATGATAAAGATCTAAACAAAATATTTTTGGGTAGTTTGAACCTTTCTCTAAAAAAAAGGTACAGTTGTTTAATATCGATAAAATTAACTATTTTCGAGAAAAAAAATAATAAACGAATTTATGTTTCATTTTCATGTAATTAAAAACTTTATAAGTGGGTTCAACATGGGCTCCGTGAAGTCTGATACACTCGCGAGCACGATGAATTGAGGACTGCAGTACCCTCCACAATAGGTGTCCCCACAGGTAAAAATCCAAAGGCGTCAGGTCGGGAGATCTAGGAGGTCAGGCGATAGGTCCACCTCTACTTATCCAACGGTTTGGATAGACGTTAATTTAAGTGTTCCGGCATAGCAACGCTAAAATGAAGTAGTGCCCCATCGTGCATAAAATACATGAGGAACTCCAAATAAAGTTATCCATTCAATCGCGGCGGCAATACAAATGATCCAATCAAGAAATTGCCAATGACTCCTGCCCAGATATTAATTGATTGAAACTGATGTTGATGATGCGAAACAATAGTTGCATGAGGATTTTCATCAGCCCATACGCATGAATTGTATAAATTCGTGATACAATTTTTGGTAAAAGCTGCTTCATCTGTAAAAAGAACAGTGCTAATGAAGTTTTCATTATTCTGTTACTGATCCAATAGCCAGTTTGCGAACTGCATTCTACGAGGAAAATCTTCAGGAATCAATTCATGTACTTTTTGTAAATGATATGGGTATAACAGCTGTTCTTGAAGAACTTCATGAATTATTGTTTTCGACTTATAAATTGTGCGGCTAATTTGCGAGTGCTCGTTGAAGGAGTGCCATCTACAGCATTCAAAATATTTTCCTCTAATTCCACCATACGCACTGTTCTTGTCAGACCAGCATCAGTACTTTTTTTCTTAAACATTCCTAAAATTATAAAGAAAGTCAATATTATTACCCGAAATCTTGTTGCTTCCAAAGGATTGCAAGAGGCAAGACCATACATGAGATGCATATCTGCATATTCCATAAAAGTGAATTCCAAGTTTACAATTCAAATCACCACGAAATCCAAAAATAAGTAAATTTAAAGTAAATTAATATCGATCAATGTATCAGCGATGTGACAAATGTCAAGTTCTAAAATGCAGGTTATTTATTTCGTATCATAGGAATGTTTGACATGTTTTGTGAGTGAAGATAAATAAAATGAACAAGAAATAAGATTATACCTCGTGGGTCAATAAACTCACTTAAGTTTGCAACATTTTTTAAATAATTAATATGTTTAATTTGGTTTTCCTAATTTATTACTAAAAGAGTGTTTTCTCGTATAAATTCGAAAAAACACTGGCTTAATTTTTTTTTAATAATTTATTAATTATGAAACATTAATTCGTTTATTATTTTTTTCTCGAAAATAGTTCATTTTATCGATTTTAAACAAGTATACCTTTTTTTAGGTAAAGGTTCAAGCTACCCAAAAAATTTTTTTTTAGATCTTTATCATACAGGGTGTTAAAAATTTAGGCGTTAAGGTGTACAACTTAGTCCATCCCTGGTAAACTAAACAAGCTAAATATGTCTCAAGGATACTATTTTAAGAGGCCCTTACTAGTGGCCATCATACTGAATTTGTATTAAATTATATCAAATATTTTAAAAGTTATTCAAGAAAAACTTATTTCCAGTGGCGTACTTTAGGGGTTCACATCTCCGTAGGGAGGATCTGGAGGAAAAAAGATTATAGGAACTTGTCATGTTATTTTTTCGTCTTCTATCTGAATCCGAGAGATTTCCCACATCATTTTTCCAGACACCTTGTGTATGATATATATATATATATATATATATATATATATATATATATATATATATATATATATATATATATATATATATATATATATATATATATATATATATATATATATATATTTCATTTATTTAATTCTAAATAACTCTCTTATCGATTTAAAAAAAAATGTTGAGGAAAAAACGGTCGTGTTTTTTATGTTTTATATACTGGCGTCGCCACTTTTGTTCTATCTCTTGTTATTCCAAAGTTATGATTTTTGTTTTTTTAAATAGAAGGTACAGTTAGGCTGTGGCTTTATCAGAAGCGCATTTTTTTAAGCTTTGTAACGATTTTATTATTGATTTACAGTTTGCCAAGGAAAAAATGAATTAATTATTATGGTTTTTGGCAGTTTTACACCCTTGCCATAATAAATACAGTTTTTTTTTTATTTCAAACTTTGATGATCGAAAACAAGTTTAGTGATTTTTATTATTAGGAGTACCACTAAATGACACGAATAAAAATTTTAGACATTTTAACGCGTAACATGTTGTACATACTTATTTCCTGCTCGCTTGAGTTAAAACAAACTTAGATTGTTTAAGTAGTAGTAATAGTTGGCTTTGACATTTTTAAAAAGAACAAATTTACTCTTTATAACGATACAGGACTATAGTATTATTGAGAGTAGCAAAAACAGAATGTACCATGGAAAAACATTTTTATCCGATTAAGTTAATCTCTATCTCTTGTAGTTTCAGAGATGCCAATGCTTAAAATGAAAACTCACTATACATATATATATATATATATATATATATATATATATATATATATATATATATATATATATATATATATATATATATATATATAAATATAATATACAAAAGTATTAAATACAAGTTTAAGATAATTATGTGCTGGTGCATATTCCAAACAAATTTTTAATTATGCAGGGTAGATCATAAAAGCTTTAAAGTAATTTAAAATTTTTTTAAAAATAGAAAACCCTATATATTATTACATATTTAGATTCTACATACAATTTTAGACACATTTTATGTGTAATGTCCTATACCTAAGTCTAACCGTTTTTGACAAATTTCAAATTTTTTTCAAAAATGACGTTTGTAGGCCAAAACATAGGTGGAAATCTTTTCTAAACGAAGCCTTTATCAATTAGTTATGGTTGGTTTCCTTGGAAATGGGGACCTACTCTAATGGGCTGTATTGATATTTTTGTAATACATTCATACAGGGTGATCAAAAATGGACAATAAAAAGTAGATTCAAAACAACCTATAAAGTCATTTTTTTTCTATCTTATTTAGCGTTAAAGAGACACTTTGTACAAGAGTGTATATTCCAAAAAATTGTAGTTTTTGGAATAATGACAATTTAACATTTTTTTTTGTAAAAAGGCTATACGACTTTCAAGTTTTGTTGTTAGTTGGCCGTGACGGCGAGGCGTGGCATATAAAAATAATAGAGATCATCAGAAACGTCATTATTTATTGTCAGTTGATAATGATGCATTAGTGTATTTTATAACAAATTGATTGAAAACCTAAATTAAAATTGTAAATAATGAATTTTTCGCAAGCCGAGATAGTTGATATGATTTTTGTTTTGTGAGCTAGTGATAAGAATACACTCTTAGCAAGAAGACTGTATCAACAACGGTTTACAGAGAGACGGCAACCTGAAAGAAGGGCATTTGAGAAAGCTTTTGGAGCGTTTTGAAAGAACTGGCAATGTGTTATTTGAAAAAAATACTAGGGAAAAACGTGCACAGACTGTGCACGACCCATTTCTCAGCAGGTTGGTGTTAAACGACGTACGGTACAGCGGATATTGAAGTCTCAAAAAATGCACCCCTATCACATTCAACTACTTCATGAGTTGGTTCCTGAAGATTATCAAAGACGACTGGAATTTTGTCAATGGGCTCAAAACAAAGAAATTTTGTTCATTTGATTTTATTTACAGATGAGGCCACATTTCACAGAAACGGAAGTGTAAACAGGCACAATTTTCATTACTATTCTACCGAAAATCCACATTTTGTAAGATATACTTCTTAAACTAGATGGTCTTTAAATGTTTGGGGAGGTGTTGTCGGTAATCATGTAATTGGACCATATTTTTTTGATCAACAAGTAACAGGGGAAGTATACTTAGACTTTCTGCAAAACCATCTACCTAATTTGTTGCGTCAAGTGCCACAGGATACGCAACACGAAATGTCGTTTCTTCATGATGGGGCCCCAGTACATCATACAGGTCCGATAATAACTTTTTTAAATGCTAGATATCCAGAATGTTGGATTGGGAGGGGAGGGCCTGTTGTTTGGCCTGCTAGATCCCCAGCTCTAACTAAAATGGACTTTAGCATATGGGGGTACGTCAAAGAGCAGGTTTATAAAGTACCGCCCACAACAAAGGAAGACATGAAGATTAGGATTAGAAACTGTTTTCAAAACATTAGTGTTGAAATGTGTAGAAATTTGAGCAGCGAATTTGAGAGACGTATTGCATTGTGTATTCAAGAAAGAGGCGGACATTTCGAACAACTTATTAGGTAGCACGTATTTGACGTGTTTCTAGTACTTTTATCTGTATAATTAGTTACAGGTTTAGTTACATACAAAAAATATTGTCTTTACTTTAAGTTCGTTTAATAAAATAATTATTAATATGGGGTTCAATAAATTGCAATATTTCGATCGTAAGTGCTCGATTTTTTTTGTTTCGCCGCGCCCCGCCGTCACGGTCAACTAACAACAAAACTTGAAAGCCGTATAGCCTTTTACAATAAAAAATGTTAAATTGTCATTATTTCAAAACTACAATTTTTGGAATATACACTCTTATAAAATCACCCTATTTTTAATGCTAAATAAGATAGAATTAAAAAAAGGGTTTCATTAAAAAAATGACTTTATAGGTTTTTTGAATCTACTTTTATTGTCCATTTTGATCACCCTGTATGAATGTATTACAAAAATATCAATACAGCCCATTAGAGTAGGTCCCCATTTCCAAGGAAACCAACCATAACTAATTGATAAAGGCTTCGTTTAGAAAAGATTTCCACCTACGTTTTGGCCTGCAAACGTCATTTTTGACAAAAAATTTGAAATTTGTCAAAAACGGTTAGACTTAGGTATAGCATATTACACAAAATGTGTCTAAAATTGTATGTAGAATCTAAATATGTAATAATATATAGGGTTTTCTATTTAAAAAAAATGTAAAATTACTTCTAAGCTTTTATGATTTATGATCTACCCTGTATAATTAAAAATATTTTTGGAATATGCACCAGAACATATCTTACAACTTTTGTATTTAATTTTTTTTTGTATCTTTTTAAATAAAGGAGATATGGGACATTGTCACACTAATGCGCCACCCTGTATATATATATATATATATATATATATATATATATATATACATTATAATAGATTTTTAAATGTAGGCACGGTAAAGGATAAAAAACTATTTAGGAAATATAAAAAAGTAATTAATGCAAGTGCGCCACATGTCCTACATATTGAGTGATACATGTTGTATATATTTCGCCAAGATTATTTTTTGCCCTCTCCATCGTGCCGCTCTAATTAAGTATATGAATTGAATACGAAAAAAATAATCTGAAGAGCTGAAATCGGGGCTTCGTGGGGACTAAAGAACATTTCCATTAGGCCCAATCAGCTCGTCAAAATTGTTTCTTATAAACACTTATTTCCTGACTATTATGACAGGGCGCTCCATCCATCTGAAAAAATATTTCGTTGACTACTTCTTCGGCTTCTAAAATAGGTAAAACATTTTCTTATAATAAATTAAAATAGCCATAGCGATTCAAATTTATTTGGAAAAACAGGTTCCATAATACGATTTCAGTAAATACACCCTAAGACAAGCGTTGATATTAAATAGTTTTAATTTTCTTCTTATTTTCTTGCGGCTAATAGTGAACGTTTTTTCTATTAAATATACCTGCAGTCGTAAACGTGGCCCCATCAGTCCAACACATTCTATGGAATACGTTGTTTTCAATCCATCAACAGCATACAAAACTCCATTCGACGGGGTTTGTCGTTGTCTGCTTAGTGTTTTGAGGATTTGAAGGACTTATATTTGTTTATCTTAATTGATTAATAAACTGTTGATTTAGCCAATCCCAAATCCCTAGTTGCATCTCTTAAAGAATGTTCTGACGTTCTTCAGAATATCAACATAAATTTAATTGGGCCTCTTCTGTTAATATACTAGTATAATAATATTTTTGTGAGGAATTATCCGATCTGGATATCGATATATTATCTCCTCGCCAAAGTAAAGCTATCATTATTTTTGTTATAATACTTATAAAGGTCTGGTGTGGAATAACACACGACCTTCCAACCTACAACGTGGAAATTAAAAGAAATGAAATAATTTTAATAATAATTATTTAGAATAATTATGTAACCTCTTTGTTAATACCTTCATAACGAGGTTTGGCAACATTGTAAAACCAAGTACAATAATATACGTCAGATGAACATTTACACCTTCATCAGATAGAGGTTAATAGATGTGCTAATTTAAAAATGCCAAAGCTGCCCGCTTTTATAAAATATTAATAATACAGTTTAGGCATTTTCAATCTCATTTAATTAATTTTTACTCTTATTTTGCTTTATATTCATTTGAACACTGAAATTCTGAAATATGCAGCTGTTACAAAAAATATTTGATAAAAACCAATATTGCTCTAAATAACCCCCTCACGCTGCTGGATTTCTCTCAATATATCATCAGCTCCAGGAGAAATGAAATGAAGCTTAAATACGAAATTTTAAGTACGTATGTATTGTCGTTCTAGGGTTATCGTGCATACTAACATGTATCCACACACACACGCATGCACGCGCGCACACACTTTGTCAGACGTTGTAAAACGAGTTAACAAGTGGATTTAGCGTTAGTGAAAAAATGTCGATTGCATAACATGATTTACCTACATTTATATATATATATATATATATATATATATATATATATATATATATATATATATATATATATATATAGCAATGCTTAAGATGTCACATTGACATTGATATATGACAAACCACGGGTAACCATACAAATTCCTTTACTTTTCATCTTTTTCGGCAAATCAGGGAAAATTTGTTTTTATCCAACGTTTTATGGGTTGCGGCAATCTGACAAAACTTATGGAGAGCCATTAGTAATTATTATTACTGTCATCACGACAGAAAATATTCAAGAATTTGTGGATATGTTCTTCTGGCAATGTCAGTGATTGTAATTACTTTTTTCGCGTAGGACTGCACTCATATAGATTTGTCTAGTTTGCTGCAACTCACAATACTTTGGCTAAACACAAATTTTCGCTAATTTGTCGAAAAAGATGTTCTTATATAAACATATATTATAGATTCAGATATAGCATTAAAACAATGTTGATGTTATATGAAAATGTAAACTTTCACCATTATTACACATAATAAAAGACTTTTTTGGGTTTTTTAATGGTGTGTTTTTATGTTATACAATCTAAACGTTTCGATAATAGTTACAGTTATCTTCATCAGTAGTATTACAATTGTTAAAGATCTTGAAACAGTATTGTGAAAGTTGAAAAATTAAAACATAAACATCAGCCTGCTATTAATATGACAGTTTGAGAACGTATAAAGCCATACAATTAAATTTTAGTAAAGAATAACTAGATTATTAAAAATTAAATATTGTTAAACTGTCTTACAGATGACAAATCAGAACACCCTCTAACGGTGGAAGGCTAATTTCAAATAAAAAAAAACTCAAACCAAATTAAACCATTTGGTTCGTTCAATAAGAAATAGACCTGAAAATAAAGCTGAATAAGTCGGACAACGTGCAAGAAAAGTGAGTGAACATAGGACCTAAACTGAAGATAAATGCCAATAACACACATTATCATACATCGTTGAACGCGTCTTTAAACGAGCTATTAAAATATGTAATAATTTCTACCTCTTACGGTTATTCAGATAAGGAGATAGTGTGTCTTATATTGGACATCCTGTACATACATGTGCGAGTTATTGCGGCAACAAGGAGTAGACGGTAAACAAAGGAACATAGGATGAGGATGGTGCCGATGTGTGACGTCATCTATTTTAGATAAGAAAAACAAGACTACTGTAACCTAACATAATTAGATAAGATAAACAAAATTACAATAACCTAACATAAGTAGATTAGATAAACAAAACTGCTGTAACCCAAGAGAAAAAAATGCACGAGCCGGCACCAAAAGCGTGGAAGGCTACTCCTACCGCTACACCACCAGCGTTCTAGCAGTTTGACATTGAAACTGATATTTAAACCGCTTATAAAATACCTGTTTATATGAGCTATGATGACGTCACACAACGGCACCATCCTCTGTTCCTTTGTTTACCGCCTCATCAACAAGGATACAAGCATAAACAAGTCATGTGCTAGGCACATTAGGTTTTTATATTTGTAGAGATGAGGATTATATTAATTATTAACCAGCTTTCCACGGCAAAATTGTGCGTTTAAAATTAACTTTAATGATGATAATAAAACGCACAATAAATTAAATATCAACCATATGAGGAGATGGTAAACAAAGGAACATATGATGAAGGATGAGGATGGTGCCGATGTGTGACGTCATCTATTTTAGATAACAAAAACAAAACTACTGTAATCTAACATAATTAAATAAGATAAACAAAACTACAATAACCTAACAAAAGTAGTATAGATAAACAAAACTACTGTAACCTAGGAGAAAAAAGAAAGAGCACGAGCCGAGAGCATTTATAAAAATACCTATTTATGTAGATAACACAGGCGCAATTTGTCATTGGCGGCACATTACTATATGTTCCTTCATGTCCTTTGTTCCTTTGTTTTCTTCCTCATTATATATATATATATATATATATATATATATATATATATATTATTATTATATATATATATATATATATATATATATATATATATACATCGATGAACGTATCCTTGTCGCCTCAGGGTTATGAACAGGACGACCTGGCCTCACCTATTTCCAGTAATATTTTTTAAAATTTTTTTGCACATATGGCATGAGGGGAGCCTCCTTAGTCAGAAACTCAAAAGAGGGGAAAAGGTTTTTGACTTTTTTTTTTCATATATATGTGCGGTTAAATCAAATCCGTTGTCACCTCAAAGCCATATATTGAAGACTGTTAAACGTAGAACGATGTTGCCTCTCCAGGTGTGCCACGTTTACTTTGAATCTAATAATATAATACAATTGATAACTGACTTATACTTAGAAAAATAGTGGGCAAAATATTAGCGTGTACTTAGTCGGATGTTTCAAAATTTTGATCATATTTTTTTTGAAGGGTGGATAAACGATTTGGTGCAAAAATGAATATCATCTACATTTTATTGGTTATGGTATGAAAAGTGTAGGTAAAATTTAATATATTTTTAGAAAATAATGAAATAAAATATAAAATAATAGCAATATAATGTAATAATAATATAATAATAATAATATTATGATTTAAACAAATGTTGCAGTTTAGCTTTTACAATCGGAACAGACCTATTCATCCCATTTTCAGTTAAGAAGTCTTTTATTTCTTTGGATGACGGATATTTTCTCTTTTTCAAGTATGACGAAAATTCTTTTTTAAATTGATTTATTTCTTGATTGGTCCAAGTTTGCTTTTTCATTTTTTTTCTTTTACCACGTATTGTATCATCGCTACCCTCATCTTCTAACATCTTGTCCTATTCTTCCTTTTTTTATTAATCGCTTCACTTTCCGCGACGGTCGTCTTTTCTTCTTGATTTTTTGGAATATTTGATGTACTCGGCTGTTCATCATTTGGCACCGGACGCACATCATCATTATTCTCTTCCGGTATTTCTAAATTTACATCGAAGTCAATCTCATCAAAAGATTTTCCTTTGTACTCTAGAGGCAGTTTTCCCCTTTCCATAACTAATAGAAACTTTGATACTTTTGCCGTTTGATAAATATCAGCAGGCAATTCATAAAATTCGTTGTGTTTTTTCGTCGTGTCTCATAAATTTTGAAAATTGTTTCGTATCCTGTTTTGACAAATTTAAAATTTGGGCTACAGTTGCAATATGCTTTCGTAATTTATTGCTTGAAATTGCATCTGGATTTTGTAAGTTCATTTTTTTGTTAACTGGCGAATAGCGACATCTCCTTTTCCCATTTGATTTTGCTAGGAGTGGAAAAACATACTGATTGTCATTAGAAATATATTTTGTCGATATTTGATTAGAGTGTCTATAAAATTTTGTAATATTTTGGCATTGAAATTACAACAGCTAGCGAACCCTTGCCGGAACATACAATTCTTCTATATTCTCTTGTAAGTGCTTTTTTCCTTCGGTTAACACATTTTCAAAATCGCTGAAGTCAGTTTTCCTGTTATTGGCATATTCTGTCAATTTTAAATATTGGACGTCTCAATTCTTTCTCTATTAAAAGAATCACCAACGCTAAAGCCGAGTTCACTAAATTCTTATATGTTTCAACAGTGTCGGTATAATCCTCAAATTGCTTTTGGTACTCAGAAGCAATTGCAATGGTTTTCTCTAAATATTTTAACATCATTAACCAAAGGTACAAGTAGCGGTTCATTCCACTTCTTTTCTTGTAGGTTTTATTTGCAAGGAGGCAATTTCAACACTCAGCGAAGTAAGTAAATGTTTAAAATTTTTTATATCTCTCAGCCAGTTTTTGGATTCTTAATCGTTTCTGCAGGTAAAACCAGTAGATCCTTTCAATATCAAATGATGAAGTTCATCACAACACAGTTTCCAATACGTTCCCAAATGTCCTAGACTAGGAGCGTTAAGTATTTTTTCCGTGGGTTGTATCCAGATATAGTTCTTGCTGCAGTTAAAATCATGTCGAAATTTGTTGGCCTAAGAATATCTTTTAAAGATATCTTATTGAATTTAACAATGTTTCTATACTCGATAAGTAATTTGGAGAGGTCACGCATTCTACTGCTGCATGCATAATCAATACCCTCTCTTTTTTTGCTTCAAAAGATATGGAATATCCTTTCATTTTGTCAAAAACTTGTACCTTGACATTTAATTTAGATATTGCATTTGTTGGGTCCATTGAACAAGCTGTTAACGTTTGCAATTCTGAAACATAATTACTCCTAGCACCTTTGTTTTGTTTCTGCTTACAACGTCTGGCGTGTATTTTAAGGTAAGATTTTTAAATACGCCCCGGCAATGAACACAAGGGTAAAAATTAAATCCTTCGATATTTTGGTTTCTAACAGGACGTACATCTCCTTGGACATATAAGTCAAATTTAATTTGGTTTCTTAGTAAACTATAAGCTTCTCGTCTAGCTTTAGAGTTTTTTGGAAGTTGCATTATTTTCAAAATTTCTTTTTCGTCTCATGCATGTGCCTTGCAAAATTTTTAGACAGCAAGTCAATTTTACAATAATTACAGAATATTTTCTTTATAATAAGATTTTGAGCTTCTTTTTTTTCTTCTGTATTTTGAATCAATACATGAGTTCCTATTTCTTTATTTTCCCCAGAACTGCTATCACTACTAGAATGAGATTGATTTTTGTATTTTGAAATGTTAAAACCCTCATCTTTTTCATGAACGGAATTATTACTTTCGGAATTAGTGGTATTAGTGAAATTGTGCAGATCATTACTATCACGACGGATACAAGGATCAATCTCGAAGCTGGATACTTCACCAGTATCGGATACGGTTAAATTTATTGTATTTTCTGAATTTGCTTGACAACCACAAACTGATTTAATAATATTTTCCCAACTAACATCGTTTTGATTGGCAGTATTGTCACTATTACAACAAATGTTATTGGTAAGCTTATCTTTTGATTTACATTCCAGAGTCTCGCTGACGTTTTGGACGTTGTCAGTTTCCAGGGACAGATTGGATACAACATTATCTGACAATTCACTCGATCCTGGTGTTAAAAAACTTTCATTGAGAATTGTAAATGGATCCTGTACAATACCCAAATTATTAAATAAAGAGATATTTAAAGAATCTTGTAGGGGGATTTCAAACGACTGTGAGTTAGTTGCGGAATCCTGGTCAGTTTCTTTCAATGATAACCATTTTTCGGGTGTGCCAGATATATGACTACAATCGGTTTCTGTTTCATTAAACGTGTCATTCTTTTCCTGCGAACTAGTTTGAGTAGAATTTTCTTCTTCATTTTGATCAGAATTTGAGTTGATCTCCTTTCGATCCTGAAATATGAGAGAGAGGGAGATATAGAGTATAGTTATACCCATGTGGAAATGCTTCACATACTAAACCAGGATGAAGAAAGAGTATATCAAGGATATCAAAAAACTTAGGCTTCAAACATCGCTTTGAAAACTGACTGGCAGAAATTTTATTGACTAGTAAAACCCGGTAAAATTGGCGGAACACTTTAATTGTAGTTTAATTATGAAAAACTGACCTTAGAAACGTTATTATTAATTTTTTTTATGAGCTATTCATTTAATACTGAATTTTTTCGATATATGTTATATTTTCTGACATATGACAAATTCCGTTAATATTTTCTATAGACCACCCTGTATTTTGATTTTTTTGTGATAAAGGTTTTATTTAAAGCAAGTGTTCAAAATGAAAACCCTCGACTGCCTGATAATATCCTAACCTATCAACAAATGATGTTAATGCATTTTGAATAACCTCTACAGTTATCTTTTAAACTGCAATTCTATTTCTATTTTCTAATTCTTCTAAAGAGTTAACCCGTTCCTTGTAAAGTACACTTTTTAAATGATCCCAAAGAAAAAAAATGTAACGGTGATAAATCTGGTGAACGGGCTGGTCACTTAATGTCCCCTTCGGACAAACTATCTTTAAGAAAATACTATGGTTAGGTATTGCCTTACTCTAACACCGTAATTAAGATCATCAAATCATGGTTGTGTCATAATCACTGAATGGAAAATTGCTTACAATTCCCTATTTAAATTTTTTCGGTTTTTGATTGAGGTTAAAGACACATTGATCCAAACGGATCGAAAAATTAACCAAATCTTTGTGGCACCATTCATAAATAACAATAATAATAAAAAGTTATTAACACTCTGTAGCTCTGCAAATAGTTACTTCACATACATAGTATTTAGTTTACTAGCAGCAGCTCTTGAGTGATATTTTAAAAGTACAATAAAATAGAGGTTGTTTAATTTAAAAAAAACACAACGTTTGCATGGTACATAGGTACTAATTTCTAATAAAACTAAGAGTCTACATTTTACAAAGTTAAACTGATAGGGTAGTAGTCAGCTAAAATAATGTACTACATTATCAATATTTTTTAATTAAGAATCTTCAGAGTTTTTATATTAAAACGAATCAACAATGCAATATGTTCTAAATAAAAATAAATTTTAAAAATATATGGTATAACTAGTTCAGTTTACAATTATGTCAAAAAACCACACCTTCAAAAAATGCTAAGCAATCTTTAACTAAAAGTACTCTTTTGAGACTTCAAAAATATGAATTTAAGAGAGAACTCGAATAGTAGGCAGTTTTACATTTTGTCTCAATCGAAGATATGTATTCATCATCGCTTTCCGGCGTTGTCAAATTGCTGAGGTAGGAACGTACGAAACGTAACGCGAAAGCATCATTTATATGCTGAAGTCACATCGTACAGCGCGTAACATCAGAAACAACGATACTAACGCCAGTGATATATAGCCAAACTACGAGAGGAGAAAATAGTGACTGGGGTATCCTTGTGGCCTCAACACGAAATTTCACAGATCGACTAAAGAATGTACCAGGAACATTCTGTGAAAGTTTCATGTGAAAACGTTGTCACCTCACCAAAGTGAGGCGACAACGTTATATATGAGGCGACAATATACACTTTATAACAGTTTTTGAGGCGACATGGTACCTTTATCAATGTATATATATATATATATATATATATATATATATATATATATATATATATATATATATATATATATATATATATATATAGTAAATGGACAACGATGTTAGCGTCGGCTACTAGCCTTTTCCAAAAAATTAAAACCTTAAAACAAAAGTCTGGCTCCGTTATTTCTTTCTACGAAAAATTACGCAAAAAAAATCATCGAAATCTGTCAGCGGTTGTCTTGCAATCTGCGTGAACTAAATGACCCGATTATTTTAATATATAGGATTATATTCCAAAAAATAATTTTCTTGTAATTTTTAAATTGGGGTTTTTGTGATAAAAATATCTTAAATACTTATCATAATGACTATAATTAGGTAAATCCTATGTTGATTACGCTATACCTTACTAATTTCTGGTAATAATTTAATTAAACACCTATTATATTCGTATAAAAATCTGAATACAATAAATAACCTTGGAAAATTTCATTTATATTATAGAAAATTGTAATAATGGCATTTACCAATTTCTATATTTAGGTAACAAAACAAATTTAAATACTAATATAAACATGCAATAAGACCTTAAGAAATTAAATCTACGAGCAGTGAAGTTAAAGAGAAAGAAATATGAATCGTGTGGAAATCCTTTACTTTGATATTATAAGCGTATTTGTGTATGCAATGTAGCATGTATGTAGAAGTAAAAATATAAGAAACTTGTATTTTGACAATTTTACTTGTAACATTAGGTAACTGGAGTCTCTGCAGTCTCAAGAAACACAAATTACAGTACTCAATATTAATTTTATACTTATATAGATAAACGAAATACGGCTGCAATTATAATTACTCTAATCTATAATATCTGTGAAGGTTAAATACACAGTCGTAAAATCATTGTAGTCGTGAATTAAAAATTAAGCATAAAACATTTATTACTACAAAACCTTGTCACTATTCAGAAAACGCTACACTTTCGTAACGTAAGGTTACCAATGTTGCCCTTCATAATTATATTAGATCAAACCTAATTTAGATTAGTAACGTATCACCAATTCCCCTATATCAAATAATTGCAAAATAAAGAGTAGCGACATCTTAATCGATTTTCTGAAAAATTTATAAATATTTACGTAAGTAAAACGGAAATTTTGACCTACATTGGCATTCCTTAGTAGAATTTCGTTTGAATACAAAGAAAACTGCAAGTCAAGACAATATTATGACGCTCATTTTAAACATAAATAGTGAAGTAAACAAGTTTTCAAATTATTTCATATGAACGTAACCAACTATTAACAGGAAGGTTTTGTAGCACTGAAGTAGGTACTAAAAAATTACCCATTACCTCTTTCAAATTCTACACAAAGCATTCATTTATAATGGTTAATCTTAGATAGTTGGGAGGTTAAATAATATTACCTTCATGTTTTTTTAGACCGGTGTTCATACAATCTATAAACAATTTTAAATACAACCAAATTGCCCAATAATGAGCATATACCTACCCCACGGCACATTAACATGGGACTCATCCCAGTGAAAGTACTTAATTACTAGATTTATTGCTTTCCTTAACGACTGGGATGTTTATGTATAATGGGATCTAATTCAACCTCGAATTGTACTATTCTTAAGTATGAATAATTAACTATAATTAACACACAATTTTAGGTGTAGCTCGCTTATTGAACCACATACTTCACCTGCATATCATAGTAAACCGCTTTATACATAATAGACCACATATTGGACCAACTACTCTATGGTAGACCGCATATCTAACCAGATACTCGGTTGTAGACCTCATATGGAACTGGCACCGCCAACCCTTATATGAGACATTTAGTAATGCCAGTAAAACACCAGTATAATGGCCATCCATCAACTTCATTCGGTATCAAACAATGGGAGCCCGCAGAGGGTAGCGGAGGTAGCGACCGCTACCTCATAAGCTTTCATATTTTTTTTCGATATTGTGCATAATTAGGGTTATTTGTGATTCAGGTAATTAAATCGTTCAATAATACGTTTATTAACATAAAAAACAAATTAAAGATTAGTCTTTAGAAGTAAGAACAATGTACATATATACTTAAGGCTTCCCAGCATGGGCGTAGCCAGCGAAGGGCCCCCCCTTGGAAGAGCAAAAATAAATTAAATAATTTTTAAATTTTAAAAAACAAAAAATTAAATCTAAAATACACATATTTTTCGGTTCTGCATATTTTTTTTGTTATCTGTTTTATATATTTTGTTTGTTGTTGTGGTTGTTTGGTTGCTTTTATGAACATTATAAAATTAATTAATAAGCTCTAATAAATAAAATTATTCGCGTGTCCTTTGTCACTAAAATCAGCAAAAAAACAGCTGTTTGAAAAACTGACATAGTGCTAAATATATATTAACAGCGTTTTCGATTTATGCATTTAATGCATTGGTGCACACCTGAATTGGATAAAAACGAGTGTTCGATTTACTCTCAGGATACGTCAATTTTTAGTGTTCGATTCAACCACTTAACAGTCGGACATTTTTGAGAAAAATGGTAAAAAAATTGTCACTTTTTTTTTGTTTTAATTTAACTACATTTTTTAATCCTATTAATTAATTAAAATAAATTTACTCAATAAGTAGTTTTAGTGTGAAATATTTTGAAACATTCAATACACAATCCTACATCAGAATCCGAAATAAATACTCTTATAACGTACGTAAGACCTGCACCAACAAGTTAAAACAAAAGTTGCCTGAACGAGACTCGGGATCGTCAGTGTACGGAAAAATGTCACGCCCGAGTGCAGTTCGTGCAAAACTATCAAGTGGTTAAAACACAACTTGCTCCAAATCCTAACATAGGACAATATTTTTTGCAACAACTATTGAGTTGGTGTGTAAGTGCTCTTGTCTAGCGACAGTGTCCTATTTAATAGTGTAACGAAACGCCACTGGTTTACTTCGAGAAAAATTGATATACAAGTGAGGAATATACGGGAACCGGCGATGCGAATGTTCTGGCAATTTCTAGGCGCGAAGACGGACAGTACAGTACAGTACATAGTGCAAGATACGAAGTTGCATACGGCGAATAGAAAGCGAGGCGCGAAATTTAAAAGCGGAATAGTTAAAAAGTGTTGAGAAAGTGAATATTTGTGTTGTTTTGTTAACTTTATTGGTTTTAAATGAAGTTGGTGTGAATAGTAATCAGTGTTAAATTATTGCGTGAGAAACAAGAGGAAAAATCCGTAACAATAGTTTTACCACAGAATAAAGAGACAGAAATCACAGAAAAGACAATATGGATATAACAAATTGGTTACAAAAAGGTAAGTTAAATAATTTCAGTAGAAAATTAAATTTTTAATTAAAAAATTCATTCCATTAGAAATGGTCCAAAAAATTGAAAATTGGTTGCTCGACCAGCACCAAATAAAACAAAACTACCATGTAATGATAGCTTATAATGTAGATATGTTATATCCGATATTAATTTTTGTTCAAAATTATTTGTATCGCAACGTTTCGAAAAAAATTCAATTGCAGCCCTTTACAAAATTGCCAATTGCTCTTTACTCTTTGCTTGTATCTTTGTGAAACTATTTTTATTAGCTTTGGCAAAAGATTCTGTGCATTATTGATATAATTTTATCTATTTTTTATTATTATGATGCCGACTTTTTTGCCTTCTAATTATAACAAAAATTACAATAATGCACCGATTTTGACAGCTGATATCTCAAATGGGACTAAATATAAAAACTTGAAATTTTCACATATTAAAGATCAAACAGCACTTTATACGTGCTACTAATTTCATTTTGTGTTTTTAATCTAGAGAAAAAATATTAACATCGGATATAGTATATCCACATTATAAGCTATCATTACATGGCAGTTTTGTTTTATACTAATTTTTATACTAGGGACTAAGAACAAGAATGATATTAGGTTATTATTTTTAGGTCAAAAATCTCTAAAACGGAAAAAAGTTCATGATGACAGTAGTGGAAGTGGAAGCAATGATTGTGATGAAGATAAAAATAAAATGGTCGGAACATCAAAATCGGAATCTATTTTTGAAGGAGGTTCAAGTAGTTCTTCAAATCTACATGAAGCTTTCTCTGGAACTGGGACCTCTAAACAAACTGAAGAACGCGATGGCTACCATGAAAATGACATTGGTCGTTATGTTAGTTGTGCGAATAACTTGCCTTCTGAAAAAAAGGAGGAATTGTTGACAAACCCTTGGGTTCCATCATCCAATTACGATTTTGCTTCTGATGCCATTCACTTGAAAAGAAAATTTAACCATCGCTGGTTAGATCAATATTCTCCATGGCTGGTGTACTCAAGTCGTTTGAAAGGTGCTCTATGTTTGTATTGTGTTTTATTTCTGCCAAGAATTGCTACAGTTAAAGGAGTTTTGGGGTCATTTATGGTAAGGCCTTACATGAAGTTTAAGGATATACATGAAGATTGTAGAAAGCACGTTGGCAGCCATTACCACAAATCTTCAACAGCTGCTGCAAAAGCATTTCTTGAAAATGCTCCTGTTGATGTCCAGGATTGAAGAAAATAAACAAATATTGTCAGCAATTATTTCATGCATAATATTTTGTGGAATTCATGATTTGCCGCTTAGAGGAAAACAAGGAAATGAGGGAGTTTTCTTTAACCTTTTAAATTTGAGGATTGACTCTGGTGATGAGAAGCTAAAGAGCCACTTGGATAAATGTCAAAAAAACGCAGTCTATACCTCACCAACAATTCAAAATGAGATCATACAATTATGCGGTGAAGTTATCAAAGAAAAAATAATCGAAGACTGTAAACGGGCAAAAGCTTATGCTGTAATGGCTGATGAAACAGCAGATATCGCTGGAAAAGAGCAGCTTTCTATTGGATTAAGGTTCTATGATGAAAGCCAAAAATAATCAGGGAGGAATTTGTAGGCTACATTGAGTTAAAATGTCAAGATGCTTCTACAATCGCTAGCGCAATTCAAAGTTTTTTAGAAGATAATAATTTTTCCGCCGATAATTGTGTGGGATTCGGATTTGACGGGTGTTCCACGATGGCCGTAAAGAAGGTGGTGTACAGGCCATTCTTAAAAAAAGTACGCTAAATCTTTATTTTTCCATTGCTCCAGCCACAGACTAAATCTTGTGGTCAATGATACTAGCAAGCTACCAGAAATAAGAAACACAATTGCAACGGTTAAAGACACAATAACCTTCTTTCGTAAATCGCCAGCCCGTAGGAAATCGGTTCCAAATCTTTCAAGGCTCTGTGAGACCAGATGGTCGGAAAAATATAAGAGCATAAAAAAATTTTCAGAAAGCTTCACTGACATTGTTAAAGCACTAGAACATCTATCTGTCGAAGGAAACTATGCAACAAGAAAATCTGCCTACCAATTGCACTGTGCAGTTACTAAACCAATATTCATCTTAGGCTTAAACATAATTGCAAGATACTCTGCAATTTTGGAACCCGTTGTAAACGTTTTACAAGGTAAAAGTATGGATTTGGTTATGGTGAAGAAACATATTGATGATCAAAGAAGATCGACAAGATGTCGAAAATGTTTCTTATGAATTATTTAAAAATCACTTTATATCGCAGAGACGGTAGGGGTTGAGTTATCCGTACCACGAGTCACTCAAAAGCAAGTACACAGAAGTAATCCACCATCTGAGTCTGCAGTTGAATACTGGAAGCGGTCAATAATCATCCCCTATCTTGATTCTTTAACTTCGTCTTTGGATGCTAGATCCTCCAACGAAAATACACCTGCTTCTGCTTTAACTTATCTTCATCCTTCAAACATGCTCAAAATGGCTTCAAAAGATTTCAAAAATAATGCAGAATCTTTCATGGAATCTTATAAGTTGGGTGATGTCTCTGCAGAATTAGATTTGTGGTACAATATGTGGAAGAAAAAGAATGTAGCAGAAGACAAATTAAAGGACATTGAAGTGGCTGCACTTTTGGAGGAAGCTAATGTTTCTTTCCCTGCAACAAGGCACGCACTGCTAATATTAAGTGCTTTCCCATCCACTACTGCTACTGTGGAAAGATCGTTCAGTACCCTACGAAGGGTAAAAACCTGGCTTAGGAGTACAATGGATGATGACAGACTCACTGGGTTGTGTTTGATGAGTGTGCATCGAAAATGTTTGAAGGAAAATCAGGACTCCATAGTGAAGAAAGTTTTGGATAAATTTAGTTTAAACCCAAGAAAAATGTTATTAGTTTAATTTAAGTATAATTAAAATCTCAAAGTTTTGTTTTCATTTGCCTTTTCTTTTTATCCTAAAATTTTACATTTTGAACGACCATGGACCATGGTTTGCCGCCCCCTGTTATAAATCCTGGCTATGCCCTTGCTTCCCAGCAGTATGATTAAAAAACTAATTGAAGGACTATTTAAAACAATCTTTTCTCCAACGGACTAAATTACGAAAAGCGTTTTTTTTAATAAATGTGGATTATATCGCGTTACAAATAAAACATAAGTTTTAATTGATATTGCCAACGGAATTCATCTTTATAAGTTTTTATTCTTTTACCCCGTTAAATAAATGTATTTTATTGACCGACATACATCCATCTCTTTTTACATTCTATACAGTGACGAATTAATTCAGTTAGCGTTTAAAATTAATTTTGTTAAAATTTCGTACAAATATAGGCAACTCTTTAACTAGGGACATGTCGGGCAACCTCCCGTTGTGAAACAACAATGGGAATAGTAGTAGTAAGAGGATTGATTACCCATTTTTCTAAACTGCAGGTAGAAAGTGATTTAACTTACTAACGCATTTATTTATTCAAATCAAACTAATAATACACCAAGTACGGCCCTCAAAGTAATCAATTTGATTAGTATATATAACGAATAAAAATAAAATTGCCTAAAGATATTTATTTACGACAGAAAAAGTTAAAACAATAAATACATCAGTCCAAATATAAGATAATACATAGGTACAAACATATTGTTGTCAGTGCTTATATAAACAATCTTACAAATAAATATAATTAATGATGTAGTATGTACTAATAAATCAGCATGTATAGTATTTTGTATGCTTATAAATTAATTTAAAAAAAGGGGTAAAAAGTAAGAATTTTGTACAGATATATATCGCTCACCGGCTGCAATAGTGGCACAATTCAAAAATCGGTCATTGTGAGAAATTGGTAATTATGAAGATCACGGGATATTGAAAAGAACTTTTTAGCTGCGCAATGAAAACTATTGCTGTCGGTATTAAGACATTTTGATTGTGTTTTCCTTTAGATAATTATAGTAATTATGTGGTTTACCTTGCCCTTCAAATTTTAGCAATTTTTTTAAATGTGCCACATGAATTAAAAAAAAATTTAACATTTTGATGCAGTTTTTGATCTAATACTATTAATATTTGTGGAAAACGGAAATTCAAACGACCAATAGAGGAAAATTAATATATTAAAAGTAAGTCGTACAAAAGCAATACTATGAATTTTAAAGAAAAACAGTAAAACAGTATTTTGGTATTCTAACATTACCAAAACCACTTCATTATATTAGTAACAAAATATAACTATTTTTAACACCTGAACTACAACTTAAAAATGTGTCCTTAAACTTAACCAAACGTAAACTTCAAATTTCCGGAGGGGGAGTTAAATTCTTAAGGCATTAGCTTTTATTATCTGCCCCAACTTTTAAACTACTATAAAAATGACTATAATTTTTCTTTATTGCGTTGGTTCTTAGTAAAAACATTAACCCATCATGTTTTGTTTTCGATATGGGCAACGAATCAGTATAAGCATTCTGTAACTGAAAGTTTTCGAAAGGGTGCAATGATGTTCTTGTCCGTTTGTTTTTGACACTAACCGATTTGTACTCATCTTCTGTGTAAGACATTTTATAAAAGAAGTGATTTGCATGCTGCTTCTTCACTCTAAATATTGCAACATCACTAAAGTGAAAGGTGTCGCCATTGCTACTTTTGTTAAAATTAATGGATGTCTGTTCAGTTAAGTTTTTAATGTTAAGAAAGTCCTCATGACTCATTTCAATAACAGCGAAGGGTTTACCAGTTTTTCTAGCTGTTCGCACTAATGTTACATACCGTGCTGGTGTGTAAATTGGGCCAGATTTCAGTGATCTTTTAATATTCTTTTCTATCATTGAATGAACATTGTCCCCTTCATTCTGGGTGTGACCCGTCACAAGGTATTTATGTGTTATCGACTTGATTTTGTAGTTTGATACAGCGTATAAATAAGTAGCAATTATATACTTATTTTTCTGTTCGCCGGCACAATTATCAGAGTAAAACACAATTTCTAGATGCTCAGAATTGACAGCATCGGCTTTCTCCTTTAAAAAATGTATCAAACAAGAGCCAATTTCTATAGCACCCCTGTTTCCCTCCCCTTCATGCCACATATAACAATTTACAGGAGCATGTCCTTTTGAAAGAAGATTACACACTGTGAAATTGTAAGTCGAGAGTTTCGACTTATAATAAAAGGAAGAGACTTCTCCTCTAGGGGTTGGCAATGTAGCTTGTAAATCGAAACACGCTACTTGATAAAACTGACCAATTTTCTGCTTGTCTTTTTCTTTTTCCTCTCTGCTAAGCTTTTCTCGTTTAAATGATAGGCATATTCACTTTGAGAATTTATCTTCTCTTCTTCGCTTGAATTTTGAAAAGACACGCATGTTTGACACTCGTCCTTTTTAGGGACGAAAAATGCTATATTGAATTCGTAGTTAAATATGTTTCTGTACATAGCGAGATTTGCAAAGGGCTTTCCTTGTCTTTCACAATTGGCTTTATAGTCTCTGTGCAACTCGGCAATTGTTTTGCCACCTTCAATATAGACTTTTTCACTATGAGCACGCATGTAGTGACTTTCGATGGTAGGGATTGAAGATATATGTGCACGAACACCATTTTTAATATCTTCCGCTATAAGCCTATGGTTTTCATGTTTGCCCCTATTTTCTTCTACTAAAGTATCGACTTTCACTTTAGTAATTACAGTGCGAATACAACGGTTAGTAATGCCCAGGGTGGCAGTGAAAAACTGTTTGCAAACCCTTGTTCTGATATCATTTTATAAAATAAAAAGCATTGTTATTGTTTCGATTTTCTTTTTCTTCAAGTAAACGCGGGTATCTATATTTAGGAGTAATTTCCTGCATTGCAGTAGCAATAAAGGTACGCTGCTTTATAACGTCTGCCATTGCCCAATATTTTTCAAATAATGCCAACCTTTCTTCTTCAGAAAATGTTGTAGTACATTTCTGTCTACATTTTGTACCACAAGGTGGTCTAATTTGCCTCGAAGGTACGACTAAGTCTTTTCCAAGCGTACGATAAGAGTTTCCGCTATATCTCAGAATCTTAGCCTGATTTCGTTTCCATTGTAATGGAACAGCCTTCCTTTTTCTAGTTTTAATTTTTGTTACAATGGTTGATTCCAAAGGCAACTGGTGTGTATTGCTATTCACTGTTACGTTACTGGAGCTAGATGAATACGTAGATGAATCACTTGAATAATCAGGATCTTCCTGTGAATCATTTGATGAAAACGGATCTCCATCAGATGATGAAGAACTCGATAATGAAGATTCAATCACCTGCATTACTTGCTCATTAGCCAGTACATTCACATTCGGTTCAACCGCTACCTGCTCAACTATTTGGTCAAAAGAACCTTCTCCTACATTTGTCGCAACTTCTGCAATTAAATTTTTCAAATCACGAGTACAATATTGCATAAGAAAGAGTTTTCAAAAATCATCACAAAAAATATAAGGAAATAAAAATACCTTCAGTTTTTTCAGAAGCAGCAAAGGTATTACTATCCAAAACGCCCGAATGAAGTGAGTTTTCTGTTTTATTTATATTTGGGACAACAGCTGCAAGAAAAGTTATTGCAAAATTTACGGAACCAAGAAGGCGAATATACGAAAAAAAGGCAGTAATATACCTTCGGGGCTTTCCAAATCTGCAGTTAACTCTTTATCCTTCCTAATACCTGACTCAGAATTTAAATTTTTTTCTACATTGGATATTTTCCATACGTCTTTTTCGCCAGGTACTGCTGTAATCTATAACAATTTAACCTAACAAAAGGACTCTAAAATGATAAAGAAGGTAATACAAATTAAATACCAACCTTATTCCCAATATAGACAACAACTTTCCACCTCTGGTTTCTGTTTTTTTCAAATCCATGTTGTTATCGGCGTGTTTAACTTCAAATGGGTATCGTGTATAACAGAAATATCAACACAAAGAAAAATTCACTATCACTAAAGTTAGTTCATACTGGCACAACTTTAAATGTGTCACTGCTACGGCAACACATCATACAAACTCGGCAGCACTAATGGTCTATACTGGCAGAATTCTAAATGTGTCACTCTTGACGTATGAAATGTAACAAAAATTATGGCTTAACTCAAAATGTGTCAGTAATGCACTACAAACGACATGCATACTCCAACAGTACAAGATGCATACTGGAGTTGTGTCACTGTTGATGCCACATCCATGTTCAACATTTTCAAATATCATAGTGGCACTAGCGCCATCTGACACACTTAGCGCAAATTAATGTTACGCCAGTATTATACACTTATAAAGCACAAAATTCTGGTTAACGTACACTAATTAGTTCAGATGTTGCGATTTTTGAGTTGTGCCACTAATGCAGCCGGTGTGCGATATGTACACCCGTCACTTTTAATTTAAGAAGATATAGTTTCTTCCACGTGATTGTCTTGAATCCAAAATTTCGGGTAACAATGCCTTATGATAAAATTGTTGAAGTTTCGGAAGCATTTTCTGCTCCCAAAACAAAGCGTCGATTTTGATCTTTTCCACTGAAATACCAGTAGGAGTCCAAATAACAAAATAGCAAATCTCTTTTTGAAATATTTAATTGCCCTTGGATTTGGTACGTGTAGCTATCAGTTTGTTTTAATTTTAATTCGCCTTCCTCTACGAGACAAAATTTAATTTTATTGTTTAAAACGCCTTCCGTCGGAGTGTACATTCTTGCACTGTACGGGCATTTGATTTCTAGAATGGCATTTTCACCTACTACCCCATCTGGAGATGCTGCTAAAAATGGATGGGATTCATCCACAAACAAACCGCAAGGATTAATCTCCATATTCGTGAGCTCTTTAAAATCTTTTATGGCCTGGTGCAGCGTGCTCATTTTCGTTCTAATATTTTGTAGCAGCGCTCCCTGTAAACTGTTGGTATAGTAAATTTTTTATTACATTTGCGCAAGAAGTTGTACTGCGCAATTTACAAATGCGGCCAAAATTTGACGCTGTCAATCTTTTTCGCCGCTCTTCGTACCACCGATTGTTTCGGTGTTGCCCAACAGTTTCATTCAAAATTTCTTCTCGCTTCAAAGATAATTTCTGTACAACTTCTGCGCTTCTTCGTTTAAGTCTTCCTCTAGCATATCCGCCATTGGTTCAGCTGCTTCCGGTCCATAATCAGCATCTGCGATTCCAGAGTACTTAGTATGGTAACGTTTTGGTTTCTGATTGCGAAGCAATTGCTTACGCTTTTGTTTTTCGCAAAATAACTTTATATATACTCCGCGCGTACTATTGCCTGTACTTTGCACGATTTCGTGGAGCATACCTACTTCATTATGCGCCACTACAGCAGCTTCACACCTACTTTGATAACCACGGCGAAAAGCGAAATTCACACGTTTACCGCCAACAAATTTCGCAACGTAGGAATTGTAAAGTTCTGCGGAATTATTGGTAACCTCATATATTAAACTCTTAGAACGTACTGCAGTCATAATTTCCTCAAATAAACCGCTTTCTTCTAAATTTGGAACCATGTTATTATCGCTTTTAGCACCGGTACAAAAATAATCGCGCTGTGTACATCCCGTATGATCATCAAATATGTGTTTCGGTCCATCTAAAATATCAAGTTCTAGTTTTTTAATTTTTACATCTGTAGTCACATCTTGGCTTTTTCTAAATTCAATGGCTTTAGTAACTGCACTACGAAACCTGAGAATATTTTCTGAGATGATGTCTTTTAATTCGTTTTTCTTGTTGTTTGGTTTTTTTGGCAACTTCTCGTAGTTTGTTTATATAATTGCGCAAAATGTGGTTTTTGCATTCAAATTTTTGTATTACAGTGGAATGACCATACAGCATCGACTCTAGTAGTTTTCGATGCACGCTACTGTCGCCGTCACCGACTAGTTTTACATATTTCATAACGTACATCTTCATTGATTTTTGGAAACCTTCTACTATGATAGCTGCCTCCATTCCAGTTGTTGGACCGCTCCAATTTCTATAGCAGATGTGCTCTGGACATTTGTTATCTTTGTACAGATCCTTCCATGCACACACCAAACAAAACTTATTTTTAACTGCCATATGAAGCACCTTCTTTGTTCGTAATCCAACTATACACGCAACCCCTGACAAAGCGTTATAACTAGTGCGATACGACCGTTTGCTCCACGCTCCGTCTGCTACTACTGCAATGTTTAGACACCTTTGGTCATCTACTTCTCCTAGTTCCACTGCTAGTTTCGCCTCTTCTTTGGCGGTTTTATTCATCGCGTCAGTTGCTGCTCGATTATAAATTTCACAAACTTCATCTTGATAAACTGTGTACGTAGCACTTGATGGACTAGGAATATCTAAAGCGACACAAAACTCAGTCAGTTGGGTATATCCAGCACCAATGGACACAAATACGGCAGATAAATTAATGTTCATTCGGGGATGTTCTGAATTTTCACATTTTACAGTAAATATCGACACAAATCCTTTACGTCTTTCACTAACAACATCTATATCAAAAAAACGAACACTCAAACTCATCGTGCTGCAGTGCCTTTAGCGACCTGAAAAAATGCGCGATATCTACAATTCTGCGACCACTAATTTCCGGTCGCTGTTCTTGTTCTTCTAGTTCCATGGCTTCAGTATCTAAATCCGGAAAAGATTCTGTCGGTGAACTGTGTTCATTAAAATTTTGGGAATCTGTGGAATTTCCACAATAATATTCATTTTCGGATGATAAAATTTCCTTCTCGCCGTGGGAATTTGTTTCGTCGTCATTATAATTGTCTTCAGCAAAAGAAACTGACATATTCACATCACTTTCTTCACCGTGCACACCCGATACACATGGCTCAGTAACAACTGTACGCACCCTTTCTTTTGCCGCACGAATTTTCTTCATTCTTTCTGTAACACTACGTCTTGTTTTAGTCAACCGCAAGTGCTTCGAATTTGCAAACTTTGAACGACCCATTCTCGACAACTAGGAAAGACTTACCATTAATCGTTAATTAAATTATTATTCAACTTTCAAAAAAGTGGAACGTATTTACAATAATTCGAAACTTCATTTCAATTAACACATAAGCTCTATGATAATTATCAGGAATTTATTTAATCATCAATTCTATTCAAGAATTCTATTTATAAAAATAATTTTCGTTTTTTTGTTTATAGTAATGTAATGTTTTTTTTTATACTAACTTTTATTTATTTTTCATTTATTTGGGTTCGTGGAACTTGATCTCGTTTTCGTTATGGTAAGTTGATATATTGGCTTGAAAACGTTTGCTTTCTGTTTCAAATGTATTTTTTTGAATTAAAAATAGTTATTTTTTCTCTACTTATTAGTTAATCCTCATCCGGGTAAGGTAATTTTCAAACGTTACCGGGCAGTTCGGGCCTGTGAGGCCCGCCGTATCTATATATTGTTTATGCGTTAAAAATTTTTATATATGCCATCAATTTCCTTCAAAGGATTATTTATTATAAAAAGCAAAATCACTATATTATAAGCTATTTACAACAATTATTACACAATAACTTTGTTCTTTACACATATTTTGTAATATAGACATGCATTTATATATCTGCTACCCCTTCAACAGTTGGGAAAGTTTTCTTTTATTGTAAAAACCAAAACCTTCACTAAATACCTTTATACAAACGACGAAGTCATTATGTAGATACCTCATTAGATAAACATAATCTTTGAAAGCAATTATATTTTGTTAAAGATTGAAGGGCCCATTACGCCCACTTGCCCGGTAATGAGGCTTTAACCGAAATAAATATGCAGAAAATAAATTCCATTATCTCTTGTTAAAAATGTTAAAAATAATTCTACCATTTTGAATAAACTTAAGTTCGACTTTTTTTAAAGAAAGAATTAAGATGATTGACAATATTTCTAATTAATGTTTAATAAGTGGTAGGCATGTATACTCCATGCCAGCCGGGGAGGTACCACCACCCTTACCATGGGCTCCTTAATATTGGGTCTCCGATTTTCTGAGCTGGGTAAGGGCTGCCGGTTACCTTTTCCTTCATCCTTAATCTATTCTCATCCTTATTCTTCCTTCTCGCCCTCACTGTCTTCCTATCGGATTAAAAGTCCCAAATTAAAAAATAAGATGGCTGTGGTTTCTAGGGTTATAAATTCCGGACGTAAAATCCTGCCCCACTCGGATGTCCGGGAGGGCAGGGCCGAAGCGACCTCGGTCATCGAAAGTATCAACTTTCTGATTCACTACTGCAACATCTTGAACAATTACAACCTGATATATTGTTTCTATCTGAAACAAAAGTCTCCTCTGAAAGCTCCGAGTCACCCGACTTGCAATTTCCTCAATACCATCTTCACTCTAATTTTCGATATAAAGGAGGCGTATGTGCGTACATCAAGGACAGAATTGCTTGCAAGAGGGTTTCTTCCTTAGAAAATAAAAATTTTGACGTCCTAACTTTGTGAAATTCTACTGTTGCATTTATAGGTCTCCTAATGACAGCAACTTTCAAGACTTCTTCGATTACCTTAGTATGAAAATTGACTATCTCCTGTCTCAGTTTCCATCTTGCGATATCTCATTTGTAGGCGATTTCAATGTTCATAACTCTAATTGACTTCAATTTTCATCTACTACAAATCCCGCTGGTCATAGTGCAGAAACATTTGCTATTTCATGTGATCTCACACAAATGATTTCTGAACCCACAAGAATCCCTGATAACCCTAACCATACTCCACATCTTCTAGATCTCTTTCTTACATCAAACCCTCTTGTTTATAAAACTTCCGTTCTTTCGTCCTTAAGTCTTTCCGACCATTGTCTAATAAAAATCATTTCTACTGTACCTAATTCCACTGTTGTTCTCAAAACCGGTAGAACCTTGTGGTGTTTTAAGTCAGCTCGATGGAGTGATTTACGGGATTTCTTTGCAAACTTTCCATGGCGTGAATACTGTTTTAAGTCGTCCTCTTCTTCGGACATCGCTCTTTCAGTATCTGAAGTCATCCTCAGGGGAATGGAGTTATACATTCCGAAAAACAGTACCGTGTAGGTCATTCACGTTCCTTATCCTGGTTCAATAAGGCTTGTTCTGATGCAATATCTTTAAAAAATAAATGTTACATTAAATGGAAATCTAATAAATCGGTTGACAGTCATGTAGAATACGTTGGTGCTAGAAATATCTGCAAAAGTGTCATCACTAAAACTAAAAAGTTGTTCGAACAACGACAATGCAATGAACTAGCTACATCTCCTTTTGGCAGTCGTAAATTTTGGTCTTTAGCAAAAGCCATTAGTAAAAACTTTCGAACATCTTCATTTCCCCCCCTGACATCTATTGACGGATCGGTAGTTGCTGATTCTGTAGACAAAGTCAATGTTTTTGTGGATTTGTTTGCATCAAACTCGTGTCTCAATGATTCTGGAAAAGATGTGCCCCTAGTCAACTCTTCTTCATACGTTATGAAACCAATTCATTTTCGGTACAAGCTCTTGGAATCGATCATCAGTAGGCTTGATCTCAATAAGGCGACTGGCCCAGATGGTATCCTAGCTATTGTCTTAAAGAAATGTTCCCCGAACTAGTACCAGTCCTATCTAAGCTCTATACGATCTCTATATCTTCTGGGAATTCCCTTCATCATGGAAGTTAGCAAATGTTCAACCTATTCCCAAAAAGGTGATAAGACCGATCCCTCAAATTACAGACCAATTGCCATCACTTCCATTTTGTCTAAAATCATGGAAAAAGCCATCAATCAGCAACTGCTCACATTCCTTGAAACTAACAAACTCCTTAGTGACCACCAATATGGGTTTAGGAAAAGTCGTTCGACAGGCGATCTTCCTTCATATGTGATCCAAGTTTGGAACAATACAGTAGAGCAATCCGGTGAAACAGTTGTAGTCGCTTTAGATATCTCAAAGGCATTTGACCAAGTTTGGCACAAGTGTTTACTTGCCAAACTCACCTCGTTTTGGGTTAAATGATACGCTAATCAACGGGGTTTCTAGTTTCCTTGATAAAAGACAAATACGTGTCGTAGTTGATGGCTTTTTTTCAAAAGAAGTTAGCATTAACGCGGGCGTACCACAGGGATCCGTTATAGCGCCTACACTTTTTCTGCTGTACATAAACGACCTTATTTCTTCAACAACTAACCCCATCCATTGCTTTACTGACGATAGCACTCTTCACTGTAGTTCATCTCAGTCTACTCATAGTGATAATCCACCTTCTATGTCAAATCAAGAAATTAAAGCTGAAATGGCAAATTCAATCAACAAAGACATTCAACGTATTCTCGAATTTAATGCTAACAAAACTCAGTGTTGCCTTGTGTCCGCCAAAAAAGATCGATCATTTCCTGTTGTAAGTATGAATGGTTCAGTTCTTAAGTTTTCAGACTCTATTACTCTGTTGGGTATGACTGTACCTTCAAATCTCTCGTGGGTTGACCATCTTCTGTCAGCTACTAAAACAGCTGCTCGTAAAATAGGCTTTTTGTACAGATCTAAGCAGTACTTTACTTCTGGACAACTCCTTCTGCTGTATAAGGCCCAGATTCGGCCTCATCTGGAATATAATTCTCACCTTTGGGTTAGTGCTCCCCAATACGCTCTCGATATCGTTGATCGTATTCAAAAGAGAGCGATTAGGCTTATAAATGACCCGTCCTTAACTTCTCACATACAGTCCCTTGAGCATAGAAGGATGGTTTCAGTTCTCTCTTTGGGCGGGCGGGTGCGTGCGTGCGTGTGTGTGTGGGCGCGTGCGCGTGTGCTTGTGTGTGTGTGAACAAAATTAGTGTACCGGAAGTGGTACTTTACCTTAACTGATTTGTGTCACGCAAACAGATCTTGTGAAATATTCTATTGGTTTTAACGATCGCTTATGCGATTGAGCACAGACGTCTTGATTTTCATTTTCCTTATTTTAAATTATTTTAACAGACACTTATTTTTATTTCACTCTACTATAATTGCGTTAGTATACGAGAAAGTCTAGGTAACCACAGTTTCGATTTTTTAAAATATACACCTCAATTTCAAAAATTTATATTAGTTGGCCATGGTTGTCATGGAAACATTAATAAACAAATGTTTGTTTGACACTGACAGTTTAAAAATTCAATTTAAACAATATTTAAATACTAAAATGAATTTTTCAAAAGAAGAATTGATACAAATGATTTATTGCATTGGCACATCCGACGGAAATTGTTTATAAGCGAGTAGAATTTACGCTCAAAAATACAGAAGACATCCAAATCGCTTGGCATTTGAAAGGCTCAAGGAGAGGTTTGAAAGGAATGGAAACAGCAATTATGAATCAAATGGTGAACGATCAACCATTGCATCAAACGAGGAAACTCAGTTACATGTCATGCAAGCCGTCGTGGAAAATCCATAAGCTTCTTGCAGGCAAATCGCACTGAACAACAATATCGGAAAATCAACGATAAATAAAATAATTTGCAAGCAAAAGTTTCATCCATACTTGGATGTGCCAAGTAGTACAAGAATTAACGGATCAGGATTTTATAAATAGGAGAAATTTCTGCTTTTGGGCATTAAATAAAGTAGAGGAAAAACAGGACTTCTTTGATTACGTATTGTTTACTGACGAAGCTACCTTCCACAAAAATGGATTTGTTTTGATCAAACAGTTAATGGTGAAACCTTTTTAAATTTTTGCGTAATCATCTATATTTGCAATTTCCAAATAAATGGATTGGCAGGAGAGGGCCAGTTTATTGGCCATCTAGATCCTCGGATCTTACAAAACTTGATTTTTTTTTTTTGGGGATTTGTAAAAAATCAAGTTTACCAAATACCTTCCACAACAAAGGAAAACATGAAAGAAAGAATAAGAAATGTTTTTCAAGGTATAAATAGAGAAGTGCTTCAGGAAGTAAGCAATTCTTTTGTTGAAAGAATTCGTTTGTGTGAGGAACTTCAGGGCAGACACATAGAACAATATTTTTAGTTATTTTATGATATTTTATGGTTTTTAGTTATATTGTTTTAAAAATATCTAACTTAAATTGTTTTTTGCATCTTTTGTTTACTTGTTATTAGTATTATTAGATAGAGTTAACGAAGTTTTACGCCAATTAAATTATTTTTCACATTTTTCAATATTGTTTAAATTGAATTTTTAAACTGTCAGTGTCAAACAAACATTTGTTTATTAATGTTTCCATGACAACCATCGCCAACTAATATAATTTTTTGAAATTGAGGTGTGTATTTTAAAAAATAGATTTTAAAAACTAAAATAACTCAATAACTATGAAAGATAGGTATAGGACATGTTTTAATAAATAAAAAAGTCAGCCTATTACTTAATCAACATTTTTCTGTAAAAAACATGTCATTCCATTTAAAAAAATTGAGATTTTGTGTTTTGAAGATTATGATTTTGTGAATAGTTTTGGCCACACCCTGTATAATATTTTCAAATGTTTATACGAACACCAAGTAAGTGTGTCTATGCACTAGTAACATGCAAAATATTTTCTTTTAAGGATATCAAATAAAAAAAGTATGCCCTTTGTCAACGACACGTGAAAATCGCGATTTTTTAAAAAAATATTGAATATCTCAAAAACTATTAATTTTAGATGATAATAGACCTTAATAAAACCGATCAGAATTTATAGAAAAATCAGAAAATGTTATAAAATACAAGGTGTCCTATTTAAAAAAAAATGAAGTTGCATGCTCTCCAGTTCATATGAGAGGCACCCTGTATAATCGAAAATATTTTCTTTAAATGCGGGTTTGATTACTGAAAAGCTTTTGTATTTAAACTTTTTTTCTATCCCTATTGTGTAAGGAGATATCCTCCGTTGTCGCACTCCGCGGACACCCTGTATATAGTTTTGTTGATTATGTGTTAGTATTTTTGTAATGACACTTGAAAAAAAACATTGTCGATATCCCTATTGGAAAATTTTTTTTTTCTTGATGTGGGTGGGAGGGGGAGAATGTGTATTATATTGAGCGCTGCAAAGCGCGCCGAGTACTGCTAGTTAAATATAAATTTTCTCTTCGCCTTAGATTAATATAAAATTGGTCAGTCTAAGTGGAAAATCATTCTTAGTTTATAAGCTATTATTACCTATTTAAAACATTTTCATTTATTTAATACACACTATACAATCGTATATAACTAGATAGTAACAAAAGTGAATGCAAATAACACTAACATTTTGCGATTTTCCTTCCACTGTTTTTAATTGAATGCGCAATTAGTTAGCAATCAGTGTCATCGGTAATCCTTTATACTAATTGACATCATATCCTGCTTATTATATGTAATAAGTAGTTTATATATGCAATGGTCAACAATTACTCTAGGCGATGTAAGTTAAAAATCTTTGTAATCAATGTTCATAGAAACTATCTGAACTATCTCCATCATAACTAATCATAAGCAAACCTTTTGAACATATTTTCTAGAAAATTTGGATGTTTAATATATATTTTAAAGACTCAAATTCAATTGTTAAAATCAAAAATGAAATTGCAAACATATGACTAAGATAATATATTACGGACTTGTAAATTCAACCGTTCCTTTATTTTTTCTAGTATCAAGTTACATGCACGTCATAGGTAAATGCACTACTGAGTTTAAGAAACTTAGGTAATAAGTGCCTTTAGAAATGCCTAACCCCATCATTATGCGTTTTTAAAAATTACATATCTAACTAATTTAACAGTAAAAAAATTCTGTTAAAAATCAAAAGGCTATCTATCTACACAAAAAAGAAAATCCGTTTATAACTAACTGGTAATCCCCAACTGTATTGTATTGCAATTACAGTTAAAAGTTTACGATCCCTGATAAATAATTGCATTCAAATTCTCACATTTAGACAAATACATCTGTATTCATTCATAAACAAATCACAAACTCTCAATATTTTTTTAACAAATCTAAAGCTACTTGAGATATGAAAAATTAATATAATCAGTTTTCATTAATTACATTGATTACAGGATAACTTCCGCTAATTTATATTTTTTTCTTTTTCTAAGATTTATTACGTGTTTGAATTTATCAGTCAATTATTTTATTACGTTCCTTATAAAAACCTTAGCTATCTTGTTTGTAAATCTGCTTAAGCTTATGTTTGTTACAGTTCACTACAATAAAGTAATCCCTGCCATATAGCATTATAAAGAGGCATTAAGTTTGTCTCCATTTATCCTAAACTTTATCTCCAAAAGCTTTATAAATCTATATAAATAAAAATTAATCGCCAAATATGTTGCTAAACGCAAAACTCGAGAACGGCTGGGCCAATTCTACTAATTTTTTTTTTCAAATAGCAGTTGAAGTCTGAGGAAGGTTTTTATCAAGAATGAAAAAATCTCCCGAAAAACGTGATAACCTCATTTTTCTTTTTAATTAATGTGCGCGCCCAAGCCTTCGAATACTTTCTCACACGCACACCGACTATCTGTCTCACCGCGAACGCACTAGACGCGAGTAGATTAAATGAGTATAGTTTAACTATTCTATAATCGTTTTGTTTCGCTCTTGTATGTGATATAGATTGATATCAAACGTCAAACAGATCAATCATACAAATACAAACTGTGCGGTGCTTAGAACTTTCTTTAAGGTGCTTTATTACTTATCTGAAGTTGTGACAAGTTCCTCAACTTAGCTTTAGTGGTTTAATTTGTGTGTTAATCAGGGCTCATGCCGCCTGTAAGAGGCCCTCATATGCATACTAACACCATTCATCAGAGTGCCATGAAAGGGCGAAGAGGAGGGTAAGTGAGAGGGAGAATGTGTTTTATATTTAAGCGCAGCAAAGCGCGCCGAGTACTTAACCGAGCTGGTAGTGTAGTGGTGACACGACCTGCTTAGCATTCAGGAGGTAATAGGTTCGATCCCGTTACCGTCTATCTTATATGAGGTTTTTCAGGGGGTTTTCCTCATGCAAATGTAGCGGCATGGTCACTGCGTATATGCACACTACGTGTGCCTACTTAAGCGAATGCTGGGGTAGTATTTTCCCCCTCAGAACCCTAACTCCGTTCCTTCCGATCCTATCCTGACCACACCTATCCTTAATCCCACCATGCATATATACGTAATGTATGTATGAATGCTGGGAATTCATGATTGTGGCTGAAGGAGCTCGGGAAGCTCGAACAGCCCGCCCTCCCCCTTGTGGAGGGAATGAAATACGTTGCCTTTTCCTTTCTTTTTTCGCCGAGTACTGCTAGTGTAATAATAAATTTATCACACTTTCCTTGATGGAACTTTTAAAGACGTTTTTTTTTCGAAAACGGTTCATTTTATTGTCAACAAGGGGACATTTTTAAACGAATATTTGTTTATCTTTAATGAATGCAAAGAAAATTAAGAAAAACATTCAAATAAAAATGATATGGATCATAATACATAGGTTAAGTACAGAATAGGCCCTTTGGAATTGAAATATTTGCATCAAATTTGTTACAATAACGTAATAAAATATTAAAAAATGTGCATTCCAAATTTCAAGAGAATATATTTAAAAAGGTGAATTTTGAGGCCTTATTACTCTGTTATTTTTGAGATTTCAGAAAAACGTTATAGGAACTTATGGCATTAGTTTATCGAGAATATAACCGAAGGTTACGCATAATTTTCAGACACCTTGTATAAACAAAGATAGAACTTTCAAGGAACTATTAAATGTATCAGTGGGATGGATGAAGCATCCGTAGCATATATTGTAATATCTGGTGTGGAACACCACATAACCTTCCAACCTACAAAATGGAGAAATAATTTTATTAATTTTAATAACATTTTTTTAGGCAACATTGCGAAAGCAAAATCAATAATCTATGTCAAACAGATTTATAATATTTTAGGGTAACTGGGCAACCTCTTTCATTCGTTCATAGCGAAAACACGCAACATTGTAAAAACAAAAACAAGAATCTATGTCAGAATGACGTTGCAAACTTCGTCAGATAGGCTAATAAACATAAATACATGTTAACGTAAAAAAATTTCAGTCTCCCGCTTCTATAAAAATATCGATAATACAGCTTCAGCGTTTTCAATCATATTTATTTAATTTTTACATTTAATTCGCTTTACACTAAAAAACTTTATAAAGAAAATTTATGTAAAATTAAAGTTTTTTTAAAAAATACGTCTACACTTTTTCTTGTAAAATGAATCGTTGTTCAGAAATGAAAAAAATTTGATCTAACACTTAAATTCTATCTTAGGAATTTTTTGCCGCCAAATTACGCGTTATATCAAAAAGTTGCATAGAACATAGTTAATCGATATGTTTAAGGTCTATATCTAGGTATTTTTATATCTTTGAAATATGCAGCTATTTTAGAAATGTTTGATAAAAACCAAATACTGCTCCTAATAGCCCCTTTCCGTCGCTTGATTTCTCCCAAAATCTAATCGGCTCCAAGTCAAATGAAAACAAGCTTAAATACAAAATTTTAAGTTGGTAGGTATTTTCGTTCTGGAGTTATCGTGGATACTAGCATACACCCACACAGACATTCAGACATGATGGCCCATCTTGGCGAAACTTGGCCAAAAGTTGTAAAATCAGCTAAGAAATCGATTTAGCGATAGTAAAAAAAGTCGATTGCATAACCTTCTATACCTACATATGTATATGTAGGTTGGAAGGTAAGAAGGCCACCTTCACATCAAATTAGTACGACCTATGGGAAAGTTAAACGTTGATGTGCATCTAGACGATAAACCTAATTTGCTCTAAGAATGAGTTAAAATCAATATTATTGTTTAACGAATATAAAAAGGTAACAATTTGTCGCTTATTATTGGTATTAAGACGCAATAAGTTAAACATTTCATTCAGCGTGCTTGGGCCGGGGATAACCTATTTCAGAATAGATGCTTTCATTGCGGAGATGTGTGAATAAAAAAACCTAAGGTTTAAAAAAACCGTTTTATGACAGAGCTAACATAAATTGTAAATGTACAGAAACTGTCAAAATAAATGCCTAAATCCTTCGTTAAGGTGACTGCACTTAAAGAAATTGTCTAATATTATTCAATAGTTTTGCTTTTGCAGCCTGAAGTTTCTTGTAGTTCGCACTATTACATATTTAAGTTAAAATTTTTAGATCATCTACAAAAAAAAGTTTATTAGAAGAGATATTTTAATGGTCATTTATAAAACTTAAAAAGAGAAGGTGGCCCAAATTGGATCCTTGGGGGACCCCTAATGTTTTTGACCAAAAGCTTTTTAAAAATGCAAATATACCGTATTAACTTAACCTTGTTTGTCAAGGAATACTGTAAAAAACAAGTAAGATTGGCTACAGTTGGTCTTTTAGCAATAGGTCAGTGTTGGTATTCCGACAATAGCGATTGTATTTCAAGAAATAATTGTTCATATAATACAATTTCAAAAACCTTTGAAAAGTTACAAAGAATTGTAAGAATTACCATTAACATTTATTTATAACATGATAACAAAATCAATATAATATTATTAACCTTTCAACTTATTCGTTCATAACAAAAACTTATAATAATATAATATTATGTTTAACTGCTATTAGCACTCCTCCACCTCTCGTCGCGTTGAGATTATCAAAATTATGAAGTTTTGTAGTATGAACACTATCATTTAGCCAGGTTTTAGTTAAACAGATTAAGGCAAAGGACACGCTAAGTTTGAGTTTTGCTATTAAGACCACCTACGTTTTGATAGTACATAGATAAGTTAAAGGTTTTCTTTAGTATTTTTTGATTTATTGACGCAATACGCGGAACACTACTCATTTTTAATAGTAAGGTTTTTCTCAACATTTTCCGGCCGTTTAGTTATAATGTACGTAAATCAATTAAATACTAACGTTGGGTGGAGTTTGATCAGATGCAATTCGGATACTTCCAAATGTAGTAAGTAGAAATTTTAAATGTTTTAAAGCATTTCCTTTACCTCGTTAGAATTCTGTAAAACTGATTTAATATGGTGATTTTGCTTTGTGTGAGTTTTCTTAAATTAAATATTTTTATGGATACTGTAATGTTCTGAATATGTCTATAGCCATTAAAATGAATGATTTTCAATTTGGACTTAGCGCTTATATTTACATTGTAGAACAGAGTATATATGTCTTTGTCATTTTAACAAATGGAATGTAAGCCTGAAAGTTGATATTATCTAGTTTTTGTCACCGCCGGTGGTGAATTAAGGAAGGTACTCTTCGTTACGGACATTGTAATTGAGTTATACCTGTAACAAAAATAAATAGGACCATCTACGTCATGTTGAGCGCAAAGAAATTAATTCCACTTAAAATGGTTAAATAGTGACACTCCAAGTGCTACGTTCATTTTTAAAACTATAAGGCCCCACTTTTGAATCTGGGAGTTAGTTGATATAACCGCCCTCCTTTGGTGGTAACCCAGCGCGGTTTTATTTTGCCTCGGGTATGCTCAGTCGTGTTTATAAATTCTTAGTAAACGGGGTGTGGTTCGTATTATTTAGTGGGCTTACGCTGTCACCTTAAATAATTATACGAAAGCGATTTTAGACGTATATTATTTAGTAATTTAACAAAACACCAAAAATATTATTAACAAATTAAACTAAATATATATAATCGGGCCCTTAGAGGTCCTTCCTCTCGTTCTCTTGGGAAGTTGTTATTGGTTGCGAAGTCGTTTCTGTGAACAAGTATATATAGTGTCTTAATCTACTCCTTACCTAGTATTTAATATTTATATTACGGTCCTGTTTTACAGAAGCGGGGGCGGTAGCCTCAATATAGTTTGATCGGAAGCGCCAGCGCAACGAACTCGAGTTGTTTCTGGGTCACGGGAGGAAATCAATACTAGTCTCGGATTATGCGCATGGTATATTTAAACTCTTCAGTATCTCTGGAGCGCTGAAGCTGGTATGTCGTACTCCGATGAAGAAATATACGCGGAAGATTCACGTACGCAAAGGCGAGATCTCTGGTCTATAATTATTCGATTATAACCGGTTTGAGAATGCGCTTAGATTATTTAAGCAACTGGATTAAGTCCTAACGGCTTAACTAAATTCCCTTATGTACAAATTATCAAGTAAACGAAATACTTGTTATTGAAACTGCTACCCTAAAATGAATTTACTTTTACTAAGGTAAATCGTATTATACATCAGGTCGTATTTACATTATCTACTACAGGTAAACCGGGGATAATTTACGGATTATCCCACGTCTTACTTTTCGGAGGTATTCTAATTTATTTAAGAACGGTTTCGCACTAGGTACTTCGTGATGGTTGCTCTTGTGTACTCTTCTGCGATTAAAGATACCGTGTGTGGTTATTGTGTTTGTCTGTAGGTAGTGCATGTATGTGTATTAAGCGGGGCCTTAGCGCCAACAGTAGACGGTAGGCAGCAGCCTGTCTAACCTGTTTGACTAAGAAAAAGGTCGTAGGTTTTTACAGCCCTCTATCAAACCTTCACCCTCAAGTGTTTGCGAGTGACGTCGGGATCTACCCTGCGTGGCACTCTTTCTGTATGTGTACTGAGTCAGGCGACGCGGGGTTTCCCCTTCGTTACGCCCTTTATGTAGGTGTTATTACTCCTGGAGAGTAAGTCCGTCGTTATTTACGTTCTGTAGTGTTTGATTGTAAATTGTTAGATTTTATAACTCTACAACTTACGTGTCTTTTAATTGCAGTTCGGGATTAAACTTTAGGTCGCCCGGCGCGAGGTGGGGCGCGTTATCACACGGTCGCAATGGACTCCTCGGCAGCGACCAACAGGTCGGTGATTACAAGAAGCAATCAGTACGGGCGGCTACTGGATATCAGGAACGGCGTGGCGGTCTCGGTCACGATCGAGCAGGTATTTCACGATTATGTGCTTCTCTCGAGCAGCAGGGAAGATCAGAAGAATCGATGAATCGATCTTTAGATCCGCGCGTCGCGGGTTTATAAAGGTGCATCGGTGGGCGGCTTCGCGGCTACCGTGCGGGGGATGCCGTTATTGGATTAGTTTAAATTGCTCTGACGTGCAAAAACTTGCCGGTTTTTAGAAATACACGTCAGCGGTGATTAATGAATTATTTGTGGTGCAATATCGCGTAATCTTTTGTAATTTGAGATATAGGGTGGTCCGCGAATAATTTATTCTAAAAAACATACGTAAAGGACGCTGGATCTTTACAAAACCATACAAATACATTTATAACATTATATTAAATGGTTTATAATTCTATCAAGTACATTATTACCTACCTAACTGCTTACCCTTATTTATTTATATATTTATTAAACTCACTAAGTTATCATTTTCATGTATTATACCATAAGTGGAAAGAAATTATTGTCGAGTACTTGATAAAGTCAATTTGCGCACGAATGCTTTTTGTGAGTTTTACCAAGCACAACTGTTAGACATTAGAAATTACACAATATACAATTTCCTTCGTGGTATTTAATTAGAGGATTGCATTTCAAAAAACTACAAATTGCATATTCAATTAATCTATCATTTACACTGTGTCAGTAATGTTTCATTTTTGATATTTCACAGGACCTACTATGGTGTTATCCAGAAAAAATGCAGTGATTGGTTTAAAATCATAGAAATGCGATTCTCAGTAAATATATAAATTTGAAGTTTCAAAATGCTTTAATACAATGTTTTATTTGTTTGGAAAAACAAATATAATATTAAAATGTAACAACTTGAAATATGTACAATTACATACACAAACATACTATTTATTCTACGCTGTAACATTCTGCATCCACATCTGAATTACTATCATTTACCGAAATTATTAATGGTTCTACCGTTACATCGAGAGATTGTTCGCGAGACCACCACTCAGATATTATTTTTGAGTATGCAAAATAATTTTTTCAGCGTCATCGGCGTAACCATGCCTACCTATGCATTGGTCATAACATCTTTTCCCCACAGTTGAATTACATTTTGCTTTTACTACATTGAGCAGGATTAGTTCTCATTTTCGAGTTAAGGATGTACTCCCGGATGACATTTGGGTGAGTGGGTTGGTGGGTGTGTGTTTGTGTGTGTATAAAAGAAAAAAATCCAATAGGATCCAAATTTTGAACGGCGCCACCTAATTATTGCTCTATTAAAACTTAACTCCGCTGTTCAATGAATGTTTACAATAATTTGCTTTCTGTAAGACTGCAAAATTTAATTGCAATCGCGCATAATAGAGCTAATTATATATAAAAAGTATTTATACATATATTCGGTGTAAAGGTAGCCGTGTTGATATAATCTCTGGATTCACTTGTTTTCTATGGTGGTGTAAAATTTTAAGTTCAAAATTGACACTTGTTTACTGAACAACACATACCCAGAAGTTGACCACTCGATGACGTTAAATGTGTCAAATTTTCCAATAAGTTGTTTCCAATAGGGATAAAATTCTAATTTGACCGGCGTATAATTAGCGTGTATTTAGTGCGCAACAAAATATTAATTTATGCTGAAGACGGCTTGGTATACTTAGCGTGTTGATGTCATTTTGCTACAACTAGTTCCCAATAGCAAGTGGCGGTACCGTGAAGTTAGTCTTGTCTATAGAATTGTAGGAATAACATTTCCTATTAGAAAGCAAAATTTAGTTCAAACGATACTCACTTTGCGCTTAATTACATGCATGTTTTCAAAATGCCCGAACTGCCTTCACATACATATAACTGTAACTACAACTATAACTGTAACGATAACTGCAACTATAACTGTAACTATAAGTGTAACTATAACTGTAACTATAACTGTAACTATAACTGTAACTATAACTGTAACTATAACTGTAACTATAACTGCAACTATAACTGTAACTATAACTGTAACTATAACTGTAACTATAACTGTAACTATAACTGTAACTATAACTGTAACTATAACTGTAACTATAACTGTAACTATAACTGTAACTATCACTGCAACTATAACTGTAACTATAACTGTAACTATAACTGTAACTATAAGTGTAACTATAACTATAACTGTAACTATAACTGCAACTATAACTGTATATATAACTGTAACTATAAGTGTAACTATAACTGTAACTATAACTGTAACTATAACTGTAACTGTAACTGTAACTGTAACTATAACTGTAACTATAACTGTAACTATAACTGTAACTATAACTGTAACTATAACTGTAACTATAACTGTAACTATAACTGTAACTATAACTGTAACTATAACTGTAACTATAACTGTAACTATCACTGTAACTATAACTGTAACTATAACTGTAACTATAACTGTAACTATAATTGTAACTATAATTGTAACTATAACTGTAACTATAACTGTAACTATAACTGTAACTATAACTGTAACTATAACTGTAACTATAACTGTAACTATAATTGTAACTATAACTGTAACTATAACTGTAACTATAACTGTAACTATAACTGTAACTATAACTGTAACTATAACTGAACTATAACTGAACTATAACTGTAACTATAACTGTAACTATAACTGTAACTATAACTGTAACTATAACTGTAACTATAACTGTAACTATAACTGTAACTATAACTGTAACTATAACTGTAACTATAACTGTAACTATAACTGTAACTATAACTGTAACTATAACTGTAACTATAACTGTAACTATAACTGTAACTATAACTGTAACTATAACTGTAACTATAACTGTAACTATAACTGTAACTATAACTGTAACTATAACTGTAACTATAACTGTAACTATAACTGTAACTATAACTGTAACTATAACTGTAACTATAACTGTAACTATCACTGTAACTATAACTGCAGCTATAACTGTAACTATAACTGTAACTATAATTACAACTATGACTATAAATTTTAAACTTAATTTACTTTTGCACTTGGTTGATTTTTGTTGGTGTGTGCTAACCATTAAACGTTTACAATAACAATTTTATTTTTTTAGGGAAGGAAATCATCCCGATGATTACAGTCGCCTAACCTACAAGAAGCTTCTTGAAGAAGTATGTAAATTTTCAAATGTATTAAAAAGTAAAGGTGTAAAGAAAGGAGACCGTGTTGCTGTTTATATGCCTATGATTTTGGAATCAGTAGTAACACTTCTAGCGTGTGCTAGAATAGGAGCTATTCACTCTCTTGTTGTAAGTATAATATTACATTGTTATATTACAACTATACTTATTATTTTCAGTTTGCTGGATTTTCGGCTGATTCGTTTGCCGAACGAATAATGGATTGTAGTGCGCGTGTTTTAATAACAGCTGATGGTGTATGGAGAGGTGAAAAGCATTTACCATTAAAAAGTATCTGTGATCAATCTATGGACAAATGTGCAAGGAATGGCCACAATGTGCAACATTGCATTGTTGTATCACATTTAGCGAGAGTTACTTCGCCTAAACTGCAACAAATCAATAAAGTAAGTTGCTAACTTGCATTAGTGAGTACGCACTTAACCCCTGACTTATTACCACAGACACATATGAAGAGTGGTCGAGATGAATGGTGGCAAGATTTAATGTTGGATGCATCTTCGCTGTGCTATCCTGAATGGGTGCAAGCAGAAGATCCTTTATTTATGCTCTACACTAGTGGTTCAACTGGTAAACCGAAAGGAGTTCTGCATACCACAGGTGGATATATGGTGTACGCTGCAACTACATTTAAATACGTTTTTGATTACAAGCCAAACGATATTTATTGGTGTACAGCCGATATTGGTTGGATTACGGGTCACACTTATATAGTCTATGGACCGTTAGCTAATGGAGCTACTTCAGTTATGGTAAGACTAGTTTTTGCATAACTTCCATTTTCTCTATGAATTTTGTATAGTTTGAGGGAATACCGTTTTACCCTGAGAACGATAGATTTTGGTCAGTAGTGGAAAAATACAAGGTCACGCAATTTTACACAGCTCCAACTGCAATACGTGCTTTAATGAAATTTGATAATGAGCTCGTGAAACGAAACAATTTGTCAACTCTAAGAGTTCTAGGCTCTGTTGGTGAACCTATAAATCCAGAGGCCTGGTTGTGGTATTACAAAATTGTAGGAAATGAAAAATGTTCAATTGTTGATACCTTTTGGCAAACTGAAACTGGGGGGCACGTTTTAACTCCTCTTCCTGGTGCTACACCCATGAAACCTGGTGCTGCTGTAAGTTCTTATTAAAGGTCGCCAATCACTTAATAAAAGTTCTTGTTTTAGTCTTTCCCATTTTTTGGAGTTCAAGCATCTCTTTTAGATGATTGTGGAAAAGAAATAGAAGGAGAAGGTGAAGGTTATTTAGTTTTCAATCGGCCCTGGCCCGGCTTAATGCGAACTTTATACAACAATCACGATCGTTACGAAAACACATATTTCAATAAATTTCCAGGATACTACTGCACTGGAGATGGTAAATTTTAATATACATAGTGTAGGTTTTATGTAAGTAATCGTTTTAGGTGCAAAAAGAGATTCGAATGGTTATTTATGGGTTACGGGTAGAGTTGACGACATGTTAAACGTTTCTGGTCATTTAATGTCAACTGCAGAAGTAGAATCCGTACTGACAGAACACCCCAATGTTTCTGAAGCAGCTGTTGTAGCAAAACCACATCCTATTAAAGGAGAATGTTTATATTGTTTTGTTACAATAACAGAAAATGCAAGTTATAATGATAAACTTTTAAACGAATTAAAAATATTAGTTCGTGAAAGAATCGGACCATTTGCACAACCTGATGTAATACAAAATGCCCCCCAATTACCTAAAACGCGATCTGGAAAAATTATGAGAAGAATTTTAAGAAAAGTTGCTGTAAACGATCGTGATATAGGAGATACTTCCACGCTTGCCGATAGTAACGTTGTCGAAGAGTTATTTACAAACCGTCCAATTAACGCTTAAGTTGTAGTTATTATTTATTTTGAATTTTTTTTTACATTTGCGATATTTATTTTTATCATTGTAGATCAGTAATTCAGATAACATCCACTTTACTATTACTTGTAAAATCAGTATTGGGTAAAATAAAAGTAGTATGAAACAATCTAACAGTACAAGTAGAACAGTACTGGTAACTCAAATGGCAAGTCTAAAAAGTTTACTAGTAGTTATTGACACTGTATCTTGACTTTGTTAACGCACAACTGCAGAGAATATTAATGTAAATACGAAGTGTTAATGTAGATGGTAAACAAAGCATAAATTGTAAATTTTGTTGTAAATATATTGGCCTTTATCACACATATCATTATACGTACTTGTATAAGTATATTACCAATATTTTTTGATGTTTTGACAAATTTTGTTGCTGCTATATGTATAAAAGTTATAAATAAAAGTTAAACTGATACAAATGTTATAGCTTTCACCAACCTGTTGCTATGTTTAGAGTGAAAATGATATTAGTTGTGTTAGGTACTATGGTATAAAGCAAGTATCAAGATTCTAGTAAGAAGAGGTTGAAACAGGTCACCATTTTCAATACTATTAAGATCTCATGAACGCTTGTGTAGCAGTGAACCCCTTACTGTAGATTTAGTGATAAAATATAAGTAATATAAGCATAAGTGAAACAGCACACGACCTTCCCACCTTCAAAGTGGAAATTAAAAGAAATTAAATAATTCTAATTATAATTTTTTTAGAATAAGTATGCAACTTCTTTTACTTCCACATCCAACGGATAGCAAGTACTGTATAGGTAAAAAAAATGTTAATTTGCTCAATCGCTTAAAATGTTCGAACACGTCCAAAAACAAAATTTGAGCAAAAAAATCTTGTCTGTATGTATGTCTGTGTATGTGTGTACTCCATCATAACTTTCGAAGGACTTGAACTTGAAATTTAGCACACATATAGATGTCAACTACCTAAAGCGACTGATTGTTTTTGGGGTGAGTGGGGAAAGGGGTAAAATTGGGGGGTAAGTACCACTTTTGCAAATTTTTTTTTTTTTATTTTTTTCCTTTTAATATGTGATTAGTAATATAATTGTGAGTATTTTGTGTTCCTATAAATTTTCTGTACAACAAACGGTTTTCAAGATATTAGCAAAAAACAGGTTTTACTAAATATCTCCGGAACTACTTAACATATTTTAAAAAAGTGAAAATACCATTAGATAGGAAATCAAATTTCTCACAAAAAGTGCTTTTGCAATTTTTTCGAAAATTTTATCATTTTCGAAATATTTCCAAAAAAAACTCGATTTTGGAACCCGTCCACACGATTTTTGGTATTAGATAGAAAATCAAATTTCTGATCGAAAAGCATTCTAGTAATTTTTTTCTAAAGTTAATCTTTTTCGAGTTATTTACAAAAAAAAACGATTTTTTTATGTAAAAGTATTGATACAATTTGCAGCGGTTTTTTGTACGTTCATAACAAAAACAGGCTACACTGTAAAAACAAAAACAATAATCTATGTCAGAACGACGTCTAAAACTTTATATCAGATATAGATTAATAGACATAAATACATTAAATTAAAAATAAATTCGAACGCCGCCCGCTTCAATAAAATAAAAATACAATTTAACCATTTTCATTCGTATTTAATTAATTTTTAGACTTTTTTGAGTTATATTAGGAAACTTTATAAACAGAAGTTATGTAAAATTAGATTTTTCATAAAAAATATGTCTGCGTGCGTGACCGTGTGCGCGTGCGTGCGTGTGTGTGTGTATGCTAGTATCCACAATAACTCCAGAACTAAAACACCTACGTACTTAAAATGTTGTATTTTAGGTTGTTTTTATTTTGCTTGGAGCTGATTAGATTCTGAGTGAAATCCAGTGCCTGCGAGGGGGGGGGGGGGGTTGTTAGGGTCAGTTTCAAAGATATAAAAATACCCACGTATATCGATTAATTACGTTCTATGCAATTTTTTGATACGGTGCGTAATTTAGCGGCAAAAAATTCCCAAAGCAGAATTTAAGTGTTAGTTAAATTTTTTTCAATATCTGAACAACGATTAATTTTATAAGAAAAGGTGTAGACATATTTAATTTTATTTTAAAATGGTTATAATGCATTATATATTTCTTATAGAAGCCGAAGGCTTTGGATTTTTTTTTTAATTAACGTGTGTTTGTCTGTTAGTCTCTGTCTGACAGGAAGTTCTAAATGTCATTCTGACATAGACTATAGTATTTGTTTTTACAATCTTGCCTGTTTTTGTTATGATCGTATAAAAGAGATTGCATAGTTACTCTAAAAAATTATTTAATTATTTAAGTTAGCATCTAGATGTCTATTAACCTCTGTCAGACATATAGTTTTAAAAGTCTGTTTTATATAGGTTATTGTTTTTGTTTTTGCAATGTTGCCTGTTTTCGTAATAAATTTGTTATAAAAAAGGTTGCATAATTAACCTTAAAAAAAATGTTACTATAGTTATTTCATTTCTTTTAATTTCCATTTTGTACGTTGGAAGATCGTGTGGTGTTTCATGCCAGATATTTTAGGATAATTATGCAAACTTTTTTATAATAAGTTTTTACGAAAATTGGCAATAAAATAATTTTAATTATAATTTATTTTCTTAGGATAATTGCAGCCTCTTATTTAAACATTCATAACGAAAACAGGCAACATTGTATAAACAAAAACAATAATCTATGTTAGAGTGACGTTTAAAACTTCATGTCAGATAGAGATTAGTAGATATAAATACATGTTAACGTAAAAAAAATTCCAAAAGCCGCCCGCCTCTATTAGGCTTCAATAATACCGTTTAACCATTTTCATTCATATTTAATTAATTTTTAGACTTACCTTTGTGTTATATTAAGAAACTTTGTAAAGAAAAGTTATGTAAAATTAAATTTTCTACAAAACATATGTATACACTTTTTCTAATAAAATTAACCGTTATTGAGATATTGAAAAATAATTTGAACTAACATTTAAATTCTACCTTAGGTTTTTTTTTACTGCTAAATTACGCATCATATCAAAATATTACATAGAACATAATTAATCGATATGTTTAAGGTCCATATCTAGGTATTTTTATATCTTTGAAATATGCAGCTGTTTTAGAAATAAAAGCCAAAAGTTGCTCCTAATCTACCCTCAACCCCCCTGTATTTCCTCTAAAATGTAATCAGCTTCAAGAGAAATGAAAACAAGCTTAAATACAAAATTCTAAGTACGTAGATGTCTTTGTTCTGGTGTTGTCGTGAATACGTACAGACACACACGCACACATCACCATCCAGCACTACTACAGGCCGTGATCAAAACATTCTAATTACGAGATCCAAGAGACTGAAAGACCATCAAAACGTGAAGGAAGAAATCAAAACACTAGAGTCAGCTTAATTACAAAACGGGTTCACCATAGAATATAGCCAAAAGGCGGATAAATCAAAGAAAAAAAGAGGAAGTAAGTGCTGTTACAGTGCATAAAAGGAACACCAGACCGAATTAATACAATTCTAACCACACACAACATGAAACGATATTTAAGACACATGAAAAGATCAAGCCATATACGAGATTCCATGTGGGGACTACGACTGAACGTACATAGGTCAAACAAACAGACGAATCAGTGCTAGACTGGAAGAACATCCATGAACAGTACGGAAAAACAATACAACCTCTTCTTTAACACTACATTCAATCGACGTAAAACAATATCAACCTTGATAAGATCAGAAGAATAGCATCAGCAGAACATCTAACCAAAAGAATAAGATGAATTGTAAAAATCGAAAAACGTTCAAACAGCGTTCATACCCGAAACGATGCCTAAAGGCTGACTAATACATGAAGGTGAAACGGAAAAAAAAGAAGGCAGAGGAAGTAGAGAACCTGAAAGCCGTCGAAGGTATAATTAACAAGGAACGCACAGTATACATCAGTTCAATTCGAATAACGTGAAGAGGAACAAGATTATTACTGACCTGAAGTTGGCAAATGAGAGTTTGCCGAAACGTCGCCGAATCATCAAAGGTTCTTACAATAATCTTAATGGACCCGGAAGAAACGGAAATACATATAAATTATGTAATTAAAAATGTTATTTAAATACATAAAAGATTATCTTGAGTGGGATTTGAACCTACGACATGTACTCCGCTAGAGTACCGCTCACTTAATTATAAATAAGTTGACTGTGATCTCATTGAATGTAGAAATCACACCTATTCTACATACATAAAGATTAAGCTTGCATTGATTGATGCTTGCATCTTGATAGCTCAGTTGATCGAGTGGTACTCTAGCAAAGTACATGTTTATGTATTTAAATAACATTTTAAATATAAATGCAAGGTGTCCCATAATTAATGGTACATAAAACCATGGAAGAATCCTGGCCTAAAATTATGACGATTTGCCAAATATGATCTTAATAAAATGTTGATAATTAAGAAGTTACAGAGTTTAAAGTTGAAAATTATTAAATTGTTAATGGCTCTAAATCTTTTAACACTATATTTTTGTATTAAATTTAGCGAAAAGTTTTACTGACCTAAGGCGCACCCAACCGTAGAACAATATATTAAGTCGCTTTTGCCAGTAGCGTACAACAAAAATGATAAACTCCTTAGCCCCTCCTAAATATTACGCCACTGTGCAAATATCAATTTCATATTTTCCAATGTCTTGTACGTAAAATATGTGCTCTTGTTAAGGGCCCATAAAATGAAATTATCGAGATATTAACCATTAAAGAGGTAAAAACACAGTAATTATAACTTATTTTTCTGCCTATCCACAGTACATTTGGTAGTAAAACCCAAAACCATGTTTTATTATTATTATTTTTATTTTATCATTCTGGATTCCTCACAAGAGTGCACACTTTTAATGTCAAAATAATGAATTGTTAACAGAGCAATCCTGACCTGCTACCAAATGTGCAGTGGATAGGCAACAAAGTTAAAATTAAGGTGTTTTTACCTCTTTAATGGTTAATATCTCGATTATTATCCACTTTATGGCTTCTAACAAGAGGACATATTTTACGTACAAGACCTTGGAAAATATGAAGTTATAGTTAAAATTGATATTTTGCACAGTGGCGTAATATTTAGGAGGGGTGAAGGGGTTTATCATTTATGTTGTACGCCACTGGAAAAAGCGATTTAATATATTGTTTACGGTTATGCCTTAAGTCAGTAAAACTTTCCACTAAATTTAGTACAAAAATACAGAGTATTAAAAAAGTTAGAGCCATTAACAATTTAATAATATTCAGCACCCTATAACTTCTTAATTATCAAATATTTGGCAAATCGTCTTAAGTTTAGGTCAGGATTCTACCATGATTCTATGTACCATTAATTATGGGACAACCTGTATATATATATATATATTGTGTCCGAGATTCAGCATGCATGTATTGCTATATTCGTTAATATTGAAGATAGAATGTCGGTTAAATGGGGAAAGTTTTAGAGATTTTTTTTTTTCAACGATGTATCACATGATACGAGAATTTACTTCCAACTATCAGAAATTTAAACACTTCTAATTTAATAAAATACTTATCTTTTAGGGATTTTTAATGGTGTACTAAATTATACAATCTAAACGTTTCGATAACACTTACAGTTATCTTCGTCAGTAGTAATGTTAGTAAATTGTTAAAGATGTAGTAAACAATTTTGTCAAATTTGAAATTCAAACATAAACATAAGCCTGCTATTAATATAACAGTTTGAGAAACGTATAGAGCCACTATAAAATTGTAGTAAAGAATAACTAGGTCATTAAAATTAAATATTGTTAAACTGCCTCAAAGATGACAAACCAGAACACTATTACGGCGAAAGCTATAAATGAAATTTAGCCAGCAAACACATTTAACAAAATTTAATATTAAGATGAAGTGTAAAGTTGTGAAAACTTCAATTTTAAAATGATAGAACGATTTACAAATCCAAACATTACATCAATTTATCTGTTTTACTTACAAAATTTAATACATTTCTAACTTTTGTTTTTGGACGCTATTTGGATTTTTACATTATCGAATAGTGGATTTTAACATCTCTTCTACAATGTATTACATGATATGAAAATGTAGAAAATGTGTGGAGTGTAGAGTGGGACATATCGAGCATGTTTTATGATAGTTACTATTATCGGTTTTGTTTTTATTTTAGTTATTAGAAATTACAATAATTAGGAATCTAATTGTATCAATTTTTCATTTATTAATCCATGCCTTCTCAAGGCCTACTATTTCAATTTTATATTTTTTAAATTTTTGATAGTTGGAAATTTGGTAATTGTAAACAGTGGGTAATATTACCAATTTTAAGTAAGCAGCCACTTTGTTGCAACGCCTCATTTCGGGTCACGTGGTATCATTTTCACAATTTTTTGCTTGTTAATATTGCTATATTGAACTTTCGCGAGAGTAATAGAATCTGTAGTACTAATTTTACATACATTTTTCTTGGAAATCGTACAGTTTAGCTGCTTGCGACAACTATACCTTTTACAAAGCTATTATTATAATATTTTTAAAAAGTTACTCATGTCAAATTTGTCACATACCAAAAAAATATAACAACGAGAATGTAACATATAGGTCGTTGCAAGCTCTCTATACTTACACAAAAACTGATTTCACAGACATGTTCAGCTAATGCAAAAACCTATAAAAACCAAATTTCAATTAAATAACTAAAAAAATAAGTGAGTTAGCGGAAATATAGTGACGACCTAAATGTTAAAATTGTCGTCCATCATTGTCGACGCAAGCGTTTACTCTTTGAAGAGTAGATCGAACAGTAGTCTCAATTGCTGCTCCCGAAATACTCTGAATGGCATTTCGTATTATATCGATCATGTGTCGAGTAGTAGGCCTACTTAGATCTTTAATTAGTTTGGTGACCTGGCTGGCCAAAAAAAATAGGCTTCCACGTCCTATGCATCTATCAGCATATGCATCATCTAAGAATTCTCTAACTTCTTTGGAGAAATGCGCCGGACACCCATGGTGCTTGAACAACGTGGACCTACGAATTGCTAGAGGTATATCTTCTAGAAGAAGAGGTAATTCATCCCGTACAAAATTTAGGTAGCATTCCCCATTAATTGAGTTATCGAAAATAAAGGGTCCAATTAACGACCATAGACCCTGATGTTGAACCTCTTCCATCCAGCGTGGATTATTCTGTGACCAAGAGTGCATATTGTGACGGTTTACCATACCATCACTTTTAAATGTAGCTTCATCTGATCACAAAATGCGTGACAGCAATTGAGGGTCGTCACATATCATATCTAGCAACTAGTTGCAATAATCCAACCTTCTATTGCAATCGCGATCATTCAATCTTGAACGCAGTACTACATGGTATGAATGTAACCTAAAAGAAATATAACGCCATAATAAATGTCTTTCCAGAGTTACAAAATAAAGAAATTAATATGTTACAATGTAATCATGCCAACAAATATTATTGTGTAGGTATATTTTGTTTAAGAAATACGTATTATGCAGATGAAAATTTTTTTTACTTTTCCCGTTGTTCTTAAACGGTGTATGAGTCGACGAAAAACCCTACTATCGGGATGACGTCTTTGGGGATATTGTATTGCATACACATTCACAATCAAAATATGTGCCTATCATGTCAAATGCTTCTTGATTTGTAAAAATCATCTTATATTTAACTTTTAAAGTAAATGAATGAATTACTATGTTTAATAATTCGAAACATGTCTTTGTGTTTTTTACTTGTTTTGATATATTTCAACTTCCTTAACGCCGTTTCCGGGTGACACTAACTGTAATATTGAAATTATAATTGATATTATTTATGGCACAAGAAAAGTAAATTTTAAGAAGTTCAAAATTGTTAAAATTCGTTTAGTAAAACTAGATTAATTTATATTCAAAAGAAAATGCTTAAAATTTACACACTTCTTAAGATATCTCGGGATATGAAAAAGATATCGACATGCGGTTTTCGCCATTCTGTTGCTAATTTGGTCTACTTTTGTAATCCATGATTAAAACTGCATACTCCTATTTAATGCTTGCCAAAGAAAACTAGATTAATACAAAGTTTTCAAAGATCGATTAAGCACAACTTGAGTTACAGGCGTTTTTTCATAATAAGGTTCCCACTCTCCTCCACCTCTTATTTGAAAAGATGGACTAAAACTTGTGAAATCAAATCTACGCAGAATTTTTAGAAGAATATAATGATCGTATTTTCAATGCCTCTTGATTATTGTAAAATATTTATTTTTTAATTTTCAGTTACGCCCTCTAGCGGTGATCCTACAATTCTATAAATAATTTCCAGGTTTTTCTCTAGGCCGCTTTTGTTATAAATTTTTTTTCGAAAGCTGTACTATAAGCGGTTTCTGATATATGGCCGAGAGCCATTCTTATTGGGACACTAGGTGTAGGTATTCTAAAATTAAGAAATTTTTGAAATAAATTTAATTTATTTGTCTTTGTACGAAGATAAGACCAAATTCACATAGCTCGCCGCAGGGTGAAGTTTTGGATGCCCGATTTTGATAGCTTTATTATTTCAACTTTATTTTAAATAAACTGTAAACATTTTCAAAATTCCTAAATTGCTATTAGAAGCGTTTATATTTCAGGTATATTTATGCAAAAAATCAGAATTTTAGATTGAAAGCTTAAATTGTTACAACGGTTAGTGTTAAGAAAAACATAATTTTTCTAACTCGACCTCAGTCGTGTTTAAGCGCCATTTACAGAGTTCGGTCCTACTAAAAAAAGTTGTACATTTCCATTTCCTATGCACCGAAGTGTCCTCTACAAGATGGTATAGGTTCCATTTGGTTATACCATCGGTGTCACGCACCCTCAGGAAACAGCGAGTTAGAAGAGTGATTTTACTCCACTATAACGCACTCTCACAAAATACCGACGCCGTCGCGTGGCGCTTCGTGTTAAGCTAAAAATTCGCATTGGAATAAAGGCTTAAATTGTTACAACGGTTAATGTTAAGGAAATCGTATTTTTCCTTACTCGGCCTCATTCCCTTTTAACCGCCATTTGCAAAGTTCGGTCCTACTAAAAAAAGTTGTACATTTCCATTTTTTATGCCCTAAAGTGTCCTCTACAAGATGATATAGGTTTTGTTTGGTTATACCTCGGTGCCACTCAAAGTCATAATTTCACGGCGATTTTATTCCACTATTAATGATGGGAGTATTCGAGAGCAAAACGTCAAGTCATTCGATTCTTACAAGTTCTCGAATTTTCTCCAGCGATCACCTAAGTATTCGAATCCTTGTCTTGTATTCAAAATGGTTCTAGTTTCTCTATCTACATTTCCCCAAGGGGGAGGACGGTCTGCTCGAAATTTCCGAGCTCCTTCAGCCACAATCATGGATTCCCTGCATAAATATATACATTACGTATATATGCAGGGTGGGATTAAGGATGGGTGTGGTCAGGATAGGATCGGAAGGAACGAAGTTAGGGTTCTAATTCTCCGAAAATACATGCTCAATCTCTAAATATAATCATATCCTAAGCTTAAAAAATATCGTTTGTAAGAATTTCACGAATTCTGTTGAAGTCGGACATTGTTTAATATTAACGTAGTTTTGTATTGAAGTTCAATTGTGCTAATGAAGACAGTGTTTTCTAAAACCCCATGGTCCTTCGTGGTCTCAAATAAAGTAAGAAGTGTAGGACAAAAATCCTATAGTCATAGCCCCTACCTAAATTCAGCTCTGCATCTTTCTTAGTTAATTGATAGAGAATTTTTAATTAAGTTCTAGCTACAATTATATTTTACTTATGGGCATTTTAACTTATCAAGTTTCTATGCATTGTATAAAAATAAGAAAAGTTTCTTTTCATATGTGATGGGTATTCGAAGTATATATGTCACGGACAAAGCACGAATTTAGTCAAATCCCGTTTTGTTTAGACAAATCAAGAAATGTCTGTTAATACCAGTCTAAGGGCAAATCGAACGGTGATTTCGTATCTTGTCTAGACGAATTGCGAATTGTCTAAAAAACTTAGCCGTTTCTAAACTTGTCTAGACAAAACGATTGCTCGCGCACGCGACATACATCTTTAAAGAAAGGTTTCAATATCATAATGGTAGTAGTGTTTGCAACACAATCGATGCGGATTCGATTCCCGGCTGATGCAATTATTTTTAGGTTACAATAGTTTTGTTTATCTAGTTTTGTTTATCTAATCTAAACTATTATAGATAAACAAAATACATTTCTGCCAAATTCTCACACGCCGCGAATAGTGCAAGATAATGAACTTTGATGAAAAATACGCCCTCATTTGTTCACGAATAATCAGTTTTGTTATCAATACGATAACTTCCCAAAAAACCGCAATATTACTGTCAGAAGTGACTATTTTATGTACGATTCTAAGGTATGGGACGGTCGTATATGTCACTATGCGTGATTGTGACGGCCCACACCGTTGCTGGATTGAATCACGTCTGTTGTTGATTGCTCATGGATTATTAGATGGAAATGTTAATAAGTTTCCATAATTATGCAGCCCAATTTTGTCAGTACAATATGACGATTTCTTAACGATTTATATTTGAGCTTACCTATTAAGGAACGCTATGGCGGAAACTTATTATTTTCGTCACTGAATTTCTTACTTGTTCGCTCGTCTGTCCAAGATTTTATTGTTCGTTCTCTAACTTTTGATAGAATTAAAATGCGAGACTGAATTTTCACATTCTTATTAAAGTTTGTGAGATAAATATTGAAGATATTGACAAAAAGCTTTAAGCAAGACTGTCAGTATCTTGGCAATATTACGATATACGAAAAAACTTTCTTAGAAAAAGTCGGAGAGTAGAACGAAACAAGAAACCTTTACTGTACACTCGTTTTCTTTAAAGCTTTCGTTTTTCATAAAACTCGTTGAAATTGCAGCAAAATAGATCATCTTAATTACAAGTGTTAAATTTGGGCCCCATGAGTGTTAAAATTTGGGCTGAACGTTGGCCAAAATTTATTTTATACACCAATTTCGCTGAGGGCCCGGAAAGGTTGATTCGCCAAGAGCCAAATTATTTAGCACACAAGTCTCAGCATTTGGGCAGGAATCCTAAAAATCGTCCCAAATTAATTTTCCTATCCTAATAAAGAAATTCCTATCAAAACATCTTTCCTATTTCTTTCCTTAAACTGAATGTAGTATTAAACTGAGGCAGTTTAACAATATTTAATTTTAATGACCTAGTTATTATTTACCACAATTTTATAGTTGGCTTATACGTTTCTCAAACTGTTATATTAATAGCAGGCTTATGTTTATGTTTTAATTTTTCAAATTTGACAAAATTGTTTACATCTTTAACAATTTTTAACATTACTACTGACGAAGATAACTGTAAGTGTTATCGAAACGTTTAGATTGTATAATTTAAAGTACACCATTAAAAAACCCAAAAAAGATAAGTATTTTATTATGAGTGTTAATGGTGAAAGTTTACATTTTCATATTTCAGTCCTTTATGGGGAGGAAACTTATCGTTCTATCAGACAATTTATTATCGTCACTCACTTTTTTATTACGATGCCGAGACCAAAAAATTATCCCAAAGTTTATCTATATTAAAAGAAATTTTAATAACAAGCAAGCGAATAATATTTACAGAAGAACTGAAAATGCTCTTCTGCGTAATCAAATACATATTACTAGGAAGTTATTGGATAACACCGATAAAAATCTTTCATATTTACATTTAGAAATTTCATCTATATTGAATAAAGAAGATTGGGATAAAATTGATTCTATAACGTTTAAATCTATGAAAATAAATTTTGACATCTCATGTCAACGTCAGAAAGAAAAATTTAATAAATTATACAAACAACAAAATAATAGACCATCTATTGATTATAAAAAAACAGTTATAAACCTGTCTCATAATGTTGTTTCAGATTATGCTATTGAAGCGCTTTCTAAAGGAGGAAATTTTGCGATAACACCAAGAGTAATACCTTTTGAAGATATAATTTCCAACATCGAAAACTCCATTAAATTATTACCTTTTGATGCTGCTAATGAAGTTAGATATAACACCGTTAACATATTACGTAAAACAAAACCTCCAAAGAGCAACTTATCCTTTCGTAAACGACGTGTAAAGGTGTTATATTAAATATGAACGATTATAACACTAAGATAGAACAATTGTTGGGACCAGAAACTTATCGTGAAATACCAAAAGATCCAACAAAAAAGTTTCTTTTAAAAACTAAAGAGCTGATTAAATTATCATCTATTCCTGAAGAAATAAAAAAGAAACTAACTAACTCTGAAGCTATTTCACCAAAACTATATGGTTTACCAAAAATTCATAAACCTAATATTCCTTTAAGGCCTATTGTTAGTGCAATTGATTCTGCTACATATAGCCTTGCAAAACATCTTACAATGTTGTTACAACCTCATATAGGAAAAACACCCCATTACATTAAAAATTCTGCCGACTTTGTTGAAAAAATGCATAGTTTCAAAATTGAAGAGGGTGATACAATGATTAGTTTTGATCTTGTTTCACTTTTTACAAAGGTACCTCTAAAAGAAACTATTGAATACATTGATCATCTTTTTCCAAAGGACATAACCATTCTTTTTCAGCACTGCCTTACTACAACTTATTTTCAGTGGAATAGTAAATTTTATGAACAGATTGAAGGTGTAGCAGTGGGTAATCCCCTTAGTCCTATTATAGCTAATTTTTATATGGAAAAATTTGAAACATTAGCGTTACAAAATACACCTAAAAAACCTTCAGTTTGGTATAGATATGTAGATGACACATTTGTTATTTGGAGACATGGAGAAGAAGCACTACATGAGTTTTTGGTTTTTATAAATGGTATACATCCTAGTATTCAGTTTACCATGGAAAAGGAAACTAATGGAAGTTTACCATTTCTTGACATATTAATATCTAAAAATAATAATTCACTATCTTTTACGGTTTACAGAAAGCCGACACACACTGATTGATACCTTCATAAATTATCCAACCACCATCCACGTCAAAAAATTAGTGCAATTAAATCTTTAGTAGATCGACCAAAACGAATTTGTGACCCTGAATTCTTGAATGATGAATATAAATATTTAAGAAAATCCTTACAAGATAATGGATATTCACTTACAGATATTAATAATGTTATTACACCTTCTAGGCGTAACCTTAAAAAAAACAGTTCTTAATGTTGGTACTGCTTTTCTTCCTTTTATAGCTAATGTTACAAATAGAATTGAAAAGATCCTAATTAAATATGGCACTAGGACTATTTTTAAACCTACAAGAAAAATTAAAGAACATTTAAGATCACCTAAAGATGTGTCAAACCCTCTGTCATCTTCCGGAGAGTATAAGTTACCTTGTTCATGTGGAAAAGTATACATCGGAACCACAAAACGTAGCTTTGATACAAGACGCAAAGAACATATGAGATTTTGTAGATTGGGTCAACCAGAGAGGTCTGCTGTGGCTGACCATGCCCTGAATAATCTAAATCATGACGTTCAATTTGACAATATGGAAATATTGTCAAGATAAACTCATTATTATGTTCGTTTGCAACGTGAAGCTATTGAAATATATAAACACCCGAATAATTTTAATAGACAAGAAGAAAATCTCCGTTTAAACAGGTTTTGGCATCTTATAATTAAAAAAAAGCATAATGATACGTCTTAGTTTTAATTTTAATTTTAGCTTTTGGTATGTCTAGGTTTTTTGCTGTGTTTGTCCTAGACCTTGAAGCACATGCTTTACCAATTATATGGTAAATTACCACAGCACTATAATTTAACATAAGTATAGTCTGTAAAAATAAAGATTTTCTATTTCGGCTTAGCGCTTTATTACTCTGAGACATTGGAAATATACAGCCGTTTCTTTCTAACGTTTGGGTTTCAATAGAAACGTACGCGAGTTAAGTGAAAGCGTAAATTACCTGCTCAATGACTTAAGACCGCTCGCGAAAGGTAAACACAATGGAATTTTAATTCTATTCCAGAAGTTATAAAACTTTTTGAACGATTTTTAATTTTAACTATGCTGCAAAGTTTTTTTTGTGTGTGGATGCAGAGGTTTATTACTTAATATAATTCATTTATTTTGAAATGTGCAACAACGAAATCATTAATTGGTAATTAAAAGAGAATTGATATGCATAAACCAGTTTTTATTGTTTACTAATAGTGACATTAATTGTACATGCAGAACATAACGTACATTCTTGTAAATAAAACAAAACAAAATTAGAACTAAGAAGCACACATTACATTAATATCTGGAAAAGTATTTGAGATACCGGAATATTGAATTCAGTACCGAATTGAGTTCGTTGAAAACGTTTGGTAACTTCTGGAATAGGATTACATTTCCATTGTCGCGAGAAAGAAACGGCTGTATATTTCCAATGTCTCAGAGTAATAAAGCGCTAAGCCGAAATAGAAAATCTTTATTTTTACAGACTATAGTAGAAATTAAATTAAAATTAAAAAATTACAAAGAACGTTCTGCATTGTGCTTTTCATTGTTAATAACACTTCCAATTATTGATAAAGATATCTCTTTGTTAGATTAAACTGCGTTCTATTATCTGATGTAATGTTTGGATTTGTGAATGCTTCTATCATTTTCAAATTGAAGTTTTTCACAACTTTACACTTACATCATAACTCGATTAAATTTTGTTAAATGTGTTTTTTGGCTGACAAATTTCATTGTTAGCTTTCGTCGTAGAGAGTGTTCTGGTTTGTCATCTTTGAGGCAGTTTAACAATATTTAATTTTAATGACCTAGTTATTCTTTACTACAATTTTATAGTTGGCTTATACGTTTCTCAAACTGTTATATTAATAGCAGGCTTATGTTTATGTTTTAATTTTTCAAATTTGACAAAATTGTTTACATCTTTAACAATTTTTAACATTACTACTGACGAAAATAACTGTTAAGAGAAGATAAGTGTTATCGAAACGTTTAGATTGTATAATTTAAAGTACACCATTAAAAACCCCAAAAAAGATAAGTATTTTATTATGAGTGTTAATGGTGAAAGTTTACATTTTCATGAATGTAGTATTGTTTAAAAATCCTATCAATTTCCCACTCCTTTTCCCTCTCCTAGTAAATCCCCTATAAATAACCGTGTTTACCTTCACTCATCTCTATCAGGGCAGTCCGAACCTCGGTAATGAACGTAAGCCCCTTATCGTGTAAAAGTTTTTGTGATTTTTATTACAAATCTCTTAATTTCCAAAAAAAAAGTAACAGCGTTTTTATGCTCGTCGTTGCGGCATCGTGATCTTAGACGCTTCGGGGTTAGATCTCGTCATCAGTGGAGGAGCCACAGCCTAGCAGCAACCAGGAGCCGACGGAATACAGCAGGAGCTAAATACAACATATAGAAGCATCCAGGACACCGCCACCGCCAGCCACAGGATCGACGTCGGGTAAAGCAATAGGTATCAGTTTAATAAAAATATTGTTTTAATTTAATTTATTTGTTTTAATTTAACACTTCTTTTCCACCGTTTTCTATTTGGGTCTCTGATTTCCAAGCCTTTTATCCTCGGGGTGTGAGGTTACACCTCGGCGAAGACCCGGCCTTCTCTTAAAACAATTATCTTTCCTTTCTTGAATTAAATTCTCTAAAACCTCTACTAACAACGACCGCGATGGTTAAGCACGGTCACCACCGTGCTACCGTAACGGTGGTATCCCCAACCCCTGATGCCGCCGTTCACCTACACCGACACTCACCACACACATACGCACACAACCTCGCCTCGCCACCACCTTCCTCACGCACACGCTCCCACTCAAACACATCGTCCATTTCCACCTCATCAACACACTCCTACATTTCAACACGCTCCACCGCCTCCACAAAAGCACACAAACCCGCACACACACAGAAACCTGCACACAAACCCGCACACTCACACAAACCCGCGCTCTTACCTACACCTTCCCAGCCACCTGCACCTGCGTGATTCCTACACCGACTTCCCCCAATCCTGAACCCACTCGTTCCCAATCCTCGAGGTATTGCATCCGTATTATCCCAAAATCAATTACAACCCAGAAACCCCTTTTTAATTCCTTAAAATCCCTTAACCTTCCCTGGTTGAACTTGACATTCAACCACAACATACCTGTCTCTTAGAGACCACCTCTCCTTTGCCAGATGGTGCGCAGCTTAGGTTGCGACACCATTTTGGTGACCCTTCCGTCACCCTCACCCAACTCTCCGGTCCCCGTTTACCTAACTCCACCCCTAGAGCTTCCTCCTTCTCCTGCGTGATTCGTCACGTAGATAAGGACATCCTAGCCCAAGAGATCCTGGATGTGATCGATCTTCCACATGTGAAGAAGGCCGTTCGCATCATCTCGAAGGTCACGAACACCCCAACTTCCCTACTCTGCATCATAACTACTTCCCAAACTACCCTAGAATACCTCCTCGCACGCGGTGTCGTCATGTTCGGGCGATACTACCGTTGCGAACCTTCCCTTATACCACAACCTCTCCCAAACTATTGTTCTACCTGCAAAGTATTGTTCTACTCTTCCGAATAGTCCGACTCAGAAGACCGCCCACCTCAAACCCACTCTCGATACCGACCCCCTTTCCATTAAGGACTTCCTGCAAGTCCTTACACTCTCCCTTTTCCGAATGCTCCCTGCTCCCAATGGATATCAAGCAGGGCCCGTTAATGCCAGGGGCGTGCGTCGGAAACGTCCCTCAATCAAACACTTTTTACACTCCTAAAATATTCACATCCTCTCCATCACCGAAACAAAGCTTACACCCACTTAATTTCAACACCTTTCACACTTATTCAAACAATAGCCAACATGGAACCGCCCTATTAATTAAAAACTGCTTCCCCTCCACTCCTTTTGAACTCCCGGTGCACCTACTGTATCTCGAATGCGTTGCTGCAACGGTGCACTTTCCCACTCCTGTAGTATTTATTTCCTATTACAACCCGCCAGGTCGCAGCACACTATCAGATGACCTTTCAATCTACGCTTCTAGCCTCCCTAATGCTGTTATCCTAGGTGACTTCAATGCCCGCCACGCCCAATTCGGAGACACCGCAACGAGTGGCAACGGTAACAGGCTATCATCCGCTCTGTTGCAGTTGCCACTCCTGCGAATCTCCAACACTCAACCAAACTATTTCGAACATTTAGGTGCCTCTGTAGTAGACCATATCATAGCTTCCGAACCCATAGCCCACTATTTAGATCGTGAGTGCGTTCTGGGCACCACGATCACATCTGATCACATACCACTACTGGTCAAAACTTCATTTTGTCCAGTTCCCCTACATCTCAATACACAGTAATTAAAGATTTTTCTAGTGCAGACTGGAATGTGTTCTCCGAACACATCTCCAACAACCTTCCGACACCCAATCTTCGACCCAAGATCTCGAGAGAGCCATTAGTGACCTAACTTCCGTAATTACGGAAGCGGTCGAAATCTCAGTGCCATTAAAAATACATCAACATCTCCCACAAACCACTCCCACAGCACATTGTGAACTGGATCAAAGAGAAAAGACGAATATATGGTCAATTCTTGCGATCCAGGGATCCGGCTCTCAAGACCGAATACAATCGCCTTAACGCCTTAATCAAGCGCGAAACCAATAAACACGCTGAAGACTCCTGGACCAAAGCCACTTCTCAGCTAGATTATAGAAATGGTAAACTCTTCTGGCAACAGTTTGATAGACTGACCAGAAGAAAAGTAAACCCAAAATCCCACCTAACTGACCTTCAGGACAACATAATCTCCTCTGACCAAGAAAAGGCCGATTTCTTTTGTCACCACCTTCAATCCATTTTTCAATCCCCAGATGATCCCCAGTTCGATAACCGGTTCAAGGCACTCCGCGAGGGTCGCCTTGAAGAATTCCGCAACCTTAACTTTCCTGAAACCCAACTCGATAACGAGAGTCCTTTGTATGTCCCTATCACGCCCGACCAGGTCCAATCATATTTCAAAAAAGGGAAAAATTCAGCCCCAGGTCATAACGGCCTAAATAGGAAAATCCTCCGGCACCTATCTGACCCAGCCCTCCGTATACTTTCCGACATTTATAACAAATGCTTAACCCTCTCTCACTTCCCGGCGGACTGGAAATCGGTCTCTACCGTCATGATACCATATGCCCTCCGCATCCCACCGTCTATTCGATGACGACCCAGCAAGAAACTGGACGACAAATCAAATAATCACACTAAGCACACTACACCCCACTTAACAATACACACATTAAGTCAATTAACACACTATTAAATATTAAATAAATAAACCTTTTTCTTTTTTTTTACACCAAAAATAAGCACATCTCATGATTGTAAACTATACCATAACAACAAACATGGATTGTCCAGGGCTGAAGAGGAGAAGGACTCCTGAACAGTCCACGAATAAGATATATAAGCTATAAATAAGTAAATACTAACCACAACCATGAGCATACTAACAAAAAAAAATTCACTCATCTCATTCTATTTCAATTCGATTAATTTCCACCTGATCTAGAGCTACCTATCCTGACGAGTGAAAACTAAACGCATTACCTGTCTGTTTATTATAACCTGCCTATCATTAGTTCCATTCTAACCTACCTGATATATTTCCTGGTCACTCGATATCCTAGTTCCAGTTACCAAGAGAATTATCCAGAAACGTAAGTACCTACTTACACTTTCTCGATGTTAGTACATCGAGGAGTAGTAATTAGTTACCCAGTAACGTGATTCTACTACTGGTGCCTTCAGCCCCAAGAAGTAAGGCTACTTTGCGAAGCCATTTTTCCCTCTAGCCTCACGTCACACTCTCAAATCTCTACCTCGGTGTACATAAGGATTGTTAATAGTATTGCTTTATTAATGGTGGTTTCGATCCCAATTATAAGGTAATCCTATACTGCGATATCCCTGTAATTTCCCCGTATATAATTGTGTAGACTTTATCTCTAACTCCCATTCGGAGTTGCTACCACGAAGGGTGTATAAAAAACACTATTTGATTAATAAATCCAGATTCACAAAACCAAAGTCATACCGTTACCAGTTTATCATAAAACTTATCCCTGTAATTTCCCCTTATATGATTGTGTAAACTTTATCCCGTTCTAACCTCCATTCGGAGTTACTACCACGAAGGGGGTATAGAAAACAGTAGTTAATTAATAACTAATCCTGATGCACCAAAATAAAACGTACACCTTCACCGGCACCTTATAAATATACCACTGTCCCCTGTATAATTCCTCTTTCACACGCCCTCTTGAATTCCTTTCCGAACTCCTGCTACCTAGTGTCCATACCGATTTTATTTCACCACACTGCCCTGTAATTTCAAAATAACTCCACCAGAATAAAATTCACTAAATTTTATTTCATGTATTAAACATAATTTAGTACACTCCACTTCCATTTCACATTATTTAAAACTTTAAATTAAACTACTTCCATTTCAAGTGTAATTATTTTACACCATTATAATTAAAATACATCTTGTATTCCATAGATGCACTTGATACAATTACGTTCATATCACAACGTTCAGTTTATTTTACATATATTCATTAACGTTAAAAGTAATCCACATTCACCTAAATACAAACTTCCTAAAGCAAGTTATCAGCTGATTACCTTACAAACGCTACATAGGCCAAGGTTAAATATATCAGATTTCCCCTCAATCTCGAACATTTATATTCAATTGATTTAACCTCCTCTAAATCACAAATTTCAACTCAAATTAATTTCTTCAGTGCCTAAGAGCTATATTGTGTGGTACACGGTATTGGTTGGAATTTTGCCAAAAATGTATACCGGGTGTCCAAAGCGTCACTCGACGGAAGATTGTGGCTTCGCTGTTGATTTTTCATTAAAATCATTTATACAAAAGTTATATGGTTCCAATACGTGCACAACTTAAAAATATTTTAGCACCTACAGGGTGATTCGTAAAAGTAGGGGGAGTATCAACGTTTTTATTTTAAATGGAACACCCTGCATATCATTACATTTTTGGATAGCCTAATGAATAAGCTTTTTATATGCTCTCTATGGTGGAAAAGAGTGATCGTGCCTTCTGGAGGGAAGTACATATACAATGCAACGTTGTCAAGTTATTTAACAAAAATGTATTTTTTTCCTCAATGTAAGGTTAACAATAAAAATTAATTCTTGGTTTATTATCTAAGCTGAGACAAATTAGTTCAGGGATATAATTAAGCTAGGTATAGGCTTTGAAAAGATGTAAACGTTTTATTGATATATTGAATAGGGGAGAGAGGCCCCGTGTGAAACTAGCATGTTCAACGTGCATCAATTCTCTTATTTCTAATGGAACACCCTATATATTTTGATATGGGCGAATGGTACTCTTAAAGACCTAACTTTTATCTAAATACATTGATACCGCTAAAATTTATAGTTTTTAAAATATTTCCATTTCTTTAAATTTGGTATAATTATTTTATAACGTAACGATTTAATAGAGTGCCATGATTTAAAAACAATAAAACAAAATTTTAATATGTGAATTAGGTGTATCTTAACTTGATTTATTTCAAAGCTACATTTGTATTTAGAAGAAAACTTGAATTAAGGGAAGTTAACTCTAAATTTTAAAATGAAATATACGAAGAACGAATTAATTCAAATGATTTACATAATAGCAGAAGCCCAAGGTAATTGTTTACTTGCTTGTAGAATTTATAGACAAAACTTTCCCGATGTCCGTTGTCCAGATGAACGAGTTCTTGAATATTTAAAAAGTAGATTTGAGGAAACAGGATCGATTGCATATAAAAATAACAAATGTCCAAAACCTGTAAACAACGAAGAAACTCAACTAGTGATTCCAACTATAGAAGAAAACCCTCAAATAAGTATTAGAAAAATTGTAGTGGAACATTGTTTACAGAAATCAATAATACACAATATACACATTATTAGCCCATGGAAAATCCATATATAATTAGATACAGAAACAATCAGCATCGATGGAGTCTCAATGTTTGGGTCGGTATTATTGGCAACAGATTATTAGGACCCTATTTTCTGGAAAACGATTTAAATGCAGTAAATTATTTAAATTTATTGCGAACCAACGTGCTACCATGGATTGAAGAAAACATCCCATTCGCTAATGAGGAAATATGGTTCCAACAAGATGGCGCTCCTGCACATTCGGCTCGTGATGTGACGGAGTTTTTAAATCAGCAATTTCCTGATCGTATGGATAGGTCGTTATGGGCCTATCACCCGATCTGACTTTCATGGACTATTTTATTTTTATGGTGCTACATTAAAAATAAAGTTTATAGAACATCGCCGACTACTGCAGAAAGTATGAGGGAAAGAAATCAACAAGCATTTCGTAATGTAACCCAACAAATGTTTCATAATTTCCAACGTTTCTACAGACAACGCTTGAATCAGTGCATTGAGAAAAGAGGTGGCTTGTTTGATCCTTACTTATAATTTTTTTAAGAGCAGATTTGCATATGTTTGACTTACCTACCTCTTGTTCTTGTTAATTGTTTGTTTATTATTACAATATTAGTTTAGTTTATTGTTAAAAATATTTAATAAAATTAATTATTACTATTACTAATCTGGTATTGTGACTTGAAGTCATGGCACTCAATTAAATCGTTACGTTATAAAATAATTATAGAAAAATTTAAAAAAATGGAAATATTTTACAAAATATAAATTTTAGCGGTATCAATGTATTTAGATAAAAGTTAGGTCTTTAAGAGTACTATTCGCCCATATCAATATATACAGGGTGTTCCGTTTGAAATAAGAGAATTGATGCGCGTTGAACATGCTAAAGTTTCACACGGAGCCTTCTCTCCCCTATTCAATATATCAATAAAACGTTTACATCTCTTCAAAGTCTATACCTAGCTTAATTATATCCCTGAACTAATTTGTGTCAGCTTAGATAATAAACCAAGAATTAATTTTTATTGCTAACCTTACATTCAGGAAAAAAATACATTTTTGTTATATAACTTGGCAACGTTGCATTTTATATGTACAAACGTATACATCGTTGAAAACCTTATTCAGCAGGCTATCCAAAAATGTATTGATATACAGGGTGTTCCATTTAAAATAAAAAAGTTGATACCCCCCTACTTTTACGAATCACTCTGTAGGTGCTAAAATATTTTTAAGTTGTGCACGTATTGGAACTATATAACTTTTGAATAAATGATTTCAATGAAAAATCAACAGCGAATCCACAATCTTCCTTCGCGTGACGCTGTGGACACCCAGTATACATACATCGATTTAATTGAGGTCAGGTAACAATTGCTTATCTCGATGGTCAAGAACCGAATTCTGTGATTCAGGAATGTTGGTTATGATTTGGGTCGAAATTTGCTCAAAACATACATTACAATGGATTCACATGACCCAAAGCTGAATTTTCCACCCCGTGAGTACTTCTCAAGATTTGGGCTGAATGTTACTTGCAATCTGTATTTTTGTACACTAATTTCACTGGGTTTGCGGAAAAATGGTTTTGATTACCAGCAGTTGAAAATAATTACTGAGAGTATCCGGCCATAGCGTTTACTTTACACACAAACTCTGCTACTGCTTACGAGTTTTTGGTTTGCACATTGAACAGTGCAGTTACGTACTAACTGTTTTACATTTTATGGTGTTATACATCGCCCTAGATGAGTTATGCTCAAAAAACAACTTTTCAATTTTATAGAAATAGAAAACTTTTCGAGTGGATTTTGTTAAGCATTGCGCTCATTACTTGAACAGACAAAAACTAAATTTCAGGGATTTTTATTACTGCACAGGATTTTAGGCCTAACCAAATCGTTTGTGGTTTCAACGATCCAAACTTTTTCGTTCTATAGAAAAAATGTTTACACTGTTTTGATGGATAAAACTTAAATTACATTTTATGGTAGGTATAGAACACATTATGAAGCTCTATGTATTGCAAATATTTCATTTTTCAATTGGGTTTTATAAGGGATAGGTTCGGATTTATTTTAAAAAGAATAAACTAAATTTCAGAATTTTATCTTGACGCACAGCATTTTAGAGCTACTAGAATGGGAAAATACTCGTCTTTATTTTCATTTTTTTGGAAACAAACCAGATTTCAAAGTTTAGTGGCCCAAACAACTTTGTTTTAATTTTCAGGAACAAAGATTGGTTTTAATGCTTGAAATGCTGAATATGATACCCTTTTGTGCAGTACTGCTTCTGCCCTTATTAGAACTATCCACAATAACAGTTTACATTGTTACTACTTGTTCTCTTACCTGACTTGCATCATTCCAATCGGCTATTTCTCAGACACTGGTTATATCAGTACTGCTATCTTTCGCGTACTGCAAGCTTTAAAAACAGCACTAGTGCACTTGTTCGTGCTTCAATAGTACTTTATTACTAGCATCAGCACTACCGTTTGTTACTTTTTCTGATAAAGATGGAAAACCAGCATTGCTAAAGTTGGAGTCGTTTTTTCGGAAAAGGCCACATTCATGCACTAACAAAACACTAACAATGCTACAGTACTATCGTTACTTGAGCACTGCACACAGATATGGCACCAATGAACCATTAACAATGTGCACCAGAGCTGCTGTTGGTGTTTTCAATAACAGTACGATGCCTTATTGCAATCCTGGCTTGCTGCTCTATCCTATCGGTTACGACTTATCGCGGCCGTTTAATTGCCCCGGTTTTTAGACTGCGATACATTATTTTTGTGGTTTCGTCAATCAAACGATATTACTTCAATTTGGGAGGTGCAATATTTTCTGCCACCAGTTGTTCATAATCTGTTTCACGGCACACGTCGAAGTGAAGCTTCAAAATGATTTCTCGTATGGCCTTGATCGTTCAATATCCAGTAGTGTAAATTCCAACTTTCTAGCGCAAATAAAGGGCGACGTCTTCCATTTCCACTTCTATCAGTGGTTGCAATTGTTAAAGTTATTCTGTGTAAGTTCTTCATGTATTCATCCATATCATTAACCCGTACGAAAACCAAAGAATTTTTGCTTTTAATGTACGTTCTGGAATATTATTATAGAGTGCCACAAATCCCACGTCAGCTTTGTTTTTTATTAAACGAGAGAAGCAACTTTGTGGTAATACCAGGAAAGCATTAAGAAGTTGCAAGAAAATGGTACAAACTCAAAATCACCGCAGAAGTTAAATTTAAATTTGGCAATAACACCTTTACCACTTTAAACAGTTGTACGTAAGTTCGGTGTTGCTTGTTCGGTAGAAGTGCATAAAGTATGGCATTTATATAATCTTTATTGTTATAATTACGAAGACCTGCGAGTAGAATGAGGGCACTTGAGGACAAAAAACCTCCGAGTGAGGGCACTTAGGACACAAAACCTCCGAGTGGGCCCACTTGAGGGACAAAAACTGCGGGTGGGGCCACTTGAGGACAAAAACGTCCGGTGGTCTAACGGCGATATTGGCTGGGTTAAGGAGGGGCTACGACTAGATAAGGCCCTTATGGCTTCATTAAGGCGGGGCTAAGACTAGGGCACACCTATCCTTTTACCTGATAGGTTGTACGTGTAATGGGCCATTTTGTAGACCATCGTGTCAGCCATCTTGTCGGTCATCTTGTTGATTAAGATCCTCTTGACGTAGGTCTTCGAAACTTGCTCTTGAGTCTTCATCCATTGTCGTGATCCCCTTGGCGGGAAATTTGTATTCTAATAACGGGACCTTGTACGACAGGTGTAGGGCTTCGCAACTTGCTCTCGGAGCTTCGCCCCTTGACGTGATCGGATCTTGTTCGGGGGCCTTCATGCATTGCCGTGCACCCCTTGATGGGAAATTTGAATTTGTATTCTAATAAGGAGCCGTATGCTAACTTGTAAGAAGTATAGGGCCACGCAACTTGCTCTCGGGGTTTTGCCCCTTGTCTCTGAATTTGTATTCACTACAGGTGATGGCGATAAATTTGGATATGTATTCTAATTAGGTGGTCCCAATGCTAACTTGTAAGGCAGGTGTAGGGATTCGCAACTTGCTCTCGGGGCCCTAATGCTAACTTGTAAGACAGGTATAGGTCTTCACAACTTGCACTCGGGGCTTCATCCCAGTGTCCTGACCCTTGACGAAAAAATTGAATTTGTATTCAAATCTCCGCATCTCTGCTTGGTTATGGCAGGCTCCTTATTAGAATACAAATTCAAATTTCCCACTAAGGGGCTCACGGCAATGCACGAAGGCCCCCGAACAAGTTCCGATCACGAGAAGGAGCGAAGCCCCGAGAGCAAGTTGCGAAGCCCTACACCTCGTCTTACAGTTAGCATTAGACTTCCTTATTAGAATACATTTTTTTCCGCCAAGGGGATCACGACAATGGACGAAGACTCATGAGCAAGTTCCGAAGACCTATGTCAAAAGGGACTTAATCGAGACGATGGCCCACAAGATGGCTGATAAGATGGCCGACAAAATGGCCGATTACACGTACAACCAATCAAGTAAAAAGGTGGGTGCGGCCTTGTCTTAGCCCCGCCTTAATTTGAACGAACCCTTAAATTCTACTTTAAGAATTTTTCGCCGCCAAATTACACCGCGTATCAAAAAATTGAATAGAACATAATTAATGGATACGTTTAGGATCTATATGTAGGTATTCTTATATAGTTGAAATATGAGCTGTTAATTCTTAAAAACCCATACCGGGGGGGGGAGGCAGCCGGGGGGAACGGACACACAGCACGACAGACAGACAGACACAGACACAACACAGCACAGCACAGACACAGCCACAGCACAGACACGACACAGACACAGACAGACACAGGACACAGACACAGACACAGACACAGACACAGACACAGACACAGACACAGGACACAGGCACAGACACAGCACAGACACAGACACAGACACAGCACACAGCACAGACACAACACAGACACAGACACAGACACAGACACAGACACAGACACAGGCACAGGCACAGACACAGGCACAGGCACAGACACAGACACAGACACAGACACAGACACAGACACAGGTACAGGTACAGACACATACACAGACACAGACACAAGCACAGACACAGACACAGACAGACACAGACACAGACACAGACACAGACACAGACACAGACACAGACACAGACACAGACACAGACACAGACACAGACACAGACACAGACACAGACACAGACACAGGCACAGACACAGACACAGACACAGACAGACACAGACACAGACACAGACACAGACACAGACACAGACACAGACACAGCACAGACACAGACACAGACAGACACAGCACACAGACACAGACACAGACACAGACACAGACACAGACACAGACACAGACGACAGACACAGACACAGGACACAGACACAGACACAGACACAGACACAGACACAGACACAGACACAGACACAGCACAGCACAGACACAGACACAGACACAGACACAGAGCACAGACACAGACACAGCACAGACACAGACACAGACAGACACAGACACAGACACAGACACAGACACAGACAACAGACACAGACACAGACACAGACACAGACACAGACACAGACACAGACACAGACACAGACACAGACAGACACAGACACAGCACAGACACAGGACAGGACAAGACACAACACAGACACAAGACACAGACACCAGACACAGACACAGACACAGACAGACACAGACACAGGCATAGACACAGACACAGACACAGGCACAGACACAGACAGACACAGACACAGACACAGACACAGACACAGACACAGACACAGACACAGACACAGACACAGACACAGACACAGACACAGACAGACACAGACACAGACACAGACACAGACACAGACAGACACAGACACAGAACACAGACACAGACACAGACACAGACACAGACACAGACACAGACACAGACACAGACACAGACACAGACACAGACACAGACACAGACACAGACACAGACACAGACACAGACACAGACACAGCACAGACAGACACAGACACAGCACAGACACAGACACAGACACAGACACAGACACAGGCACAGACACAGACACAGACACGAGACAGACACAGACACAGCACAGACACAGACACAGACACAGACACAGACACAGACACAGACACAGAACACAGACACAGACACAGACAGACACAGACACAGACACAGACACAGACACAGACACAGCACACAGACACAGACACAGACACAGACACAGACACAGACACAGCACACAGCACAGACACAGACACAGCACAGACACAGACACAGACACAGACACACAGACACAGACACAGACACAGACACAGACACAGACACAGACACAGACACAGACAACACAGACACAGACACAGGACACAGACACAGACACAGACACAGACACAGACACAGACACAGACACAGACACAGACACAGACACAGACACAGACACAGACAGACACAGGCACAGCACAGACACAGACACAGTCACAGACACACAAACACAGAAACAGACACAGACACAGACACAGACCGACACAGACACAGACACAGGACAGACACAGACACAGACAGACAGACACAGACACAGACACAGACACAGACACAGACACAGACACAGACACAGACACAGACACAGACACAGACACAGACACAGACACACAGACACAGACACAGACACAGACACAGACACAGACACAGACACAGACACAGACACAGACACAGACAGACACAGGCACATACACATACACAGACACAGACACAGACACAGGCACAGGGAAAGGCACAGACACAGACACAGACACAGACACAGCACAGACACAACACAGCACAGACACAGACACAGGCACAGACACAGACAGACAGACACAGACACAGCACAGACACAGACACAGACACAGACACAGACACAGAACAGACACAGACACAGACACAGACACAGCACAGACACAGACACAGACACAGACACAGACACAGACACAGACACAGACACAGACATAGACACAGACACAGACACAGACACAGACACAGACAAGACACAGACAAGACACAGACACAGACACAGACACAGACACAGACACAGACATAGACATAGACACAGACATAGACACAGACACACACACAGACACAGACACACACACAGACAGACACAGACACAGACACAGACACAGACACAGACACAGACACAGACACAGACAGACACAGACACAGACACAGACAAAGACACAGACACAGACACAGACACAGACAGACACAGACACAGACACAGACGCAGACACAGACACAGACACAGACACAGACACAGACGCACACACACACACACACACACACACACACACAGACACACACAGGCAGAGACACAGACACAAACACAGGCACACACACAGGCACAGACACAAACACAGGCACAGACACAGGCACAGACACAGGCACAGGCACAGGTGCAGACACATACACAGACACAAACACAGACACCGACACGGGCACAGACACAGACACCGGCACGCATACAGACACAGAGACAGGCACATGCACAAACTCAGAGACACACGTACACAACACACACCACACATATACGCTCATGTATACCCATACATAAACGCACACGCGCGCGTGCGCTCGAACATACCCACTTACACACGCCGCGCACACTAACGCACGCACATAAAATACATACACGCATCATTTCGACAGTGATTCAGATGGTTTTCAAAAACCTGATGACTTAAATCAATTAAAAACAATACTTTCCTTATAGCTTGGTGCATAAGAAAGTAAATAGTGATAAATTAATTTAAAATGACAACTGCCAACTTCTTGCGTGTGCTGTAGGTGTAGTATAACAAGATGTTGCCTGTAGTCTTTTTGCCCTATAAGTACTCATTGCTAAGACAAGACAAGGAAAGACACATCAGATTTTTAATGTTTTAGACCTCAAATATTTAAATGAATTAGAAAACATAAGTATTAAAATAATTAAAATACTTATCTTTTGGGTATGAAATCGTGTATTGTATTAATTTTTTACAAATTTGAACGTTTCGATATCAATTCCAGTTAACGGCTTCAGTAAATGATTATATTTTTTGAAAATTAATTAAGGTGTCAAATAAATGTATGAAATCTGAAAATGTAAATATAAGCCTGCGATAATAGGAAAAGTTTGGTGATTATGTGCGTATTGAAAGTGCTCCAAGTTGATGTTTCGATAGCGGGCGATAAAAGGAAAATAAGACAATCGATCCAGTATAATAAGTCGATATATAAAGTATAATAACCTGAAAACATTGACAATTAAATGCATGGCCATTCGTAGCTCGCTTGCATTTTGTCGTGTACGCCGTTTGTAGTTAAAACTGAACAATTAAGTAAAAATTGGGTAGTGTAAATATATCAAGCAATTATTTACACACATCATTAAATTGTAGGAAAGAAAATTAGAATCGTATTCATCTATAACAAAGGTATTAGGAGAACAAAGGAGAGCGGCTCCAGATCGGCGACATAGAACGTCATCAACCTATGTATCAAATTGTCAGCGGGAAGCGAAAAATTTTAAATATCGGCCTCCCAGGGGGGGGATACATTTATTCTGAAAAAAAAAAACTAAAACTATAATAGAAAACTTCTGTATGTAACAAAATAGATACAACATATCATCTTATACCTATATGCTCTTAACACAATAACTATTAGGTATCTATCGTATATCACCCCTGGAAATGAGTGGTATAATTAAGGTCATCATAATTAAAGGTTTCGAGCTGTTGTAGATAGGAATGCCGTGTTACTAAATTTTAGTTTCAAGCTGTTGTGTGCCGCGCTGTGGTTCAGGGTGTTTTGGATAGGATACAGTTGTACTAAATTTTGAATTTCATTTCTAAAAGCTAGTTTTTGATCATCCGGGATTTTTTTAACGTGAAGGATGAGACTGTCAGAAAATTGTTATCTTCATCAGGTGCTGCTTCCGGCTGACGGACTGCCATTGTTTGTTTCTTCCGTAAATAGTCCATTTTCTGTTTGTCAATTTACAATAAGGCGTTAACTTGATTTTTTGTGACGGCGTCTGGCTTGCAAAACTGTTCGAGGTTCCTCATGAGGAGAAGCTGATCGTGTTTCTAATAAATGCGTATCCGGAAGGGTATTCTCTGCTGAATTTTATAAAGTGTCGTCTTCGCTATCAGGAAGAGCGTTACTCGGGGATGGTGGACTGTTGAAAGATATGCTACTGGAGTTTTCAAAATCATTTTCATTAGCATCGGATGTTATAGAAATATTGCTCTGTGATGTCCTTCAGAAACAACATTCGTTTGAAGTGGGTCCAATGGGACTCTACATCTCCAGGATCTCCAAAACGAGGAGGAGGTAATTTTTTAAGTTATGGTTTGAAATAATCCCTCCGATTTTTCCACTTCGCTTGTGCTTCTTTTATTAAAATGTAAGAAATCATTAAATGGAACAAGTGAATTGTAAAAAATATTTAAATGATTTCGCCAAATAAGTAGTCACTTTCGTTTGTACATGACATTTAGGAACACCCTGTTTATAAATTATTTTAAAATATTGTTTGTTTTCAGATATTTGACAACTGGAGAATCCTTTAAAAGTTTATCTTTCACATTTCGAATGAGCGCTTCAACGGTAGGTGCAATTGTAAAACAAACAGTCAAGGTCTTGTGGGAAACTTTGCAACCAAAACATATACCCGCACCTTCAGCAGAAGATTTTCTTCAGATAAGTAATGATTACGAACATCTGTGAAATTTTCCCAATTGTATTGGTGCACTGGATGGAAAGCACATCAGAATAAAAAGACCCAAATATTCAGGCACAATGTGTTATAATTATAAACAGTTCTACTCTATCGTTCTTCAAGCGGTGTGCAATGCTCATTATGTTTTTACAATTATTGATGTTGGAGGGTTTGGAAAACAAAGTGATGGAGGCACTTTTCAAAACTCGAATATGTATAAATTACTTAAAACCCAAAAGCTAAAAATTCCGACAGATAGTTTTCTTCCACAAACCAGCATTAAAGCACCTTTTGTTTTTACTGCTAATGAGGCATATCCTCCGATGGTTTATTTATTAAAACCATATAGCAGACAAAATTTTACACCAGAAAACCTCAATTTCAGCGTGCGCCTCTCGAGGGCAAGAAAAATAATTGAATTTGGCATTATTTATTCTAAATGGCGCATATTATCAAGATCAATTGAAACTGGCGAAAAAACTGCAGGCCAAATTATTAAAGCAATATGTGTTTTGCATAACACTATCGTCCACAAACAAGGTTTTGAGAAACATTTACAACTGGTTACTGGGGGAGTTCCTATTCAGCATATTAATACATAATATTGTTACTTTTAATATACAGGATGTTATAAATCCATCCATCTGATGATGTCCCAAAATCATTGACACATCTCACTTATTCGAAAAGTTGATATTATTGGCACTTTCCATAAAAGCCCGATGTATTGAAAAGAGGCAAACAATGTACTTTTAGCAAGCACTTATTATTGTTTTGGGACTTCTGTTTGATATAAAAAATACAGGTTCCTATTTAAAAAATAAAGTTTCATACACTCGGATTTGTAATACCCTGTATATACGGCTTCAAATTGTATTTCTATAAATAGAAACAGGAACTGAGTATTTAGATACTTTACCTAGCTCCTATTTGTTGCTAATTACAATTACGATAAAACTGCTTAATAAAAAAAATATATAGTCTACCTGTCTGATATTTTGCATTCCCTAGCTACCTCGACCCACATATCTGATCCTAATGTATCTATTACGATGATCGGGATGCGATTGATTCCATAATGCACGTTTGTTGTACACACAATTAATTAAACTCTCCTTCATTTTGGTTTGTACCGTGCACTGATATCAACACAACGGAATTGAACTTGTCCCTTCCTGTCGCGCGATAAGCAAATAAAATATTAACTCTAGCCTCGTCGCTCGATTTGTCTCGATGGTGCAATTGGAAACTCGTTGCTCCACTATGTGCACTCATATTCAAATATCATTGCGTATAATTAATCTTGTCGCTAGCCTCGCCGCTAGTCTCAAACCTCGTCGCTCCACTGTGTTTGTACCCTTACGTACACGATGATTATTTCTCGTAGAGGTTATTTTAAAAGTAAATAAAATAAACTTATTTTCTGAATATGCGCGCTAATTTGGGTAACGTGGTAAGAGATAAAAAAATGACAAAACATTGAGTAGACACGAAGCTTTCAGTATACATTTTTTATAAGTATATGGAAGAAACGAAAGCAGATCTGACATTTCTGTAAATACATTTTCGTCTCAGAATCGTCCACGTGTAGGAAATGCGCAGATTTATACACGCCCTGTGTATATATATATATATATATATATATATATATATATATATATATATATATATATATATATATATATATATATATATATACAGTATATACAACCAGTGAAACGCGTTGACCAAAAAATTAAATTACCATATGCTCTAATGTGATTTAATATCGCGTCGATTCTTTCAATTTTCTGCATTAACTGATAAGATAGGTTTAACACATTTTACAAGAATAATTTCTTTACTTATAGAGTTAGGACTAGGCATATTTTTCGTAATAATTGAAACAAATTAAATTCATCAAAAATGTTTATAATGCTATTAGGTATATAAAATCAAAATTATAAATTTTTAGTAACATTTTATATATATATATATATATATATATATATATATATATATATATATATATATATATATATATATCGTAAATACATAATTTTGCAACAATTTTATTTAGAAAAACACATTGTACATACGTACATACATGGATATTTAGTGATCCTAAAATATAACAAATTTATTATAAAGCATCCGGTTTGAATATGAACTTTGAATATTCATTTTACACACATAATAAATTCATGTTTTAATATAAATTTCACATATTGATGAATTAATTGTATTAGATAAATTAGTAGAAGTATATTATAATGCTATGCGACAAACTAAATGGTTTTAGTACGACAGGTAATAAAAATACTTTTGGGGGACATACAATTAAATGATGTGAAATTTTATTTTAATTTTGAGAAGAGCGTAATCACTTTGAAATGACTTTAATTATTAATACAACTAATGTGAATTAGAAATAATGGAAATAAATCAACTAAATTTATTTAAAATAGTCTTAACACCGAGTAAAATATTTGATTTAATTTCTTTTAATTTTATGCTGAAATTTATATTAAATTAATTTTTTAATGTTAAGTCAAAGCCTACAACACATTTCTCTACGCTAACCGGTATTTATTATAATTAATCGGATAAAAATAAACCAATACTATATTGTACTTACGCGTGGAACAAAATATTTTTTCCCGCTTCCGTGCTTCGTTGTCCTAAACTTTTTTGTGCGGATCGATTAGCACAACCCACAACACAACATGTAACCATGTCCAATCGCTTCCGATCACTTTTTTATGCACTAAGTTAAAAAATTCGTTTATAAATACATGCGGGTTCTTTGCTAATTTCAAAGGTAGTGGTCAGCACGTAACATAAGTTGCCTATACCCATCAATTTCCCCTTTAGCTTCCATTAAAGTTGCTAATGTTACCTCTCGTCTTACTCTATGATATATATATATATATATATATATATATATATATATATATATATATATATATATATATATATATATATATATATATATATATATATATATATGACTTATCGGCTTGTTAGAAATTTTCTTCAAGACCTTCTATGGTGGAAGGTTCACGAAATATTTAAGAAATGCTTAATTTAAAGAAAGAGAGTTTGTTGTTTGTGTTGGCTTGACAAGATGCACGAGATACCCCACACAGACAACAAAAAACGCCACATTCCTCATAAGAATCTCATGTGTTCGAGTTGAAATACTACAAGCTTGGAATTTGATAACAGTAAGAAATAACAATAAAAATAAATTTCTGAGTATCCAAAACCGAATACCTAAAGGTGGTTTCAATGCTTGAAGATATGTTTTAATTATGACTAAAAAAATATTTGTGGCGATGAGGGAAAAAAGGGAAATTTTGCAGTTGGTAGAGGGTAATGTTTTGCACGTATATGTAAACAGTTTTCCAAAATTACTAAATCACATAAAATCTTGTATAAAACACAGTGCAAAATTGCTTGTTTTTGCATATGATGTGTTTTTGTTCCTCACATCTAGTACAAAATACACGCTTATTTGGGAAATTGTTACATACTTAAGTAGCTATTTAACCGCACTTTTTTTAAGCTAATGAAAAGTCAAATAAAATGACATGAAAAATGTGCAATATATGTGTTTTTTATATCTTGGTTATTAAACAATATCAAAAATAGCATTTATTAACACAGGCTATTTATTACCTGTTGATTTGAAAGACCATGCACCGGATTACCCACTGGTGGTTGATTAAAGCTGTTTATGAATGCTTACATTTTGTTTTATTTACAATACCTATATTTGTGATTCTATTTTAATCAAAATTTGATGGAATGCAGCATAAAATGAAATATAATAGCAACTACATATAATTTCATTAAAATTCATTGATCTTTTTATTGTGGCCACAAACACTACACATAGGTATATTGAAAATGGGTTTTTAAAAAATGCTGAAATATGTAAATAATGTAAAACAAAAACTCAACATTGGTTTTAACAATCTGCTGTCATAAAACTATGGAAACAAATATCACCTTAAAATTACAATCGAAAAAAAGGTAGCAGATATTGATTACAAATTAAAAATCATTTCGGGTTTGGGGGTAAAAAAATAAAAACATTTTTAATTATAGATAAATATTAAATGAATTCTTTCTGAATATTTAGTACATTTCACACTAAAATATGACCTAAATTTGCATGAACAACAGATTTAAATATACATATAAGAGAAATATTTCTAGGAATAATTTTAGTATGCATAACTTACTACTATGTACTATTCAGAAAAATACAAAACATGTCAAGTGTTTTATTGAATTATTAATGTAGAAATACTTTAGCATCAGTGTAAATGTGTGTCGTCTGTTTAGTCTTGGTTAAAAATTTGTTCCAATTTAAAACGAAACTTTAATGTGATATAATGTACACTAAATTGTTATCATAACCTATAGCATTGCTCCTGTTTTACAGACAGTACAGTTTTATTAAGTAATCCTAAAACCACAATACTATAACTTAGATAAACTACTTCTATAGCAAATACCTAAGCATTTTCATGTATTTAAACAGGCAAAATTCCACAGTAATCAACATTAACAGCTGTTGTAAAAAGAATTGTCAAGATACTAGACCAAGTATTCTTATACGCAAAGATACTTCTCAAGCAGTAAATTATTTACTACTGAAGCAATAGTGTGTAAATCACATGAAAAACTGTCACAGAAGTAACAAGTGTTACTCTTCTTAACAAACTTAATACAATTATTAATAAACATTTTAAAATATAATTTTGTTCCAACATGAACCAACAAATATAATTAAATAATTAAGAGATAATTACAAAAATTTCATAAAATATATAACAGAAATAATTAAATAAAATCTTTGGTTTTTATATGGAAAATAATTTTCACTGCAATACTATAGAACAAATGAAGCTCATCTTAATCTCTAGGCATCGGAAAGTATTGAACCAAATTCTTGCTAAGTTGTTCTGCTACGCTTGAGGTGCTGGCACAAAGAAAACGTCTCGACATCCGATCTATACTCCCACCGCTTGGGTCAATAAAAACTCCTCCTGCTTCTTTAATTATTATCTCTCCAGCTGCAATATCCCAGATGTGAGTACCAAATTCAAAATAAGCATCGGCCCCACCCATCGCAACCATCATCATATTCAAAGCAGCTGATCCCAAGGCTCTCAACCTACACAAATTAAACAACATTAATGACTTGAAACTTCTAGATACTTACCCATGAACCAAGGGAACCAAAGTTTTGAAATTTTCATAGACCACCTTCAGCTTTTCGATATCTCGGCTAGTTCCATTCTCAAACAAAATCAAAGCATCCGATAAATTCTTTTTGTCAGAAACTTTTATCGGTTTTCCATTTAAGAAAGCACCCTGGGATTTTTTGGCAGTAAATAACTGTTCTAAACTAGGATTGTAAATAATTCCAATTTCCGGTTCTTTATTTATAAATAATCCAATAGATATGCATGCATGTGGAAATCCGTGAACAAAATTTAAAGTTCCGTCTACAGGATCAATTATCCATGTAGGTTCATCAGTAAGATTGCACTGAGCACCATCAGCAACACTTTCTTCACCAATAAACTTATGATCCGGAAATGTTTGACTTAAACCGTCTATTAAAAGTTGCTCAACTTCTTTATCTGTTTCTGTTACAAAATCTATATCACAAGATTTAATTTGTTCATTCTTTTTTTCACTTAATCGGTCTCTAATTAACTGAAATTTTTTGTTAGGATAAAATGATTTTAGGGTGATAAATTACCTTTCCTGCTTTTTTAGTTAAACTTAAAGCAGTTTCAAAAAATTGCTCAATGTTACTCTCCATTACAAATATTAATCCTTCAAATTTATTATAACTGTCCAATATCAAGATATTAAATTATGTTTAAGCATTGAAATTTTGAACGTCCTTGAATTTATAATACTGACAATCACACTGACATTAGTAAGCAATTAAATCCTACAAGTGCATAATTTAATCTGTTCGGAAATTAACTATTTATTGTAAATACTGCGATTAATGTTCACCGACAAAATGTAAATCACCCTATACAATAAAGGTTGTACTATTAACCAATGCCAGTAGACAGTGGTCTTCAACAGTATGTAAAATCATTGTCTATAAATAGACAATGGTAAAATCGATTATTATATACAGGGTAGTTGCGCTATACCATACAAACTAAAAATTTCTTGCCTTTTAAAGCATCAAAAATAGTTAACTACTGTTCATGCCTATGAAAAATATCATTTAAAATAATAGACATCGAAATCAAGCTAACGTTTTTACTTACGTCACTTATTCAACAGGGTACCTACAATTTCATGGCAAGCAGTGTTGTGAGATCAAAATTCTGCTTTTTCATTAGCACGATGTTAGAAATTCATGAGATTGATAATAAAAATCATGAAACTATTCTTAATAAATATTTGGATTTTAATTATTTATTATTTTGCCGTTTTTAAACATTTTATATTGCCATCCATTCCACAATTTCAGGGCGTTGAATTAACCCTGACTTCTGCACGCTGCGTTGCCGATTAGTATTGGTACTTTCATGTAAATTTTAAATATGAATTAACATTAATAAAGGGTCCTGACGGAATCTATTATAACCTAATCTAACCAAATTCGATTAATAAAATAATTATTTTAAGAAATACAAATAAATATTCTATTGGCAACACCGCAACAACGACGGAAGTCAGGGTTATTTCAATATACGCTAATTTACAACACTGCATTGGAGAAATTTTATTTAAAAAATCAACAAAGCAAAACTCTTAACTATTACATAACATTTTAATATAAACTTGTAGCAGGTGTCCAGTATCGTGGCGTATTAAAATATTTTTAATAAGATATGCTTGCTTAATATAATTTATCATTCGAGCGCGTAAAATTGTATCTGTTTAATTTATAATGATGTTAAAACGGAAAATACGAAAATCATGAGATTTTATAGTTATATCATTAGATCATGAGATTAAGATCAAAATCATTGAAATTCATTTAAAATCATGAGGTATCACAACACTGATGGCAAGCATCACTCTAATTGAAACAAAATTAGATTGCCTCCACTCAACATTCGACATAAATTTATATAGCTAGTTCCAACAAATTATTCATGCTACTATTTAGTATGTTCCCTTGCTCAAAAGAAGATAGAAACAATCTAGATCGTTGGGGCTACTTACAGTAATTAATGACGTGCAACTAAATTTACATGAAATTTCCTTATACTTATACCATAATAGTACTTGTCACAAATGTATGGTCAGGTTGGCCAATGTTAATTGAGCTTTTCCTCGTAACGTCAGAAACGCATGTCAAACAGCTGATCGGGGGCAACGTTTCGTATTTCTTTAAATGGACGATTTGGCAAAAAAATTATTTTAAGCAATAAAATTATTCTTTGTAATTTCAAAAATCTTTAATTATGAGCGTGCTTGTGGTCGGTGACAATCTGTAAACAATTTTCTGTGGAATCGGTGAAATTCAAGGTTAAAGTATGAAAATATTTTGTCCTGTGTTATATAGCACATCAAGTTTATTATGCTGCTGTCATTTAAACTAACATAAACCAGTTCAGGGTTGATTTATTGAATTAAGAGTTTATTAATGTTTTTCACTTTTATTACCGTAATAAACTCGTTCTTTTGAGAGAGTGACAAATACTTCCTTTTTTAGATAAAATATGATTACAAATAAAGGACGTGGATTCACTTTCACAATTTGTACTAAGAAAAATTTAAGTTCAGTATAAATGTATAATGTACTTCAGGTTTGTCTATGTAGAGATTAATAAAGAAATCTGATGTGTGCAACACATGACCTTATGCCATGTTTTATTTAAAAAAACATTAAGACTTCGCCAGAAACAATTAAATATGGCGACTCAAAACGTGTCAAATGAAAAAAAAAATTTCGAAAATTTTTGACCTAAGGGCCAAAAAATTTGTTTTCCAAAAATCATCTAAAATTGGCTCAAAACGTGTAAAAATGCAAAAAAAATTCGAAAATTATTGATCTGTGCCAAACATTTTTTTTCCAAAAATCATCTGACCAAACGGCCAGAAATGGCTCAAAACGTGTAAAAATTTTTTTCCCAAAATTCGTCTTAAATAGTCAGAGATGACTCAAAACATTCAAACAAAATTCGCAAATTTTTGACAAAGGGCAATTTTACCGAAATTCAAAAATCATGCTAAATTATTATATACCGACACCGATAGTCTGATTTGCTCTTTCACAGTTGCAGACGTGTACGAATCGATTTGATACCTCGGATTATGAAAGCGATAACGTTTCTGGAACTCCTTCCGTAAATAAAAAGATACCCGGTCTGATGAAGGATGAAAATCACGGAAAAATTATGCTAGAATTCGTAGGGATTCGTGCCAAAATGTACGCCTACCGAGTGGATAAACAACATAAAGCAATCAGGAAACTAAAGGTTCTACTGCAGTCAGCCTTAGGGAAATAACACTAGATGACTACAAAGAATCTCTATTCAATGACGCAATTGTAAAAAAACATCAGCACCTGATCAAATAAAAAAAACATTCAGTGTACACGATCAAACAGAATAAAATTGTTCTCAGTCCGTTCGACGGCAAACGAGTTATAACGGCAAACTCTGCGGAAACTCGCCCTTGGGGTTTAAGACCTGAGTATTTTACGATAACGTTCAATTGTTGTGTTTACATTTCAGATCATGATGAGCGCCAGTTGGAGCATTCGTTCCGAAAAACACGTTCACATGGAGGAAGAAGTCGGTCATGCTACGCGCCTGATATATTCAAAATATTTAAAGTGTACTATAATGGACATTTCATCAAGTGAAAACTATTTATTAATGCCATCTTGCAAAACATTCTTTTACGGGACGATTAATTCAACTGGTGCATCAAAACGGGAAAGGTGTGCGCGAATAAAATTACATTGCTATTCAATAAAACGAGTGAACTTGATAATTTAATTAAGAAAGTTGTAAATATGTGTATAGCGAATGTATAACTGTTAATCAACTTGAATCATTTGGCTTACCGCCATACGTCAAAATGTTCACAGTATCTTAGGTAATTATAAGAATTTGTCGGTTGTGATGGATGACGCTATTTGTACGGCCATTGAATACACCAACTTTAAAGCTCTGGACATTCTTTGGAATATATACAGAGAACAGGATATTAAGTACTCTTTGAGGCTCTCCGATGACCATCGTCATAAACGAGCGCACGAATGGTTGCTGGAGAATATTTGCAAAGGCGTTGAAAATCCAAATGCACTACTTGGATGGACCAACGGTCCGAACAACACATTTTGGCTATCCACCGAACTGAGCGAATACCAAAAGACGTTATCTTTAGTCTCAAAAATGCATACAAAGAAAGATATTGTTAAAAAAAAACTTTGTATGGTGTGAAGAAATAAAAAACAATATAACAGTCTGCAGAGTTTTTATTTATAATTAAGTAGTTACAATAATATACTTATAAAACTACATTGTCATCATCGATCCACAAATATTCGTTTAATCCCAACCTTACGTGCACTTCATTCTTCTTACGTCGAATAGTCTTCTCCACCCAGTGCACGTCCGGATATTTAGCCTTTTGCAGTTCCTGCCCATAAAATCCACCTAGTATAGGTGTCGTTTTCATGTTTTCTAGCAAGTACAGCAAGTACGTGACCGGATTGGTTACGCGTACTTTAACACTCTTGAAAAGTTTACTCGATAACTTTGGTATATAACCTTTATCAAATTTACAAATGCGAACTATGTCGCCCACCATGAATCCATCGTTTTTATTAAAGATTTTGAGATTCGAATATACATTAAGCGTTGTGTTAGCATTTACGCTAGGTTTCATTCCGATCGTTCGATGTTTACGATTATTGTATTCTGTCGTTACTTCCTCGAGAAGTCCTCCAATCCATGCATATTTTCCGCGCAGCCCAAATTTTTTGTACATGGTATTCTTGATGGTCCTAATCACTCTCTCTCTGCTATGCTAGCCTTTTTCGTGCTGTAGGTGGGGTAGTGATCAATGCTATGTTTTATCATCAGTTTACCGAAATGATTATTGTAGAACTCTTTTCCAGAATCTGTGTACAGATTCTTAGGCGCCTGTTCTTTAAAAATAGTTTGCGTACCTTTTGTCACGTCTGCATCCGTCTTCGTCTTCAAACCTCTCGTCCATAGGTATTTAGAGAAACAGTAGATAACTACCTGTATGTATTTGTAGCCTTTATTCTGTTTGGCGTAAGGTACAAATTCAGCTAAATCGGATTGCCATAGATCAACGAATCCTTTATTAACAGTGCGTCTACGAGGGAAATTTTTGCGCGCTGGGTTTATGCAATTCGTTTACCACTTGTAATTTACTTAATGTTAGTTTATTACACGTCCAAACCGCACTAGGCGTCGTGTAGGCTTACTAATGTAAGCGGGTTGCCAAGCCAGCTAACAGGGAGATGGGCGTGGTCGAAATAATAAGTAAAATGAATGATTAATATGCTCAAACACCTTACACCTACATTCAAACAGCTCAGTCCGGGAAAATATGTCTCTAGGCGCCACCACAATCGAAACTTTGCTAAAATAATTGTCTTCAGCTGGATGTTAATTAACCCTACTTGATTGTGGAAAGTAGGATTGTGGTTACTCAGTAAACTCTCACACGAGGGTTCTAAAACAACCACTCGTCCAAACAATTCAACTCAAACTCAAATATATTTAGTACTACCCAGGTTATTAAAACTTCTTGAATACACCTCGTATACCAAAACTTCCAAAATAAAATTGATCATTCAAATTCATTCAATGAACGGTAATTAATTTTTAAAATTCCTAACACGAACGATATCTTTTAAATTTAATTTAATTTCCATAACCTTTCTGAATCGTATTTGACATTCGTAAATATGTAAGTTCTCAAAACTCATCTCTTTTTGTTATACTTAATGAAATGTTAACTAACAGCTGATCCGTCACTAGTGCATCGCGCTAATGAAACTAACATGAAAATTTTTGCAATCAACCTGGCAAATATAACTTTTCAAGTTGTTCATTAATCTTAAAATCCAAAATATACAAAGTTTACATTTTAACTTGTCAAAAACTACTAGGTCACCAATTAAGTAATCGTCACAAATATGTCTCATACCTGGCTGAATAAACAACAAAATAAAAAGATAACGATAAATATATATTGTCCTGCATAAAATAATAAACAAATGACAAAGAAACAAACACAAATATATTTACATATACCACTACAGCGTGGTTGAAAATCAAAACCACACGTCGCTGTCAATATAACTTTCTGCAAAAATTCTTACTACTATACAACCAATAAAACCACATAACTCGAGAACGATTATCTTTTCGCTTCTAAACTAATTAATATTTACTCAACATTACGCAAATGAACTAAACAAAGAGATAATCGTGCTTTACTAAATTTTCAAAGTACTTAAATATAATCCTTACTTAAAATTGTCCATTAATCCTACGCTCTTCTTTCTTCTTTCTTCCCGTAAATCAATTATTTGTAGTCCATTTTTAATCCTTAAATTGCATGAAGGCACATAACCAGTGCTTCACAATTTCACAAACACTTATTCCTTTCTGTACTCACAAATAGTCCAATAACACGTAATAATCTGTACACGTTTGGTTGCCTCTTAAAATTTCTAGCAACCTTTAGGAAAGTTTAGTCCTTCCTTACACAAATAAACTTTTAATGTCACATAAAAATTACCTCAACATTGGCTTAATTTACTACCAAAAATTTCGTTTACTTAAAAGTGGTCCCATAAATAATTTTAACTCAATATCGGTACAAGAACACGCGTAATAACTGTTAACTTTTTATAAATCTGCTTATGCACTTTTTACTTTCTTGAAAATAAGCAAACTAATTTTATCTTCAATCCCAATTTAATTAATTGTTTTATTTATGAATGTCTTATACGATTCATCCCCTTTCGGGTAATGCAGTTGTTTCACAATGACTGCCTTCAATATTATTCACACATATAACTCCAACTTAACCCATTCTAAGCCACACTACACCTCGCGCGCGTCTCCCCAACATTCACCACAAGCAACAGCCAAAAACGAAAAAGCTCCCGTCAATCCCTGACTTTCCTATTTATAATTTCAGCCATCCATCTTTAAACATGTCTTCCTTCCGCGCTATATTCACCAATGGTATTCACTCAAAATTTCTTAGTGCCGATAGTTACTACCATCTGTACAACCACGCTCATAACTACAATACATCGCCATATTTGTTCTTACTTACAAATTTTACAATTACTTCATGAAGAAATCATTTTTCGTCATTACATTCATTCAGTAGCCACTCTGGACCATTACGCAACTTTCAACATTTATCTCCAACCTGCGCTCGATCTCCTTCCGCAACATTTGCAAAAATAAGTACCGTCTAAGGTCTCAAATCCCATATACATACATATATTCTCAAAACAATTGCACAACATTACGAAAACCTTCTGAAATTAACACTTAAACATACCCAATCTTTCTCTACATATTTTCTAAAACATTCTACACTTATACCCTCACATCTTCTGACCAAAATTACTCCTTTTCCACCAACATTCCATTCTTTATCAAGTAGCAAAACAGTAGCAACACAGTAGCAAACATTATCGTCCCATCGACAAATTTGTCTTCACATTTACATTCATCAGAATCTAATTATTCCAACACCAAAGTCTCTATAACATTCAAATACACGTATCCACATACTAAATTATATTTCTCCTACATTTCCAGTGGCGTATCATACACCCACATACATTATACATATACACAAAAAAAAAATTTTTTTTCGTTCAAACTCAATACACTCGCACTCAAAACACGTAATACACGTCATTATAACATCCTACATACAGGGTGCGTCAACGCAACCTGACAAGTTGCATTCAAATCTGCCTCTACTACCTCAACGTAATGACAAATACTATCTATAAGCGACTTCACTAACTGGAGACAAAACTCGAGGTAGCCTTTATTTATGGCATCAGTGTCTTCTTGAGGATCGGCCATCTGTCTTAAGTGGTTCCCATTAGCAACCAAATCCTTTGAAATGTAAACAACTCCATAAGTGGTATCAATTGCATTCGATGCATCGCTTAACATGCGATCTACGTATATTCGTGGTATCGTGGATCATATTGTTCCAGAAATCCTCACGATGCAGAGATATCGAGTAAAATAGTATCGGTCGTAATCGCTACATGTTCTTCTTCCACTTGGGTGCAATATCTCCAATCACACTTGTCTCGAGAAACGATGGTCCTTCTTGACGCAGAGGATTTGTTTGAAAATACGGAAGTCGAGCGAATGGACTAACATAATTACTACCACTAAAAGAAGATGATCTTCGTTTGTTATTTCCTCGCAAATGATAAGGTATTGACGGCGTGGTATTATACTGCTGAATCTGTGAACTTTTCTTTTTGATAGGGTACGAATGACGTTTTGGTGACGGTTTCGCGAATACCTCCTTCTCCTCCTCCACCGGCCCCCTCTTTACTAGCGGTTCGATATTCTTTTCGATTTTTGCAAGTGGATCAATGGGTGGTTTGTAAGGTTTAATGAAACCTGTCCCTTTAGTAAATCGATCCTGCTTAAGATGATTATATTTTTGCTGTGTAGCTTTACGAACTTGAATTATACGTTTCGCAAACGCTAATCTCTTGCTGTCCATGCCGCAGGTCAACAATAATACAGATTAACAGGTCTAACAGATAAATAAACAGCTCTGTTTAAAACAGGTCTATTATGTATGCTGTTGAAACGGGGACTTATTTGTAGGCTGTTCCCAAATGATCTTTCACGATACTGCTATGGTATTATATACTAATCGAAGTCTTTCCTGAAACGACCGTTTTGTGCTTCAGCGTCTTTATTTATTACCATGAATCCGTATCGATTTCACCAACTCTCTGAGCACATGTCACAAAACAATTGCATGCTTACTATTGGGGCGACACGGTCTTCATAGATGTGACGGAAATTTAAATCATCCTGTTCGAAGAGTACTATCAAGCTGGCGTTGTCTCTAATCAGCTGTTTGGGGATTTTAGTATAGGTTTAGCCCAAGTAAAAGCAGTCAATGTTATTATGACGTCCCATTGAAAAGTACGCCCTAATATAGTTTTGTTTCTCACAAGCCATATCGTCAAAGATAAAAATTGAATTGGGTTTTGCCAAGCTAGGTTCCATATCAGCATTATCGTTGAATCAATAATAACCAATATCTTTCATGGGATCTATAATTTCATCCAAGAGTCGATTCAACGATTTCGAATAGACATACACGTGTTTGAAACGAAGACCGTTCCGTTCAGTTAGGAGACTGAGCATGGTGTTTGTTTTCCCACAACTGGAAGGGCCACCAATTGTAGTAAGAATTATAGTAACAAAGTAACCTCCCATGCCGTTGTATCTCGCTATTTGCAGCTCGGGTCAAATCATCGAGATTTCCAATAGGTAGTTTTTGAGTATGAACCACTACTCTCATGTTGTTGGTGAGTGTCAATTAAAACTGCACAACTTGTCAATATGATTCTTTATTTATACACCTAATATTACAACAAATTGTTATAACATATTATAGTTTTTCACTTCTCCTGTCAGAAGATTGTATTGCACCATGGCATGGTGTAGTATGAGTCAATAGGCAACGATACCGGTATCAAACGCTTCCATTTCGAGGTTTACGTCCGCCGTCGAGTGTTTTAGTGATTCATTTTGTTTTTTACAATCCATTACGAATATTGGGCATATCTTGAAATGTGAATAGTCAAGCAATGCATCCTGATTTCATGATTGTTGGTGGCCTAATGAGCTCCTCGCAAATTTAAATAGTTTTGATAGGCCGTTATGTACTTGTTGCCATTGAAACCAGATGCATCGCTTCGTACGGGAAACTCTCCGAGTTAAGGCGTAACTTGAGATTGCGAATCTTCACGTTATCGAAATCTGCTGCTCTTTCCGTCGTTGAAAACTTTTTCCTCTTTTGAAAAGCTGGCAATTCGTATAGTTCCCATTGACGAAACGGAATCGTAATGGTTGTATTTTTGTTGGAACAGGCCCAGTTTGGCACTGTCGCTAAGCGTCACATGCGGAATCTTCCATTGAATTTTGTTTAAGGTTATTTTAGCATCGTCTGCGATACCCTTATAACAATAAGCATCGCTTCTGGAACGTATTAACACAAAGTCCTGTCGCATATTCACGATAAGTTTTCGAAATCTTCCATACTACCGAACATGTGCTTTAGCCGTATATACACGGTAAAATGTTTTTCTTTGTTGCTTTTAGCGTGTTCTACTTGTAACGGTTCCTCATTCTTCGGTGACCATCCCAAATGCGTTGCTTTCATTCGACGTGTACGATACGTATCCTTTTAGTGCGGATGTTATACCCGGATTTCTGCATGTATCCACTTTCTGTCCTCCTAACTCGTAGTGAATTTCCTCGAAAAGGAATGCTGCCAAGTTGTTTGTTAGGTATAACATGTTTTTATGTCGGCTCCTTCCGCCGAACTGCATTCAATTTTACCTTCAATGTACAGGAAACTATCATATGTGGCGGTAACCAAATCTTGACTCTGTATTAATATACGAATCTCATCGGACAATCCATAATTAGAAGAAAGATATGTATGAATATCTGATTTGGTAATGGTCTCATCAAAACGTGCGATTTGGATGATATTTAACGACTCTGCCATTTCTATGTGGTTTTAACCCTATAGATTACAATAAGTGCTTTTCGATAGACGTTAATTCGCCAGCACGCCCCGTGTTCGAATAAACCAGTTTATGCTCACTCCTTTATTTATAGTATCATTGAGGAAAGATGGAAGCAGACCTTGGTTAATTCTTAAGCCCATATTCTTTTAATTCTAGCCGTACCGTAAATGATTCGCTTTCCCCGAAATCGATTAATTCGCCCTTCTGATTCGTTAATTTAATCAAATTGTTACCGATAGTATTGGTGTTTACTTCCAAATATGTAGGATTGCTAGGAATTCTGTCTAAGCGATAGCCTGGTGGGACGGACGTCTATTTCATACAGCACCAGATTCTCGGTTCTATATGAGCCTTTTACAATATTACACTCAGTGTGCATATTTGTTTAATTATTTGAATAGAGATATGTAAAACGTTAGCTTCCAATATCAGCGATTCAAAACCTAGTATACGTCCAATGGAATCTGGGTAATATCTATGGAAAATTCACAGCTAAACTCACACTTGAGCGTATTAATATTTGCCCTTTAACTAAAGCTACTTGTAGGAATGTGCGCTTTTATATAGATGCTCAGTTCTTCCAACTCGTATGCGACATGTGGAATTTCAATAGCGTTGAGTTCTGTCGCTTTTATATAATAGAATTTATCGTTTCCTTATACTATAACAACCGTAAAATCCAACGATACCGATTACGTAGGTTTTCTCGGAGGATAAAAGTTATTACTCTCTATGTTACCAACACCCCCTACACTGAAGGTGATTGGCATGGTGACTATACGTCTCCAACTACTGAATACGCTATCTATATAGAAACTTTAATTGTTGCTCTTTATATCCTTACAATACTATTGCAACTGTGCAACTTTTAGTTCTTCTACAAGACATTTTTCACATATATTTTTCAAATTTAAAAACCTTTCACATATTATTACTCCTGCTTCGTATCTTTAGCTAGGTCTATGCACTCCTCTGCAGTATAATCTCCTCGACCGTAAACCGCCTCATGATCAGCATCAAATACTAATGCCGACAATTCTTGTTTCAAGCGTTTCACAGCCGTTCTCAGGTCGGCTGCTTATACTGTACTCCCCACTGTTACGTTAGTGCAGAAATGAACCATCTATCTGGTTACGTGCAACAGCTAGTTTTGGCGATGATGCTGTCGTTTTTAGCTAAGACGCGAACCGACTAACGCGGTCACCTTTTAGTGAGGACATGAACCCGGCTATTTTAACTATGATGCCTTTTAGCACGGACACGCAACGCACTTATCCACGATATCAACCATTTCTATTTTTTTTTCTAGCTACTTTTCAGAATTTAGTGACTTATCTGGTTACGCGCTATTTGTAACACACATCGCCCCATTTTTCGCGACGATCCCAACCATTTCTACTCATTTTTCTAACCTTTTTCACAATATAGTAACTTTTCTAGTTACGCACTATTTTTAACACGGCATCACCCCCCCCCCCCCCATTTTCAGCAACGATCATTTTTAGCTAAGACGCGAACCGCACAACCACCCAGGACATGAACGACCATTTTTACCTATGCCTTTCAACCAGGACCGGCACCCCACTTAGACACGATACCAACCATTCCTACCTTTTACACCCTTTTCACAATCTAGTGACTTTTTTCAACTTTAGTTACTTTTCTAGTGAGCCTAGTCTTCTAGTGAATTAGGATCGGTCTTACTATACTAATACCATTGTTGGTACAACTCTGCATACAAATTCTGTGTTGAAAATAATATTCCACACAGATTTGATGCTGTCAAAAGGGTGGCTGCTAAGGACTGGCTCTATGTTTTTCCGAAGCGCAATCCTAATTTTTCAAAATGCAACTGATGAAACCAACACGTGCTCAAAAATTAAATAAATTTATAGTGGATGGTTACTTTAAGAAATTAGAGAAAATCCATAGAATCTTTGCAATATGGACGAAAAGGGAAGCCGAATCATCAATAGCAAGTGATTGGCCATAAAGGTAGCAAGCGTGCCCACTTAGTTACTGCTGAGCACGCAGAAAAGTGACCATTGCTGGGTATTATAATTCACTAGGAGATAGTATCCCACCTATGTGATATTTAAATGGATAAATTAAAACCTGAATGGGAAGAAAACTTACTACCAGGTACCCTGGTTAAAATGACCTACAAAGGTAGCATGACCAGTAAAATTTTCATTGCTTTTCATAGGCACCTACACCGTTACAAGGGTAAACACACTATCTTGCTAATTTTTGATGGAGCTGCTTGTCACATGGATATCTCCATAAGCGAGGTTGAAGATGAGTTGGATATAAAGCTATGTTGCTTGCCTTCTAACACCACGCACGAACTCCAGCCCTTAGACAACGCGGTTTATTTGTACCTTGGACATCATTGGGGCCAAGAAGTCCTCAGGTTTTGGGAAGCAAATCAAGACCGTCGCTTGAACAAATCTCGCTTTGGCAAAATTCTGTCTAAAGTTTGGCCCAATTGTATGACATCCTCGAACATTATTAACGGTTCTCGAGCGACAGGCTTATATCCACTCTATCCTACTTCCTGATTCAGCGTTCGCCCCCTCATTAAATTTGATCAGAATAACGCTAATAATGAAAACGATATTCAGCTTAATAACTGTAACAATCAGCCTAATAACGATCATGATTCAGACGACTCTGCAGATAACATTCCCCTTAATACGAAAAAGAATATTATCCAGCAAGAAGTTCCTGATAGGAACAAAAACTCTTCTGAAACACCTGTCAAAATTATTGGTACGATACAGACAGAAGCAGAAACTGCATGTCTCAATAGGTCTTTTAAAGAATTGCTCCCTACGCCTGAACTGTTTAAATTGAAAGGAAGCAAGACTCCAAAAAAATCTCTTAAATACCAGGCTCAGTTGATAACCAAAGACCTGTTCTCAACAAAAGCTACAGTATCCAAAAAAGAAACAACCAATAGCATCATAATCGAATGTGTTAGTGAGAAAACGCCTAATGGATAACCTCTCAGAAAGTGACTTTTGGTATTGCTTTGTGTGTAACAAACCAGAACAATTAGTTATACGGAGCTGTGTTATTTGTAATACTTGGTGTCACGAAATACGTATTGGTTTCACAAAAGTCGATAAAGATGACTTTATCTGTGTACCTTGTGATTAAGTTTTCTTTTTTTTTTGTGAAGAATGTGATTTCAGATTTTTCTTATGGGCTTTATTAACTGAATGATCGGGTAATAAAGCAACTTTCGTTGGAAGCATATTAAAAGTTTCCCATATATTTTAGACTGTGAATGTAGTTTTAGCATTGAGTATGTACTCAATGGTTTTAGTTTAACTTGCGATAGTATGAATTAGGATGATCTTAGTTTTTGTTCGTTGTTGTTGCCTTTTTTTCTATGACCCACAAGTTACTCTGTAAAACCTCCAAATAGGCAGCGCTACGTAGGTTGCGTAGCATAAATGGACCAATAATAAATTCTTCAACAATTCCTGCCCAGACATTTATGCCATATTTATGTTGAAAGCGACATTCTTGAATTACATTAGCATTCCCATCTGCCCTATTGTGGAAATTAATGATGCCATCTCTAGTAAAAAGAATTCGAGCAACAATCTCAGAATCTTCAGTGAAGTTGTTCATCAACGATGAACGTGAATTTTTTGGATGTGGTACGGTTCAATAAGTGTTCGGTAATTTTACATAACTTTTATTTATAAAGTTTTTTAGTATAACGTAAGTCAAAAAATTAATTAAATATGAATGAAAATGATTATACTGCATTATTGATATCTTATAGAAGTGGGGGCTTTGGAATTTTTTTTAAGTTAACATGTATATATTAATATCTATCTAACATGAAGTTTTACACGCCATTTTGACAGATTATTTGTTTGTTTTTACAATGTTGCCCGTGTTCGTTATGAACGTATAAAAAAGAGGTTGCATAGTTACCCTAAAAAAAATTACAATTAAAATTATTTCAATTCTTTTAATTTCTTGAGTTAGCATTTAGATGTCTATTAGCCTCTGTCAGACATGAAGTTTTAAATGTCTGTTTGACATGGATTATTGTTTTTGTTGTTACAATGTTGCATATTTTGTAATTAACTTATTATAACAGGTTGCATAATTATAAGAAAAATGTTTGTCATCGATTAGCAGTAGAATGCCTTGGTTATTAATGTCAAAATTGTTAAGAATTTGTCACTTTATGGCATGGTGCTGTAATATTGTGCCACAAAGTCATCTTGAGGACGAAATATAAACAAAGAAATTAAACAAATTATTTATTTATATTAATACTACAGTTAGAATATGATCTGTAATTAATGTAATATTAATGAAATTATTGTTTACTGACGTTAATATTAATGGTGCAATTGGAATTTCCGGTAATTGAAATTCCCCCAGATGTTTCAAGAAGGCATTCGCTTGAACTGCTTGAAGATGTTGATATAGATATTTCTGTTACTCATTTGTTGCACGCTACTAGATCCTAAGGTTTTGGCAATTTTCTTCTTGTTTTCGACGGAGCCTGCCATGTACCCTTCAGCAACCACATCGTTTTTCCAATCCCCATGCCGTTTTAAAGTTCTAATGTCAGCACCACTGTCTGCCAAGATAGTGGCAGAAGTTCTACGAAATGAATGTCCTGTGTATTGATCAGCATTGGGAATATTTAAATACTTGGCAATCTGTCGAGGAATCTGACCAAATGTGTTAATGCCAATAGGATTACAGGTACATTTAAACCCATTGTAGAATAAAAAAACTTTTCAATCTTCACATGCTTCGGTCTTAAACTCATGTACTTCTTAATGAGGTCAATATAATTTACTCTACTGCATTTAATATGGTAAAAACCCTGGGTCTATATGTTTTGATACATCTAATATAAACCACAAAGACAGAACCTTCTTCTTTAATATCCCCAATGAACAGATTGTACAATTCTATGCATCTGCAATGGCCAAACACACCAAATGTAACATACATTTTAATTTGGAGTACATGCACCATAATGAAGACGATTTGTAGTTTTTCGACTAATAAAATAAATACAAAGAATATGAAAATGTAAACTTTCACCATTAACACTCATAATAAAATACTTATCTTTTTTGGGATTTTTTAATGGTGTACTTTAAATTATACAATCTAACGTTGATACTTACAGTTATCTTGTCAGTAGTAATGTTAGTTAAAATTGTTAAAGATAGTAAACAATTTTGTCAAATTTGAATTTTCAAATTTGACAAAATTGTTTACTACATCTTTAACAATTTTAACTAACATTACTACTGACGAAGATAACTGTAAGTGTTATCGAAACGTTTAGATTGTATAATTTAAAGTACACCATTAAAAAATCCCAAAAAAGATAAGTATTTTATTATAAATACAAAGAATGATTACCTTTAATAAATCATGTAATGAACTTACCTGATCAAGGAAATATGCAAATAAACCCTTCTCTGTAACAGTTTCCGCATCCACTCAATAAATCTATCGAACTCTTTCTTATAAATAAATGATTTCAGACTTTTAGCTATAAGACTCAACTCAGCTTCTTCTGCTTTTTTGTTGGATTTTTTCATCCACATCTGAATCCATTTTTGCAAAATTTGTTTATTACAAAAAATAATGCAAAACTATGGCAACTATAATAAGACTGTTCGTGAACTCCTGTGAAATGATATTTTTTTTGTTAACGATCTGAAATTATTATTTCATTTAAATTGTGTCTCAAAGTGGGTAGTTCGACGACGAAATAGCATATGAAATTCGTTTATAATACGGGATTGTGGCATTCGTTTCCATATTATCCTATCAAACTGACTCTTTGTAAGTAGCGATGCTTTCATGTAAGTTCAGTTGCATGTCATTAATTTATGTAAGTAGTCCCAACGTTCTAGATTGATTCTATCTCCTTTTGAGTCATGGGGATATATCAAATAGTAGCATGCATAATTTGTTGCAACTACATAGCTAAACAAATTTGACGTGCATCAGTTTTTTCGTAGTATTGCCTTTATGTAATAAGTTAGTTTAACACAATTATTTTCAAATACTTATAATTGATTATCATTGTTAAGGTTATTTTTAATAAGATTTGGATTATCAAATCTGTTTTTGACAGAACTTTTATGGAAATAGGATTCACAGTTGGACACTTTACCTCTTTTTATACTGCAGACTTTTTGCATACACATTATCAAAGCAAGAACTTTCATGGCCAACCATACTTATTTTTAACCAAAAACAATAAAATGCCTTAATAACCGATACATTAGCAATCTTTATTTATTTTTTGTTGATATACATGTAGACAAGTATTGATATTTATAACATAAGATCGTTAAAACATTATCGGAATATCGAGTCAATCTCTGTGCATGCACATATGCGACTGCCAGAGACGGCTCGTTTTCAACTGTTATTGTTATAATCGACTAGAACTATTGCAAACATTACGATTAGGCCACGGTCAAATATGGATTAAAATTTGTAAATTTTATTAACATATAACTATGTATGTACCATGTATCAAACACATGTAATATTTATGAAACTCGAATATAGTGCTTATTAATAAAAATTTACAAAAACTGAATTGTACAAAATTAAGTGATATTAGATAAATACACAAGTGAGATGAAGCGCACAAAAGACCAGTCGACTAAACAATTAACTTACTCTAATAACAATACTAAATTTAGACTATTTGCCTTTTTTAGCCAATGGCCTTTGCGCAAATAATTTAAGCACCAATACGACAAATATAAATATTGGAACATCACAATAAAATTAGACCATAAACATTCATTCTTAAATCACATAAATCTTTGAAAAACAGTAACATTGAAATTGATAATAGTAATTAAAGATTAGGACATACTTGAATAGTTAAAGATGTATTAATATATGTATATATATATACGATAAAAGTTTTACAGGCAATATTTGTAATTAATGTACTTAATAAAATATGGAAATTAGATTATTTATAATATTAACCTATGCGAGGGTGAGCATAACAATCCGAGGTTTAAATAAAATTGATAAATTAAATAATTTACATTGGAAATGAACTAAGAGGTCCGCACGGAAAAACCGCCATCACATAAAGTAAGTTATTTTAGAATCCATTGTTTTTTCTGTCTTTGGCTACTGGGCCTGAGGATCACACTGCAGTAATCGTACGATTGATGGGTCACTCTTGGCACCTTCAATAAATTCTTCTAGGCTAAGTTTACCGTCTTTATTTCTATCCATTTGTCGAAATATCTTGTCAGTTCGTTTTTCAGGTGTACTTTCATCCTCTGGCATTTTCATCACCGAACCTACCATTTTGTAAATTGCCTGAAATAATTAAAAATTATTGCTGCCCTTTTATCAGATACCAATATTACAAAGTTACGTCTATTTAGGCGTTAGTTATCTGCTGTAAATTTTAACAAATAAAATACACCACATAACATTCAATTCAATAAATAATTGAGTTTTATGTGGTGCATGGGTGTATTTCGTTTGTTAAAGATCTTGCTACAGATCCAGTGTTCCAATTTTTTCAACTGTAAATAATGACTTTAGGTACTTATTAACATTTATTTATTCATTATTAGATATGTTTGATTTCTATTACTCCTGAAAAATTCAAGTTTACCATACTTTCGTGAGTTTAATTAATTTAAAAGCAAAATTTAGAATAATTCATTTAAACAACAAAAATATCGGGTTGGTCTGTATCGAAGCACCCCCAAAATTGACAGGATGTTTGTTATCCCAAAATACTAATACTGGGCAAATTGCAACCCACATAATGAGGGTTGATTTATATCAGTGTTGCCTTAACGAGTAGCCGGAGCACCTCCAAAGTTAGTGGTATGATTTCTTATTCCAAAATACCAATCTCACGTCTTGTGGTGTACTTGCACTAATTACTTAAATATGAAGACGAATTTGTAATTTTTTAATTTTATGTAACAATCACATAACATTATGAAAATGTAAACTTTCACTGTAATTACACATAATAAAATACTTATCTTTATTGTTTTTTTTAAATGGTGTATTTGTACTTTATACAATCTAAACGTTACGATAACACTAACTGTTATCTTCGTCAGTACTAAATTATCTATTAAAATTGTTAAAGATGTGGAAACAATTTTGTGAAAGTTGAAAAATTAAAACATAAACATATATTAATATAATAATATTAAATAATAATATAACAGTTTGAGAAAGGTATAAAGCCAATTGTAGTAAAGAATAACTAGATCATTAAAAATTAAATATTGTTCAGAACACCTTCTAACGATCAAAGGCTAACAATGAAAAATGTCAACCAAAAAACAAATTTAATAAAATTTAATTAAGTTATGATGTAAGTGTGTTGTGAAAAACTTCAGTTTGAAATTGATAGAAGCATTCACAAATATAAACATGACATAAATTAAAATAATCCAGTTAAATCTAACAAAGAAATAGCTTTACCAATAAGTGCAAGTGCTATTTAACTAAAATTGAATTCTATAGTTGGCTTTATTGTTTCAACATCTTTAATAATTTTAATAGACAATTTACTACTGACCCAGATAACTGTAAGTGTTATCGAAACATTTAGATTGTATAATACACAAATATACCATTAAAAAAACCCTAAAAAGATAAGTATTTTTATTATCACATAAATATGTATTTTTATTGAATTAATAAGAGCATTTAACACAAAATAGATTGCCTTAGACAAACTGAATTTTCATTACCATTTAAGGATTTATAAATTATTAGTAGATTCATAAAATATATTACTTTTTAAGAGGATAAAGTAGTTTTTAAAACGGTTTCAAATAAATCAATTTGTGTAAGCGCAAATAATATTGAGAAAGGGTTATAAGGTAGGAGGCATGTGTAGCCCATACAAACCAGGGAGGTACCACCACTCTTACCATCAACTCCCTAATATTTGGTCTCCGATTTTCTGAGTTCGGTAAAGGTCACCTTTTTCCTTGTCCTTAATCTATTCTCATCCTATTCTTTCTCTCACTCTCATTGTCTTACGACCGCATTGAAAATCCAAAAAAAAAAAAAGATGGCTGTGATTTATAAGGTAATAAATACCGGTACAATTCTGCCCCGTTCAGATGCCCCAAGCGACCTGGCTCATCGAAAATACTCACTCTCTGAACCCAGTATTGCAACATCTGTGGTATCAGGTCTAACTTTAATGCTGTTCAACAATCACAAGCTGACATTTTGTTTCTATCTGAAACACAAGCCTCCTCTGAAAGCTCCAATTTACCCGACTTGGAATTTCCTCAATTCAATTTTCACTCTAACTTTCAATACAAAGGGGAAGTGTGTGCCTATCTCAAGGACAACATCACTTGCAAGAGGATTTCTTCTTTGGGGAAAAAATTCGACGTGATTTGGTTTAAACGTTTTGGTCTTAAATTTATGAAATTCTACTACTGCATTTATAGGTCTCCTAATAACAGTAACTTTCAAGACTTCTTCGATTACCTTAGTTTGAAAGTTTACTATCTTCTATCACAGTTTCCATCTCGGGATCTAGTGATATTTCAATCCTGGGATATTTCAAGGTTTGTAATTCTAATTGGTTCCAATTTTCATCTACTAAGAATCCTGCTGGTCACAGCGCAGAAACGTTTGCTATTGCATGTGATCTTACACAAATGATTTCTGAACCCACAAGAAGCCCTGATAACCCTTACCATATTCTACATCTTCTAGATCTCTTTCTTACATCAAACAAACTTCAGTTCTTTCCCCACTAGGTGTATCTAACCATTGCCTAATAGAAATAGCTTCTACTTTACCTAATTCCTCTGTTGTTCACAACCTCAAAATGTTTTAAGTCAGCTAACTGGAGTAATTTATGGGTTTGCTTTGCACCCTTTCCATGGTATGATTATTGTTCTGAGTCGTCCTCATCTTCGGACGTTGCTCTTTCAGTATCTGAAGTCTTCCTCATGGGGATATGTTCAAAACAAAATTGTGTAGGTCATTCTCATTCCCACCCCTGGCTGTAATAAAACCGCCGAGAGTAATGCAGGCTACGTTGGCGCTAGAAATACCTGCGAAAGTGACATCACTGAAGCTAAAAAGTTGTTTGAACAACAAAAATGCAATAAACTAGCTACATCTCCTTTGGGCAGTCGCAAATTTTAGTCTTCAGCTAAAGCCAACAGTAAAAGCTTTGATACATCTTCGTTTCCCCCCATGGCATCCTTTGACGGATCTGTAGTTGTTGATTCTGTAGACAAAGCCAATGTTTTGTGATTTATTTGCATCAAATTCATGTCTTAATGATTCTAGAAAAGATGTGCCTCTCTGTACGCTATGAAACCAATTCATTTTCGAAACAAGTTCCCAGAATCGATTATCAGTAGGCTTGATCTCAATAAGGTGACTGGTCCCGATGGTATCTCAGCGAGTGCCTTAATAATAATAAACTTTATTGCCCAACAGAACATAAACATTCCAGTTATAGGACAACATGTAAAATATATAATTAAAAATTATTATTAATTTTATTAAATACATAAATAAAAATTAATAATAATTTTTAATTACATATTTACCTTTGAACTTATTCGTTCATAACAAAAACTTATAATAATTTAATATTAGTCAAGTTGCTTTGGAATGTGTGAATCCTTGCGATATTGCAGGCTCACATTCCATTAATATAAGTAATTTGATTGTAATCTCATTATATTTAGAATTTACATCAGTTCTACATACATAAAGACAAAATTTACATAGATTGGGACTTGAACCTTGGTGGCGCAGTTGGTAGCGCAGTACTCTAGCAAAGTACAGGTCATAGGTTCAAATCCTACTCGAGGTAAACTTTTTATTTATGTATTTAATAAAATTAATAATAATTTTTAATTACATATTTACCTTTGAACTTATTCGTTCATAACAAAAACTTATAATAATGTAAAATATATGTATAAAAAAAAATCTAATTATGCAAGTATGATCTACACCAGGGATGCACAGACTTTCTAGCACCAGGGGCCATATACGTTTGCAGCAATGTATTGGAAGGCCGCCAGAAAAAAAAAGAAAGTAGAATATAAACTATAAAGCATAAAATATATATTTGTAACCGAGAATAATATTACAATTGATAGAAAAATGAAATACAGAATAATAACTTAAACTAAACGAACAACTTTTAATTGGCGCGTGGCATTGCATTTCATTAACAATTTTTTTAATATTAGGGTTGATTTTTGTATTGACCAAACGTAAAATTGACTCTAAATTTTCATTAGACAAACGGTTCCTATTTTTCGATTTATTAATATTCATTACTGAAAATGCTTGGTCACAAATAAATGTTGACCCAAAAAGGGTTGAATATTTTAATTCGTGGTCCACTAACGATGTGTAATTATTTCTATCAAGATAAAAATTTAACAAATTGCTTTCATTAAATTTGTTTCGCAGGTTCTCATCATTCTGCAGGTCTACGAGTTCAAGCTGTACTGACCCAGGTGCATTTTAAGGCAAAATTGCGAAAGGGTAGTTAATAAATCCACCAATTGCTTTTCTTTTCGAAAATCAGCAAAGCGATTCCTGGAGGCCGATATCAAAATATCAATCTTTTCAACAAACATAGCGTTGAAGTTGACATTGAACTTGTCAGAAATTTTTTTATAATTTGGAAAATGGGCGTAATTACCTGATTTTAAATGAGTGTGAAAGAGATTTAACTTGCATTGAAACGACAAGATGTGGCCGTACAGTTGAGAAATCAATTGATTTTTGCTCTGAAGTCGCAAATTTAATGTATTCTAATGATTAGTAATATCAACTAAAAAAGCTGGACTTTTCATTTCAGGCACGTTCTTATGTTTCTCCGTCAGAAAAATTTCAATTTTGTCAATTAAATTTAGAAACCGCTCCAATGTTTGTCCGCGGCTTGGTCACTACACTTCCGTGTAAAAAACTAAGCCACCGTATTCGCTTTCAATATCGTTATGGAACTTTTTGAATTGTCTGTGATTAAGACCTCGCAATTTTATAAAATTAACTGTTGAAACTACAATTTTCATTACATGTTCGAATCCCAGTTTCTTAGAACATAAACTCTCCTGATCGAATATACAGTGAAATTGTTTCAGGTCATTGCCATCGTTTCCCAGGTGTTGTTTCAGTAATGTTACTAGTCCAGAAAGCGCTCCTGTCATGGAGGGAGCCCCGTCAGTGGTAATACCTGATAATTTTGTCAGATCCAAGTAAATTCTTGAACATTTTTCCAATAGCCCAGTGAGCATGTCACTTCCCATCGTTTGATCTGTTAATGAGCTCATTCCAATCAGCTCCTCAGTCACTTCGAACTCCTGCATTGTGCCACGTGCAAATATTAACAACTGGACTGTGGCACTAATGTCGTTGATTCATCAATAATAGACACATTTCTTGAAAAAAAAAAACGTCAATTGATCTGTTATATCTGCAGACATTGCAACATTTCTTCTTTGTGCCGTCATCCGGTTTAATTGACTTTTTTTGAAGTTCTTGACTGACTCCGGACAGATCCTTTCAGCAGGTATTTGTAAGCATTCTTTGACAAAAACTCTATCTGTAAATGACCGACATCGTTCTGCTATAAGGCGGGATATTTCAAAACTTATTTCTGTTGCAATTTCTGTGTCTTCTAGGGGTTTTATAAACATCTATTGCTGACCAGCCAACTCCCGTTTCAAATATGAAATCATCTGTTTACGTAGCTCGCCTGTTAATTTTGAAAATGTGGAATGTTGACTTTCATAGTGTCTTCTTATATTGTATTCTTTTTGGACGGCTACGGTATTTTTGCAAATCAAGCAGTACGACATTATTAAACGATTACACAAAAACATATTTTTCAGTCCAGACATCCTGAAATTGTCGCCTTACATCTTGTACTTTGCGTTTTCGGCTTGGCCCTGCTTTATTCATTGCAAAAGGAAATCAATCTCCAATCACACTTGCAAAAATATTCGTACGACAAATAAAGGGATTATAAAATATTGTTAGGTACTAACCCACTCACAGATGGGTGAGCAGTCAAATAAATGTTTGCAGTCTTACCACAATCACTAATAATGCCAACACACCAACGAAGAACAAGTTGCAACTGCAACAAGAAGAAACCGGGTAGGAGCGGTCATACTAATTGTCGTTCGCCGCCGCCGAGTTCTCGGACAAACAGGCAGGCGGGCCGCCAAGAGATCAACGATGGGTCGCGATCTGTGCATCCCTGATCTACACCAACATCTAATAATGAATATATCACAAAAAAAGTAACTTATTATTTGAAATCATAAACTGTTGAGAGAAAAAATCAATTTAAGCAAAATAACAAGAAACATAAAACGAGAAAAAAGGAGAAAAAATTTAAAACACATATTAATAAAGAGGAAAATGTTTTATAAATAAATTTAACCAGATAGGGCGTGTACATGCACATGTGTATATGTCTAATTGAATACATTTAACTCATACTCCATACAATAAGGCAAAGTGCAAGGGAAAAATAATAATTATGCTATAAAGCCAATTTTAATGTCAAAACAAAAATGTACAATATCAGGAAACGATACTCCCCTTAAGACCCCTACCGTCCGTATGCCCCGCCCCAACCCCAAAGGGCGTGTACATGCACATGTGTATATGTCAAATTGTATACATTTAACTCATACTCCATACAATAAGGCAAAGTGCAAGGGAAAAATAATAATTATGCTATAAAGCCAATTTTAATGTCAAAACAAAAATGTACAATATCAGAAAACGATACTACCCTTAAGACTCCTACCGTCCGTATGCCCCGCCCCCACCCCAAAGAAAGCAAAACGTGTTAGGTAAAAATAATAATCACGTTACGAGCAAATTTCGGCGTTCAATGTCAGATAGTGAGCCTTTCCTTACCAACCCTACCTCCTTACTCTGTAACCTCCCTTTAAAGTAAGGGAAGCATGTAAGGAAAAAAATAATCCACAGAGCAAATTTTAATGTTAAATAAAAAAATAATAAACTATACAATGAATTTTGGTGTCACATAAAAAAGCTTAGATACGATGTTAGGATCTGAACCCACCCTTAGCACCCCGCTGCATTAGTATAGTTATACAGGGGAGGCGAAAATTGAAAGAAAAACACTGTTTTTTGCTTTAAAAGGCTCTTAGTGTCGAACCAAATTGTATAATCTTGGACTGTATAATTAAATGTACAATGTCGGAACGTGTAAAATGAATTTCCATAAATGACTAATGAAATGGGCATATTTGTGGTTTTTGGTAAATATCTTGATAACGGTCCAGAATTTTAATACACTTGTAATACAAAAAATATTTGTATTTAAATTCTGTATTAGATAGTGAAATAATATACGTGGTGATTCATTTGAAAATCTTAAACTGATTTGAAAGTTGTCATTTTTTGAACCAAATATTGGACACCCAGTATAAAATTTAAAAAAAACTGATGTCCAAGTATCGTTAGGCTTCTTGTATTAAACTTCACACTGTAGCTTGGACAAAACAGATCTAAGCCCGCTTTTTTAATCATTTTTTCCAGGGGTGCAAAAGGATTTTTTATTGTTTGTAATCGATTGCTCGTAAACTACTAAAGCAAATTAAATAAAATTTTGGGAAATAAGAAAGAACACAAAAAAGAACTAAAATATGCAAAAAATACAGGGTGTACCATAAAAAAATACATTTTATGTCGTCATACTTTTTTGGAGCACACATATGTACAGTACAGGTCTGCATTCGAAAGAAATTCCTAACTTAATTAGCATATGAGCTATAAATGCCTGACGCACTCTCGCAGGACCCTGTGTGTATGTATGTATGTATATATATATATATATATATATATATATATATTATATATATATATATATATATATATATATATATATATATATATATATATATATATATATATATATATATATAGATGTTAGGTAATTTTAATAGAATTTATATACATAAATTTATAATACATATTTTTACAACTTCCCTTCCCTATTGATGAAAATTGCGTCCATCATGAACATTTAGTATAAATTGTTTGAAAAATCTGGAACACTGGAACTGTGGCAGGATCTGTAACAAACAAAATACACCCACGTACCACAAAAAGTTAAAAAACACCGAACGCGTTTCGATAGCTACGCTATCATCATCAGCTAGTCGACCGCTGATGATGATAGCGTAGCTATCGAAACTCGTTCGGTGTTTTTTTAATATTGTGTGGTACGTGGGTGTATTTTGTTTGTTATAAATTGTTTATTTGTTAGGGAAGGGAAGTTGTAAAAATATGTTCTATAACTTTATACTCAATTAATTCTATCAAAATTATCCCTTAAACGGTTAACTTTAGCAACTTTCAACAAGTCTACCTTGAAGTTGGGTATTTATAAATTGAACTGTACATTCTGTAATTATGTCTACGTTTATTCTTAATTTTATACTTCTTGCTCAAAATTTTAACCAATCTGGTCCCAATTATTTCTACATACGAAAAATTCTCACTCCGTACTTATCGAAGTGTTTGTTCTTTAATTACCCTCAGACCTATTAATTATTTGGATTGCGCATTTATAACATTAATTATTTTTATTTAGAACTTCAGGTGTTGATTTTATTAAATTATTTGATTCTGCAAGCAGTTATTATGAGTCTAACTAACATATGTTCACAGCAAATGGAGACTCGTATTCCTGTCCCATCATAATCATCTTAGAAACATCTGGAACCAGTGGCGGCTTGCTCATTGGGTCATATGGTCAATGACCTCCCTAAGAATTATTAGGACGTAATAACTGATATCAATAATTGTATCTCTTTGTCTCGTCAGTCTTCCAGTTACAGATTTGCTGCTGTATTCCTCAAACAGCCATACGTCGTCTATATTAGAAGCAGAAGCTGTATCCGTTGGCCGCGGTCGGTCAATTTCAGAGTCTGTCCTCGAACGCATAAATCTGCACTGAAGTGGAACAGAAACAAACAGATACGTAACATAAGTGTATTAGTAGAAGTCGAATGCAAGCCCATAGGGAGCAATGTGGTCAGTGACCGAGGTCGCACGCAAATTAGTTTGTATTAATGTTTGTGCTTGTGGGATATAAGTAACAGTCATTGTGAGTTTATAAACAGGACATAATGTCGTCAACATCAGTGATACAAAAGGTTTTAAAACAAATCAGGAAATAAACTTACCTATGAAGAGCGATTAATACTGAAAACAAACGGACAACCAAGACCAATTTTAAATATTAAACACACAACAAATGAAAAAGGAAAGGATGTGAATCGTTATTTTCGGGTGGCGATGTATGATCTGTCAGGCTGGATTTGTGGATGTGAAGTTAAAAACGCTTTCTTCTGTTTTCCGTGGATTCTATTTTCGAATGACACATTATGGTATAAGGTAGGAGTTGTCGATTTAAAACACTTAAAAGAAAAAATTAAAAAACATACTAACTAGTGACTCTGCATTACACATACATAATGTCATGAACTTTGCTACCCTGGGACGTACGGATATCTGCACACAACTTAGGTCTACCTATCGAAATTCTGTGATTGAACACAATGAAAAGTTAACCCAAAATAGATATATTCTAAGCAAAATTATCGATTGTGTAAAATTTTGTGGCGTATTCGAGTTAGCTCTTAGACGACACGATGAAACAAAGTCATCAGACAACTCGGGTATCTTTCGCGGACTAATTAATTTTGTGGCCAAACTGGACAATATATTTATGAAAAATCAATGTTATATTTAACACGTTCCCGCCGGGTGAGTATTTTCTTGTTTTTGTTATGTAATAATAGCACCAGGTCAAAAAAATTCTGTAGGGACGAACTCATATTTCTCAATAAATTGGTTATATATGTTACACAGGTAATGAAAATAATTGTAATTTACCATATTCTTAAATGTTTTCAATGAAACATCATCGGTATACCGGTGTGCCGCTTCGTCCTATGATGTACATCTGTGGTATACCGGTGTAGCGCTTCGTCCTATAATGTACATCGATGGTACACAGGTGTGCCGCTACAGCCCAACTTATAAGTAAGCGACACGTGTTCTGGTTTTGTAAACTTGGTGAGGGTGGCGGGAAACCAAGTCAAATTATTATGTGTAATAGTAGAAGTGGTAAAACACTGAAAATGACAGACGTGTTACCATTGAGTGATAACAGCGAAGATGAACATTTAGAGCAGCCATCAAATAATGTTTCTGATTCGATATACGAGACGGTATCAAACAGCAAATATGAACATTTTGAGCAGCCATCAACTAATATTTCCGATTCCACAATTTATACGGTACCGAATGTTTCTGATTCGATATACATATTATATGGTATCAAATGTTCATGTGTCAGGATGATAGTTTTGATGACAGTGACGCCGATCCAAATTACCAACAAACTAAGGAAAATTCATCTGAATCAGACCGAAGAATTACCCGATCTTGCAAATGAAAAAGATATTCCGTCAATAACAGAAGAAAGTGCTAGTCCAAATGTGGTATATGTTTCATCCTACGTTACAAAAAATAATGTGATAAAAGTGAGAAAGATATACTGGTTTCGTCTTTCAGACGAAAATGTACTTTCGTTGGAGGAGTACCCGAACCCGGTAATATTTCTTCGAAGTGATATTGGTACCAACAATCCATATGATCTATTTACGCTTTTTTTGACTGACGAAATTATAGAATACATGGTCACTGAAACTAACCGTTGCCAATCAAACTGTTAATGATAAAACACTAAGCAAAAAGAACTGATTCTACCTCCAGCGAAATAAAAACATTTCTCGGTATTCTTGTGCCAATGGGTATCGAATGTTTGCCAGATATACGTATGTATTGGTCAAGTGACGAGATGTTCGCAAACGCTTGCATAAAAAGACTAATGCGCAGGGACAGATTTCTTCAACTTTTAAATTATTGCTACTTTACCAATAATGAAAACAATAATAATAGTAGATTACATAAAATACAAGGCCTATTAGATCAGTTTTTGAAGAATTTTAAAAATGTCATAACACCGGGTAAAGAAGTGGTTACAGATGAAAGTATGGTTCTGTGGCGAGGACGTCTATTTTTTCGCCAATATATTACAAATAATACACACAACTATGGGCATGGTGTTAAACTATATAAACTCTGTCTGCCTTCAGGTTATCCTTACAACATGTAAATTTATTCAGGAAAAATAGAAAATGCCACTAAAGAAATTGGTCATGCTCATATAGTATGTAAACAGTTACTAGAAGTCCTGATGGACTAAGGACGAATACTTTATGCTGATATTTTTTATAGTAGTATACCTCTTGCCGAAGAATTGTTAGAACGAAAGACTTTACTGTGGAACTTTCGAGAGCTGAAAGAAAAGGTGTTTGAACATTTTCATAAAAAAACAGCAAGTTGAGGGTGTACAAACGAAAGGAGGATTAAAAATAATTAAATGATCAGACAAAAAGGCGAGTATTAATGCTGACAATATGTAGTGACAACAAAGGAAAAGTAGTTGATGAAAATAAGAGAAATGGGCTAGGTAATTCTATTACAAAACCAGACTGCATAATAAGCTATAACAAAGCCAAACAAGCAGGTGATCTGTCTGATCAGCTAGCTAATTTACGAAAAACGGTCAAGTGGTACAAAAAAATAGCAATGGAAGTCATCTTCGGAACCTGCGTAGTGAATGCCTGGACTCTTCATAAAAATTTCTCTAAAGGCAAAATGATTCCACTTTTGAAATTTAGAACCATTATTATAAAAAAATTAACTCTCAATGAACCAACACTACATATTCCAATTACTAAAAAAAAGGAAAGGATCCATTGTTTACAAAAAGGATTTGGGACAAGTTCGGACAGTCCGCAAAAGATAACGACATTGTTACAAAAAATTTGTACGAATAACATTGAAAAAGACATGCAGATTCTAACGCCAAACGAGTTGCGACTTTCTGCACTGAATGCTCCGAAAAACCGCGTATTTGTTTATTGTGTTTTAACGAGTTGCACGAAAATATGTAATATAGAACTTTTATTTTTTCAACTCATTTTATGTTATTTTACTAATGTATTCCTTTTGTTTTGTATCCCTTTTGTATCAATATGACTTATTTTTACGTAGAATAACAGCTCAATTGCTAAAATTGTAACTAATCATTAACTAAAACCTGAAAGAGATGTAGAAAACTAAGTATTTTCTAGAGGCGAAAGTACCGGTTCCGTTTCATTACTAAGTTGTTACATCTAAAAATTAGTCATTTAAAATACACATCGACTTTGGCACACCAGTGTACCGAATCGTCTACGAAACATACATTTATTCATCACACCGGTGTATCGAAATGCCACAAGAGAATGCAGTGGTTCGGTACACCGGTGTGCAGCTCCGTGCGGAACGTGTTAAAGGAACTTCAAAGTCAATTCAGAAGGACTTACTGGATTTTATTCTTTCTATAGTCCAAGAAAAAATTAAAACTGAAATTGATACTGCAGATTTCATTGCTGTTCAAGTACATGAAACAACAGATAGCTCGACAAAAACACAAATGCGTTTATTATGCGATCTGTTCTTGACGGCTGCATATATGAGAGGTTCGTAAAATTTATAAATCCGACATCAATCACTGCTCAAGGTCTCAGCAGTCATTTTAAAAGAAATGGATTTACTAGGGATCTCCAAAACAAAATAAAAGCTTATTGCACAAAGCTATGATGGAGAATCTGTAATAAGTGGCCGATATGAAGGAGTGCAAGCAAAAATTAAAGAAATATATCCAGGTGCCAATTTCATACACTGCTACGCTCAGCAATTAAATCTAATAATGCAGAAAGCAGCTAGTCAAAATAAGAGTATACAAATCTTTTTGGCTAATTTGCATGCATTTTCATCGTTTTTTGGAAGATCAGTTAAGAGGACTGCAGTATTAGATAAAGTTATGAAAGTGTGATTACCGACAGCAGCACCAACTGGTATTTCACTACTAAATACATGAAAAGTGTTTTGATATCGAAGGGATATACTTCTATGTTTAGAAGGAATTTTAGATACCGAAGAGGACCCTAATACTCTCAACATGGGTCTTGGTTTAAAGGGATATTTAAATAATGAGGATTTTCTCTATTGGCTGGAATTCTTTCACTCAATTTTACCACACTGCGACATTCTTTTTAATCCACTGTACAAACGAAGTCTTAACAGTCGAAAAACATATTAGTGATTTTGAAACGAATTTTTCAAGAATTCGACACAAAATCTCAAAGAATAAAAGTCCCAAAAAAGAAATGAAGATGCTACACGTCGTATCGCAATCGGGGCATATGACATAATTATCTTGAAAATAAAGCACAGATTTGTCTTCAAAACCTTCTTAGTTATATCTCAGTTATTTTATACTGAAAATTATAAAGAATATTGCAATAAGTTCCCTACAGAAATTGTGAAGTTAGTTAAAGAATCTTTACCCTATAGTAGACGACCTGAAATTGAAAACAGAACTTCAAGTACTTTACCAGCGAGAAGATTTTCATAAAGGAAATGAAGAAGATAAACCTGGCGCATTAATTATCTTACAGTTTTGCATCCTTAATAATTTATGTGAAACATTTTCTGAAGGTTTTAAATTGCTAAAATTCTATGTACTTTGCCGATGACTACCGTAGAAAGTGAACGCTGTTTCTCTACATTAATACTAATAAAGACTTTTTTTTGGAATTCTATGAGACAGGATCGTTCGTGTGCATTAGGTATGTTAAGCATTGAGAAAACTTTTATCAAAAACATTTCGAACTTCAATGAGTTAGTGATTTAACATGAAGGAAAGGAGAACTGAACTGAAATACGAGTCTTAAGTGTTAATATAATTTTAGCAATTGACTCATCAGACATTTCACCCACGAGCCGCCACTGTCTGGAACTAGTTTTCAGATTTTATACCTTTAGGCAGTATGGTGGCCATCAGTTGCTGAATTTAATTTAAGTTGAATAGCTTAATCTTTATAAATTACTAATTAGTTGATTAGCATTGGTTGTACTTTTTTAGCTGGTTACAAATCAGATTCACAAATTGCTCGTAATTTTTTCAAATGATTCAATACCAGTACTTTTAAGTAGCAGGGGCCGACTTGGTGTTGGCTTAGTCCCTTTCCATAAAACTTAAATTTGTGATTATTGTGACGAATTCTTCTTCTTCTTCTTTCTCTATTCCCTTTGGCCTTTCAAGGCGTCGGGTAGTTGTTTCTTATCCACCTCTTCCATTTTAATCAGTCAACTGCTATTTCTTGCATTTCCTTTAGGTTTGTTCCCAAAGTTTCTGCTATTTCTTTTATTACTTTTCCCATTATTTTCCTTGGTCTTCCCGGTTTCGTTTTTCTATTCGTACCTCTTCTGGACATATGTGCATACCATGTTAATTGTTTTTTTTTTTACTTGCGTTTTTATTTCCTTCTTGCCCAGTATTGTTTTGTTAATCATATAGTAAATGTTATTCGCTTTTTTATTTTATTTGATATTTCTACATCTATTTTTTCGTCACTGCTTACTGTTGATCCTAAATATTCAAAAGTTGTTATTGCTTCTAGTTTATTTCCTTTACACCTGTCATTTCTTCTTGAGATTTTCATTACTTTTGATTTGTTTTCATTAATTTCCATCCCTGCTCTTTCTATTTCTGCTGTCCATACATTTATCAATTTTTGCATTTTTTCCTTTGTATCGGATATCAGGGCAATGTCGTCCGCATACAAGCGCAAATTTTATTTCATAGTGTTTTCTCCACGTCTCTACATTTTCTTGTTTGTTTGTGGTTAGTTTCCCTGTTTGGTCTTTGACGTATTTTATGTTTTTTCTTTCTCTCCTTTCTCAATGATTTTACTATGTTCCAAAATTGTCTATTATTTTTCTTATGAGTTTCTTGCATTTCTCTACCGAATCCTTCCCAGCGCCCTATTTTTTGCTTTCTGAACTTCCTCTTTTGCTTCGTTTTGTTCATCTTTACCTTTCTTTTTCACCTCCTCATTCCACCATCTGGTTCTTTTCGTACTTGTGTGTATTGTTTTCTAGCCGCATACTTCTTTGCTTTTTCTATTATTATGGATTAGATTGTTCCCCATAAGATATTTATGTTCATCTCCTTTTTCTTTGTTTCAATTTCTTTACTTTAGTTTGGTATTCTTTTCTTACTTGTTTTCCTTGCAGCTTTTTTATTTTTATTACTTTATATTTCTTGAAGTCTTCCCTTTCTGGCTATTTTAATTTTATTTCTGCTGTCACAAGTTTATGTTGTGTATTTAATTCTGCTTCTTTGTTTACTTCTACTGTTTGTATTTGCTCATTCATTTCTTTTGTATACACTAGGTAATCGATTAGGCTTCTTCTGCACCAAAAGTGTCTTTATTTCTTGTTGGTATAAAGTATTTCCGATTTTTAGGTCGTTTTCTATAGTGAATTGTAGCATCCTTTCTCCGTTACTATTCCTTTCCTTTTCGCCGTATTTGCCTTAACATCCCTGTCCTCTCCTTGTGTCATTTCCTACTCTGGCGTTCCAGTCTCCTAATAGTAGGATGTTTTCGTTAGTTTCTCTGCTTTAGTCTAATACTTCTTGTAGGTTGCTCTAGTAACTTTCCATTGTTTCTTTGACGGTTCCCTGTACCGGAGCATATGTTTGAATTATTATTATTTTTGATTCTAGTGTTTCCATTATTAGAATTCTGAAATTTATTGGTTTCCAGATTGTTATTCTTCTATTTATTTCGTTTGCTACTACAATTCCCACTCCTGCTTTTCTTTTAGTTTTTATGTCGTTTCCTAAATAGCAGTGTGTATCCTTCTTTTAACTGTTTTCATCCATGTCCTAGTTTCTTTGTTCCTCTAAATCCTATTATATGTATTTTCCTCTCCTTCATTTCTTCTATTAGTTCGCCTTCTTTCCCGTTTAGTGTTGTTATATTCCATGTACCTATTTTAATATTGTCATTTGTCCATTTGCTTGTTTTAGTATTCCATGCTCTTGTTATTAGTTCCTTGTTGTTCTTATCTTCCTTATTTACTTGTGTTTTACCTGCTTCATTCCGGTATCCATTGCCTCGGGCGTCTTTTAAGTCTTCCTTTTTCCTTTGTCCTGCTAAATATTTGTTTTGCATTCCTCTCCTCTTCCAGGTGTTTTGGAGTTGTGTACTTTATTAGTGTCAATATTGTTTGTACTGTTTGTTGTTTTGGCTTTAAGTGCAGTGTGATGGTTTTTCTTTGTTTTTTTTGGTGGTTTCTTGTTCATTATTTTGTTTTCTTCAATTTCATATGACCCCAATATATTTCAACCCCTTTTTTTGTCTTTTGGTTTTTCTTCTTTTTTGCCTTGCTTGATTATTGCTTGGGAAGTTTCTTCTCCTGTAATTGTATCTATATTTTTCTATAGTGTTATTTACTTCTCGTTCTTCCACTTCGCTCTCTTCTTCGTCTTACTCCTCTTCAAGGTTGTGTAGTTTTCCCGTTTATTATTAGTTTATCATATTTTAGGAAGGCTTCATTAGTTGTAAGTTGTTAACCCTATTAGAATCGGTCCATCGTTTCTACGCCCATCTATTTTCTTTCTAAAGTCTATTTATTCCTCTTGTGGCTGTATTTTCCTTGTTGTTCTTATGACTTTTATTACTTCTTTTTCTAGTTCCCAGTAGTTTCATGCTGGTGTTTTAATTCCAAAGAAGATTAGATTCTTCCTTCGCATATTCATGTCCAGCTGTTTTATGTTCCTTTCATTTTTCTAAACTTTCATACTTATAATTTTCGTTTGCCTCATTTTTTCTTCGTATTTTTGGTTTATGTTTTCATTTATTATCATTGCTCTTCCTTAAATATCTGCCTTATCGTTGTTAAATCTATTTCCATGTTGCTGTTAATATTATTCTCCCCTAAATTGTTTTCCTGTATTTTCGTTACACTTACTAAGTCTGGCAACGCTGCTTTATTTTATTTACAGAGTTGCTTTATTTTATTTACAGAGTTCACCCTTGAATTTTCTTATCTTTGGAATTTGTTTACTATTTGGTTCGATTGAAAAGGATACTTTTATTTCATTTCTTCTTTAGTGTTCATCTATGCTTTCTTCCACTGTTTTAGTTTCCCCTTGTCTTATTTTGTTTTTAAATTTTACTTTTTCTTTTGTATTCACTGTTCTTAATGTTGGAGCACTATTATCACTACACTATTACGCTGTTGCCAATTACTACACGAGCTCAAAATGTTCAATTAGCGAAATATGGTAGCTCGTAGCTGTTAACTCTTAATTAAGCCTCAATTCTATAACGTTTTTAAGGTTTGGGGAGAAAGGAAGGGGGTAGCTAGTTTGTTCACAAAGTTGATGTCACTCATTCAACTTCAGTAATGATAAACTAAATTAAGGCTGCTAAAGATTTTTACAAAGACCCAATTTCTTATGAATATTAAATAGTGAAAAGGGAGCTAAAAATGAATTAATATAATCAGTTATACAGCACTTCCCAAAAGTAAGGGATAAGTTCTATAAATTCACTGACAGAAATATTTTTAAAAATATGCTTGGACATTTAACGTCCCACCGCTTTCCCCTAAGGCAAGGATGATAAATTCATGGCTTGTGTGACAAACTTGGCACAAAAGAAAATTTTCCTGGCACGTCAAAAATGAATATCATCAATAAAAATATATATCAAATAAAATAATTGAGAAAATATTCTTCTACGTAACCAAATGATGTTATCCCGTTTTTATAGAATAAATGCATTGTAGTAGTGTATTCACTTTGACAGAGTAACATTTAGTATAGAGTTCCTATATAGACAGAGTACAGCAATTGACGCCATTTTTACTCCAGAAAAGGTATTGGTGTCAGACAGTACTGTAATGCTGAGCATTGTTTATATACATATTATTCCTACATAAACAATGGGATTATACTCAAAACTGTCAGGCAAAGAAATCCTTACCCATGCTGGTTCAATATAAAGTCTCTTTTTTCTGACTTTCAAAACGAGTTGTACAAATAATCATTAAAATACAAAGTCATGTCGTTATTTTTTATTTAAAAAATACAAGCTACTTATTTAATATTCTTTATAAGTGCACGCATAGCAACACTGTTGCTACTTCAAACAAACTCGGTAGTTTTAATTTTTTTAACCCCTATCCTTGTTACATATTTTTAATGCAAAAAAACCTGGCTGTAAAAAATAAATTTACAAGTTTTTCTCCAGTATTAGCATGACAAATACGTACATTAAAAGCACAGTGCAAAAGAAATGATTGTAAAATGTTTTCATAATGAATCTTATTACTTAATTTGAATTTTCTAAAATATTCTTCGGCACTCAAGAAGTAATGGGAGACTTCTAACTTTGGATAAATTACAACATTCTCCTAATAACTTATAACTGATCGTCTTTAAAATTTACCTGAAAAGACAGTGTAATAAGAAATACAAATTGTAACGAAATAGTATCCATATTACGATTTTTAATACCAAAACAATATTACCTACCTCACAAATTGAAATTCAACCACATTTTTCTTCTTTGGTCATAATTTTTGGCTGTGGGTACACTAAATAATCGATAGCCGTCTTCGCTACGATCCCTGCATTCAGGAACAAAACAACCCGGCATTTTTTTTGATAACTCTTGAAATAAATCTTCAATTCGTTCGCACAGAAAAATTATTACAACTGACAACTAAGAGGTCATGACGTCACTAGCCGCCATTTTAACTCTAAAGTAACGGCCAAACCAATTGCGGTACTCTGTCTGTATATAGAAACTCTAATTTAGTACATCTGGCAGTGTCATCTTTTATTCGTTCTGTACATGCCGGTTCAGTAATGTTGTCTTGTTTTTCCGTTATCAATATGTGTAGTGAAATATAGGTACAACCTTTGTATATGTATTGCAAATAGGACAAAAATTGTTTTATGAAATAAAAAATTCTATGAAGTATAATATAATTGTTTGGTATACACCATGACTACAATATTTTTATATTGAGAAGTCTTGAATGTGCAACACCATCCTTATGTCCAGTCCTACTTATGTATACAATGGTACTACATATAAAAACAGATAATGGCGCTCGAAAAAAAATGCACTTTCCTGCCATTTTGGCACTTTGATAAAATCGAATTGGCCATCCCTGCTGTAAGGAGTAGCAACCCCTACTTTAAAAATTTAAATGGCAAAGTACCCTTTGCAATACCTCGATCGATAAGTTAGGGAGATATTTACAAAATTTATTCAAATGATAAATTGACAAAAGCAACAAGATTTAAATAAGGTTATAAAAACTAGATTATATAGGAAAATAAGTATAATAAATGCTCAAGCACCCACAGAAGAGACAGATGACGATGAGGCAACACCAAATTTTATGATGAACTGGGGCAATTGTACGAAGCGATTGCTAAATATGACGTCAAGATGATAATTGGGGACTTTAACTCCAAAATTGGAAAAGAGGGAAGAAATTACCCGATGATACGCAAGCACAGCCTACACCAGAAAACCAATAGCAATGGACAGAGACTAATAAACTTTGCAGCTGAGAGAAAACTAAGATTAGTCTCTACTCTCAAGATGAATAAAGAACTACACAGGAGAACTTGGAAGCACCCAAATAGTAAAATAGTCGATGAAATCGATCATCTAGTTATAGAGACAAAACATCAAAATTTAATTACGGACATTAAAAGTTGTCGAGGGGCAGAAATATCGTCCAACCATTATTTAGTGAGAGTAGCAATAAAAGCTGAAAGGTAGCATAAGCCAAAGGAGAAGAGGACAGAGGAAAAATCTACAGGTGGAATTATGAAAAATGACAGGTGGCGCTGGAAGAACTCACAAAGGAAAGACTGAAGATGATAAACCACAAAACTAGTGAACAAGAAGAGAGAAACTAGCAGAAAATATAGAAGAAAGAATATGAGACAGTTCCACAAACAGATAAGCTCCACTAAAAGGGGGTACCAGCACAGATTGCTGATGTGTAAAGATAAGGATGGTAACCATGTAGCAGGTATATATAGAATATAATAAAAAGATGGTGCGAACATTACAGTAAAAACACAGAGGGAGAACCACAAGAAGGAATGGGAGGAGAGACAGAACTAGAACAACATGAAGAAGCACAATGTTAAGTAATCAAGGCAATGTAAAGTATACATTCGAAAAGGTTCGAAATTTCACTTTCCTAGGCACAGCAATTACGAGTACCCGGGATGGGAATGAAGAAGTAGAAAGAAGAATAACAACAGGTTCCAGAAGTGCCGCAATGCTAAAAGCAGTGTTATACAATAAATCAGTATCACGTGCGCTTAGAATTCATGTGTATAAGACAATGATAAGACTGGTAGATGCTAATGGTAGTGATGTCTGGGTGTTAACAGTGGCCGCCCAGAATAAAATAGAAAGATGGGAAATAAAAGTACTGAGAGGAATCTATGGTGGAGTCAAGCTACAAGATACATGGACAAGAAGAACGAACGAGGAAATATACGCGCTCTACACAGATCTGCCCATAATCAGTATTATCAAACAAGGAAGGCTACGATGGTGATGACATGTGGCAAGAATTGATGACAATAGGATGCCAAACAAAATACTGAACGCGGAAGCAGAAGGAAGAGATAAAAGGGGTACTCCGCTAGCAGCATGGCCAAGATGTCAAGGAGGACCTAACAGCTCTGGGCATCGCAGAGGGATGGGAGCAGATAGTTACTGACAGAAAGGAGTGGAGGAAGGGCCTGTTGAGCTGTCACACACACACACACACGCGCACACGCACGCGCATGCACGCACGCACGCACGCACGCACGCACGCACGCACGCACGCACGCACGCACGCACGCACGCACGCACGCACGCACGCACGCACGCACGCACGCACGCACGCACGCACACGCGCACACACGCACACACGCACGCACGCACGCACGCACGCACGCACGCACGCACACACGCACACACGCACACACGGCCACACGCACACGCGCACACGCGCACACGCGCACACGCGCGCGCACACGCGCACACGCGCACACGCGCACACGCGCACACGCGCACACGCGCACACGCGCACACGCGCACACGCGCACACGCGCACACGCGCACACGCGCACACGCGCACACGCGCACACGCGCACACGCGCACACGCGCACACGCACACACGCACACACGCACACGCACACACGCCACACGACACACGCACACACGCACACACGCACACACGCACACCACACACACACACGCACACACGCACACACGCACACACGCACACACGCACACACGCACACTACAGCACACACGACACACGCACACACGCACACACGCACATCACGCACACAATACGACACATGTACAGCACACACGACACACGTACACATGCACACGACAACGTCACACATGTACACACGCACACATGTACACACATCGTACAGTACACACGACACATTACAGACACACAGTACACACAACACACACACATCATACATTATACTATATATATATAATATATATATATATATATATATATATATATATATATATATATATATATATATATATATATATATATATATATATATATATATATATATATATATATATATATATATATATATATATATATATATATATATATATATATATATATATATATATATATATATATATATATATATATATATATATATATATATATATATATATATATATATATATATATATATATATATATATATATATATATATATATATATATATATATATATATATATATATATATATATATATATATATATATATATATATATATATATATATATATATATATATATATATATATATATATATATATATATATATATATATATATATATATATATATATATATATATATATATATATATATATATATATATATATATATATATATATATATATATATATATATATATATATATATATATATATATATATATATATATATATATATATATATATATATATATATATATATATATATATATATATATATATATATATATATATATATATATATATATATATATATAACACACACACACACACACACACACACACACACACACACACACACACAAAGAAAACGACCAAAAGGGTTTTAGTTTCCCGAGAGGGAACAACACGAAAATCTTCGTAAAAAAAGATTTTATTTTAAAAAAACGACAACCTGGAAAATTAAAATTTTATAACATAAATTCTTTTACTTCGGTTTTGAATGGTCATAGTTAATAAATACACAACCTTACATTTTTATATTTTTATTTAAAATTAAATTAATATTATAAATTTATTTTAATTATATTTTTTATAAAATTTTTAAATTTTAATAATATTTTTTTAAAAATTAAATTTTTATTAATAATTTAATATTTATTTTTAATATATTTTATAATAATTTTATTATTATATAATATATAAAAATATTATATATTTTATAATTTATATATTTATTAAATTAATTAATAATATTTTTAATTTATATTATATTATAAATATTTATTAATAAAAATTAATATTTAAATTTAATAAATTTAAATTTTTATTTTAATTATTAATTTTAAAAATAAATAAAAAAAAAAAAATTTTATAATAAAAATTTATAATTTTTAAAATAATTATATATAAAATTATTTTTCAAAAAAACCCAAACAAAACCCAAACACAAAAAAAACAAAACCACCCCAAACCACCCCAACCAACAAAAAAACACCACACAACAACAACAAAAACAACAAAAACACACAACCAACAAAAACACACAACAAAAAAAAACCTTAACCCTTGTAGGGAGTGGTTATAATGTGATCACGCAATTTGAATAACGGTTTGCGATAAGGGAAACTTATGTGGACACCCTTTGTTTATTACTTTCGGAATTGGATTGACTGTCATAGAACGGGTTTACTGTGTTTATTAACACATTGGTCTACGATTGTGACCGGGATTTTACTTAGTTTTCTGTACGTTTTTTATTTTTATATTAGATGGCTAATTTAATTTTTTCCGATTTTAATATGAAATTATAAACTTGGTATCAATTTTGTAATTACTATTGGGCAAAAAGCGTCGTTTATGGTTTTTCTATGTCTCTGAAATATTGGTAAAATGATTTGATATAAAGCAAATTTCCACAAAACTCTCTAGAATTTTTATTAAAATTTTTTGGTGTTTTAAATACGTGGCGGTTTTTATTGGGTAAATTCCCTCCTTGTCCCCAAAACCAAAAATTTGTTAGTTATAGTAGACCCCAACAAATTTTCTAGAAAACCTTGCGAAACGCCTTATAGTAAAAATATTATTCACCCTTGTATAGGATAAAATTTTATTTTATTTAATTTTATAATTATATGTTAAATTTTTGTTCTTATTTTTTATTTAGTGGTTTGTTTAATATTAAAACATACTTTTTTAACTTTTAGTACAAAAATTTTTTTACTGCTTTAAACTAAAGTGCAAATAAAGCCTAAAAGGTTTTTTTTTTTAAAAAAAAAGGTAAAAATATTATTTTAATTAAAATTAGGATAAATGGAAAATTTTAAAATAATAATCAAAATGGTGTTTAACGGTTAATGGCATGTAAAAATTACCGGCGCCGTTAATTTAATATTTTCCTTTTGTTGGAATAGAACTATCTTTATTTTCCCCTTTTGAGTAAGTTTTAAAGTTTTTACGAACTGTTTTCGTATGGAACCGAGCCTATTAATTCCCACTCATCGCCCTACTAACTATGGAATAAATTTATTGTTATATAAATATATAAATATTATATTATAATTATATATTATTAACATATTATAACTATTTTGGGGTATTTAACTTAAAATGTTTCAAAATAAACGTTTTATTATGACCTTTTTCCCGAAATTTTGGGTTAAAATTAAATTTTGATGGTAATAAAACCCTTTTTCAAAATTTAAATCAAAGAAAAAAAAACCTTAAAATAAAATTTCCCCGTTATTTTTTAAAAATTATTATATAAAAATAATTCAAATCCGTAAGCGGTTGTTCGCAATTGCTGAATAAAAATTATTTTAAATTTTACTCATTTTGCGTATTTTTTTAGATAATATGAATATTATAGGGAAAAACTTTAAAAGTTCTTAAATTAGGCTGAAAGAACGGGTGTTGTATTTTGACGAATTCTTTACGGATTATGAAAGAATTTAACCCTGGAGGAAGGCAAATGTAAAGATCATGATGAAGTTGCCGAAGAAAATATGACACGTAAGTAGGGTTATAGAAAGAAAAAAAATACGAACTGTAAGTAACAAACGGAAGCCGGAATTATTGTAGTTTCCTCAGGAAAAATAATGCGAAAAAATTTGATAATACTGAATAGTAACTGGGGATTCCAAAGAAAGTATAGTGCAACCCGCTCTGGCCCAACGGCTAATGTTCAAAAACTGAACCATGAATGTTAAGCATTTCTTTCGGAGATTTTTGAAAATTGTTTGGACAAATTAGAAATAGAAAGCGTCGAAGAAACTATAAAAAAGGAAAATTAGTGGATATATTTGGTGAGCCCGCACTTTAAGTTTGTTCATTATGGGGCAGCAACAAAAGCAATCACCTTAGCACAAAATATTATTTAAAATGTTTATGGTCGAGGTGTGATGTATATGTAAAAGAAATTTAATTTTTTTTTTGTTTAAGATTTACGCAAACTAACGGCAAAACAAAGCTTCAAAAATTTAGCAATTTCTAAATATTTGAAATTTTAGAGAATTCAAAAACTGTATTCCAAGTTCTTACACCACCATGTAACAATTGGGCCTAGCTTGATTTAAAATATTTCTTCCTAAAACCGACTTAATTTTGGCCTTTTGGTGATAATGCAAAGTTACTGATAAATCTGTTCTTGGAAAGGGTACTTCCTGAAAATCAAGCAGCGGGGTTAAGTGTTAGTAACCTATAAAAAAATAAATTATATAAAATTTTTAATTCCATTTTAACCTTTTGATTTCAAGTTAAAATTAAACCTAAAACGAATAAACCTTTTCCGGATTTTTGGTAAAATAAAAAGATGTTCGCCTTTTTCTTTTAAAATCAATTTTAAAAAATCCTAATAATTTGGTACCTTTCTAAATCCAATATAAATAAATCCCTCAAAACCGTCAGGTGTCAATTGCGTTGAACAAAAATGAACCCGTTATTTTTATAATTTCTAAATTTGCTTGTTAATCAAATTAATATTTCAAACTTTTTAGAAAAAGGTCTAAAATGAAAGGCCATTGTTGAGAAAATTCTTTAACACTTATGAAAATTGGCCAAAGGAATGAAAGATTGAATTTCCCAAAATTAAGGTAACTAAAGGATGGAAAAAGAATTGTTGGGAAAAACGAAGCCAGATCCTTTAAAAATCCAAGGAAAAAAACAAAAGATTGTATTTTTGTCCTACAAAAAAAAAGAAAAGGCAAAACTTGCGCATGCAAAACCACAGTGGGGAACTCAGGTATTTTTCCACATTTTTAAAATTTAAACAAAATAATAAATTGCTTCCTAAAAAATAAGTTTTATAATAATTTAAATAAGATTTTAGTTTTTTTAATAACGCTTTAGAAGTAATTAATCTTTGAAATTTTTAAAAAAGATTTTAGTTTTTTTTTTTAGTTTAAAACTAAAACCTCAAAAAGTTTTGAAATTTCAAATTTATTTGAATTTTTTTTTGGTTCAAAAATTATTTAAGTTAAATAAAACATTTTTTATTTATTTTATTAATTTTATAAAACAATTATGATAAAATTTTGGATATTAAAACTTAAATTTAAACCTACCTAAAGTAGTAAAATCATGGGTAGTCTTACCTGAACCTTTTCAAGAAATGGCAACCTTATATTAAAAATGTTTACACCGTTACTATTTAAAATTAATGAAATTGAAGTAAAACTTATGTTCCCATTAATTTTTATCAATTAAAAAGATTTCTTCCTTCTTAAATTATTTCTTGAATGCCTTTTTAATGTTTTTCTCTCACAATTGCATAAAATCGCCTTATGCATTTTTAACTAGCTTGTTAAAGACTATAGATCCAATGGTAATAATTTATTCTTGTAACTACAAATTTTAATTAAAAGTTATAAAACTAGAGAAAATTGTTAACATTTTAGGATTTGGAATTCTGAATAATTTGTTTTTAAAATTTTGATAGGTAAGGAGATTAATGTGTATAATATTTCTGAGAAACGAAGTATTATTGCTTAAAAAAAGAAAAGCGTTCCAAAAATTGGTAGCAAAAGCAACATTTTTAAATAAAAATTGAATTCAAGTTTTCATAACATTATAGGCTCTTAGGATAGTATTATTCCTTAAATAATTGTTTATTTTTTAAAGTTTGAGGATCTGATTTCCATTATTTTATTCTTTTTAAGTAAACTATAACTTTAAATAGTTTTGTAATTAAAATCTTATAATTTAGTTTGTTCAATAATAGGGTTTATTTAATTTAATGATATATATTATGTTTAAATATTAATTATTTAAAACCTATGTTTTTATCTGTGCAAATACTTGAATTTTATATTTAATGGCATAACTATAGGTAAAGAAAAGTTTTTTGTACTTAATTTTAATTGAAGTAAAACCTTGTTAATAATTTAATACACATTAAATTGTTAACTTGTTCGTTTATTTACTTATGATGATGTACATTTGATTTATACATTATTTAATTGTGAAAGATTATTTTTAAGTAATAAATGTTTTGTACCAAAATAAAAAATTTAAAACTTAATTAGAATTAATTAATAGTTTTGAACGTTTAATTTTTTAAAAACATTTTTTGTTGAATTACGTGAAATATCCCAATTATTGGTTGCTTAAAAAATATGTAAATTCTTCTATTTGAAATGCAACTTTTTTTTTAAATTTCCAAGTTTTTTTAAATATTAGCGCAGATGATATATTTTTGCTTATATGTTTTTTTATTAACATCTATCATAAAGGAACCAGAAAGTAGAACAAGTCACCAGTAAATAGTTTAAATGGTAAAATTCTTTTGTCAATTAGTGCATTTAGGGCCGATTTTAGGGAAAGAAATTTAAGTTTAAAATAAAATTAATTAAAACCAATATCTAAAAGATTTATTTTAATTTCTGCACTTGATTTTTTTGTATAATTTTTTAATAGTTTAAAACCTTTATTTTCAATTAAATTTAATCATCTTTGGATTACAATTTTTGTTTAATTTCAGAAAATTGAAATAATTATGTTTAAAGTAATACTTCAATCAAATATTTGACATATTTTTATTTTTTTTAATTGCAGGTGAGCGACATTACAAAAAGAAAATTACAAAAAGAGTTGGTGGTTACCGCAAGACGAAAAAAGGAATAAGTTTTTTGGTGAAATTAAACATCAAGTGGACCGGAAAGAAAAGTCGAGGAGTTTATGAAACAATATTCTGTTGTGGATAAATCCTGGAAGGAAAAAAATTAAAGTTAAAAAATTATTTGACCAAAATCAAAGATTAAAATAATAACTATTTTTTGTAAATTAAAATATTTAAAAATTAACTTAATACTCTTTTGATAAAGTTAATATTCCCACAAACCTGTAATTTTAAATTACAATTCCTCAAAATTTGACATAATTTAGGTTTTAAATTCGTAGTTTACAATCTCAAGAAGGGAAAATTTTAAAGTTTTTTCGAGAACAGGGCATATTTTTTCCGTTTGAAATTCATAATGTAACTAGAAAAGTCCAGGTTCAACGTGTGATAATTAAATTAATATAAGTAAAAAAAATACCAAAATCAAAATTACCTTTAATATTCGTCGAAAGTAAATAAATGAAAAATTTGTTTAATCCTAAAAAGTTAAATACAAAAACCTAATTTTTCAAAATTAACAATTTTCATTTTCAAACAAAATTATTTAAAGTATTTTTACATCTCAATAAACCGAAAGATTAAATTTATTCTTTAACCAAAGTTTTTTGGGTTTTTTTCAACTTTGGTTTAAATAAAGCTTTTAGATCCTTGGCCCTTAAATGGCCAACAAAAAACACTTTGGTTCTTGGCGAAATCAAAATATTTTTGGGCTTATTTTGAATGATACACGCCTTAAAACCATTAATTCATTTTGGGCATTAATGCTTAATTTTCCCAACAAAATTATTTAAAAGGTTTTGGTACCATTAATAAACCGAAAAAAATTTTTTTTCCCCAGCCTGTTTGTGGTTTTCCAAACGAATTTTGGTGTAAAATAGGTTTTGTCTTTAAATCAACCAAAAAACGTTTGTCGCTTTTAAACAAATTGGGGTTTTTTTGGCTTTTGGGTCCAATGAAACACCCAAAATTAAATTTGGTTTTGCAAATTGCAATGTTTTGGCATTTCCAAAAATTGGGAATAAATTTTTGTACCAAATGATAGTAACGAAAAAACAATTTTTTTCCGTCAAACAATTTGTTTTTATTTGCCCTTTCCAAAAGATTGGTTACAATTGTTTTGTCCTTTATTCAAATGATGAAAAAATCAACGTTTTTACCCGTGTGAATTTTTACAGTTTTCAAACAGAACACAAATTATGTTTAAATAACATTTTTGCCCAATTTCTAAAGATGGCAAAAAAACCAAATAAAATGGTAAAGTAAAAACATTTTTCCTTCCTTTCAACCCCAACAAAATATTTATATTAAATTTAAAAAATTGGTACAAGTGACCTATTCATTGACCAAGAAACTTTTACTCGAAATAATCCATTTTCCGGGTTTAACGAAATTGGGTTATATTTTAAAATTCCCAAAGTAGCCAACACAAACATACTTTATTTGGTAATCAAGAAATCTTTTGCAGCGACCAAAAATTGGTAAATTAGGTTTGAAAATTAGAAAACTGACAACCCATGGACCAAAAGTAGCTTTGGTCATCGGAAATCCATTTTGCCGGCCCCAACGAAAACAGCTAGTTGGCATTTACCCAAACCTAGCAACACAATGGTAACAAAAATTTAGCTCTTGGTTATCAAAAATCAGTTTTGCGGATCCCAAAAAAAAATTATTTGGGATATTCAGCCCAAATACGACTACACCATGGACCACCAAATGTAGCTTTGGTCATCGCGAGAATCCATTTTGCCCGTCCCCAACGAAATTGGGAAATATTTTGGGCATAATTTAGCCCAAAATTAATAACACATATGGGAACAATTTAGCTCTTGTTATCGAAATCATTTTGCCCGTCCAACAAATTGTGTGAAATATGGTTTTGGGCAATTTTAGCCCAAAATACACACTATGGAACCAAATTAGCTTTTGGTATCCGGAAATCTTTTGCCCTTCCAACTAAATTGGTGTGCAAAAGTTTTGGGCAAATTTAGCCAAAATGAATCAACTTGGGAAAAATTTAGCTTTGGTTATCAAGAATCTTTGCCGTTCCCACTAAATTTGTCAAAAAGGTTTTGGGCAATATTTAGCCCAAACCATAATCAACCACCAAATTAGCTTTTTGGAAATCCATTTTGCCCGTTCCCAACGAAATTTTCAACATAGCCAAATTCCCAAACATTAATCAACACATATGGGTAACGTAATTTAACTCTTATTATCAAGACAATCAGTTTTGAACTGATCCCAACTTAACAAAATAAAGTTTTGGGCAATTTTAGCCCAAATTGACTACACTCATGGACCACCAAATATAGCTTTTGGTCATCGCGAGAATCATTTTGCCCCCCAACGAAATTGGTGTGTCAACATAGATTTTGGGCATAATTTAGCCCAAACACTAATCAACACAATGGGTAACATAATTTAGCTCCGTTATCAACATAATCAGTTTTGCCGTGATCCCAACTAAATTGTGCAAAATATAATATTTGGGCATTCAGCCCAAATACTGACTACACTCATGGACCACCAAATGTAGCTCTTGGTCATTGCGAGAATCCATTTTGCGGCGTCCCTAACGAAATTGGTGTTCAACATATTTTGGGCATAATTAGCCCAAACATTAATCAACACATATGGTAACGTAATTTTTTCTTATCAAGACAATCAGTTTTGCCCTGATCCCAATTTAATTGTGAAAATATAAGTTTTGGGCAATTTTAGCCCAAATACTGACTACACTCATGGACCACCAAATGTGGCTTTTGGTCATCGCGAGAATCTAT